>OY735222.1:23254873-23472373 GCA_963457665.1 Thysanoteuthis rhombus | reverse complement strand
ATAAATCTCTTTCACATTTCAATTTGCCTCCGTTTGTCCATCTCCTCCTCCCTTTCTCTCTCTCTCTCTCTCTCTCTCTCTCTCTCTCTCTCTCTCTCTCTTATTTATCATCTTTGTTTTGACTTTTGTTTTTCTTATTACACTTTGTTTTGTACTTTTCCTCTCGTAACGCTTGCCCCACTATCCAATTAGGCGACTCATTTCGCTCGTGTTCATCATCCGCCCACTGCATGATTCCAGTCGGGGAGCTTCGTCGAATGTTACGGTCATTAGCGAAGATAGAAATCAGACTAATTACCAGCTATTAGCGCTAAATTACTTGTGATCTAAATGCGTTCACTAGTTGTCAGCAAAGCTGGAAGGATCCCAATAACCAATATCACAGGAAGTCAGACTCTCGCCCCCTTCCGGTCCACAAATGAGGAGGTTGGGGAGGGCAAAAACAAGGGAGGTAAACACTTATTTCCTTATTAACGAGATGTGACGCCGATAGTTGTTACGTTTCGAGAACATTATTCCCGCCTCTGTGATCTCCTGTGATTCATGAATGTAATATCGTTTTCACTTGAATCATTCCCCCAGAATATCCACTCACAAAAAATAACAATAAACATCTCGTTGCTGAGATTTTTTCATTTGTGCCAGAGTTCGAAAGTCAGTCCATGATTTCGAATCCTGATTTTCAAGGTAAGAAGAGTCTCCTGACTGGGAAGCCCAACATAATGAAACCTTCCTATGTTCAATTCCCGTCATTTAGTTTTATACCGTACTAAGCTAAGTTGAAAATCAATAATTATTTACATCAGAAAATTTCTTAGTGTTCCCCGATTCCAAAATGGTGCTGATGATATGTTAGGCTGAGGTTGGGATGGTGGGAGATATTGGGGACCGGGTTATAAGAGAGAGAGGAAAATTCAAATCTGCAAAATAAAGTCAAATATTGTTTGTATGATAAAAGTTTAGTTTTATTTGTTAAATTGGACTTCAGGTGTGCGAGGAAAAATTTTAACACTGAATAAATAATAACTTTCAAAAATTATCATTGAAATTTTGGAAAATTTTTAATGCTTCAAAATTTAAATGTTTTAAAGCTTTTGTTTCATTCCTTTTACCTTTGATCGCACATGAATGCTGTTATTAAATAATTACATTGTTTTAATAATCTACAAACAAAGAAATTCATAAATAATTACTGTTCCAAGTAAATCTATTAGTGTTTTGTTAGCGAGACCGTAGAAATTTAGTACATATGGAGTCTCAGTTACGCAATAATCAGATCATTTTCTCTTTTATATTTGCGGTCCGTAGGACAGACAAGACTTCTTGGCTGATTCCAGCCGTTTTGGATAACTAGTTAGTGGTGACAGGTATTGTTAATTTTAAATCCATTTAGAAAACCACACAAATAAAATGGGAAACGTTTTGCTGCCCTCAACTATCACCTGTAATAATTCAGGAACAATAGCAGATTTTTATTATGCTTAGCTCAACGAGGCTCAGCAAGACTACCTTTGCTTGACGGGCGTGCTCACCATCACTTTACAGCAAGCACTTTTGAATTTTCTTTGAAAAAAAAAATGTATATATATATATATACTTAAGATTATATGCATACATACCGGTCACCCCTTTCAATTATGGCTGAATCGGTCAGGTTTGTTTCCTCAACAGTCTGAATCCTTAAAAAAAAAACATTTTTAGGAAGTGTTATCGTTACTCATTAGTGCTGGAAAGAGAAGAGGTCATGTGTGCGTAACTGCAACCAATCTGGACGGAACCGAACGGAAAACATCAAATATTAGCTTCCAGTGTCGGTGCACTGATTACGGCTCTTTTAAAACATGGTGTCTCATCGTGTTTACTTGGCCTCTCTGGATATTTGCTCACCTTTAAGACTCCTTCATCGTTAAGAGGAAGTCTTCATATCTCTCTCTCTCTCTCTCTCTCTCTCTCTCTCTCTCTCTCGTGGGGCAGATGAATGAGAATGATGTAGACGAAGGATGAAGATGAAAGACAAGGAATTATAAGATAAAGGAGAAGAATAAAGAGAAAGTCGATAGAGGAGAAATGCGTAGACATGAAGAAGGGATAAGAATGAAGAAGGAGATTAAGAAGAATACGGGCGGTAACAAAGATGAAGGAAGATTGAGAAGAAGAAAGAAGGAAATAGAGATAATTAGAAGTAGTGCAGAAGAAAAGACGAAGTATGAAGAAAGAGAAAATGAATAAGTTGATGATACAATCCTGAATATCACCGATGATTTTTACAGATATAATAGATTTTGCTTAATAAGACCACATTGGGACGAACAATTTTAGACCAAATAACAAGAAGAGGACAAAGACACCATTGCCCTAGGTAGGCTTTCTTTTTTGTAAGTGTTAAATAACTGCATGCTTTCTGGACAGAGATCGTTGACACCAGTTCAAGAAAAGCAGCGTCAAGAAGAATCTATGAGTTCAAGAAATTCAGGGATAGAAATGAGAAGAGCATATCTTCGCAGATTGCATAAATGATTTTGTTCGGCATTCCCGGAAAATTACCAACCGTGACAGACGCCTGAATTATGCTGGAAGGTAGATCAGGCTGAACGTGGCGGAAACTACGAAGACTCAGAAGTGTATAATGCATAATAGTAACAACGTCTCGTCGAATAAATTCACATAAAAGAAGCTTTACTTAGTTTGGGACTAGGCCATAGAAGTTGAGAAGCCTTTAAGGATCGAACTTGCAACATCCGTGAATCGATTCGAGACATGTGCTCGGAAACAACCGTCCCACAGCTAACTCTACCTTCTCGTCAATTTAAAAAAAACGTCCTTACTCGCCTACGTTCCTACTTATATTTATATCTATATTCATATCTCCGTCTCTCTCTCTCTCTCTATCTCTCTGTTTCTCTGTCTCTGTCTCTGTCTGTCTGTCTGTCTGTCTGTCTGTCTGTCTGTCTGTCTGTCTCTCTCTCTCTCTCTCTCTCTCTCTCTCCCCCCTTTTTATAGTTTAAGATAACCAAAAGTTGGAGTTTAAATGTCAGTCAAAGTGAAAGTGAAACTAGGCTGCCAGGTCGATTAGCAGCTGGAAGTGAGAACTACTCTGTACAAGTTCCAATAACCCATGACAGCTGAAAGAACAGGTACGGAAATTAACAGGCTCCGGGATCGCCTGAGCCGTTTTATTGAATAAGATGAATAGGATCGTTTTATCGAATCAGATGAATAGTCTAACAAAGACGTATTATAGTTTGTTTCATAGGTTATGCCATTCCAAGATACGCCATCATGTTTGCAGATCAAACATTTATGTAGTGATATCAATTTGATAACAGACTTCTTTCCTTTGTGATCTTTGTGATATGAAAAACAAGCTCGAACAAGGGATGAGGTTTCCTTTTTTTCAGATTGTCTGGGTCAAATAAAGTTAACTCATTTCAAATCGTCTGACCGCCTCCGATGGTGTTCATTGTAGATGGATAGATAGATAGATAGATAGATAGATAGATATGTGCATATGCAATGTAGGTTTATATTTTAAGTGTTATCATTTTTTAAACTAGCGTAAATCTGATACTGAAACTAACGCACCGCGCTGACGATGTCATCTGCGCACGTGGACAACACATGTGCTTTAGACATCCATGCCGGGGGCGGGAGATATCTTATTGATACAAACTTTTTATTCATGTAAATGAATTTTTTCTAAAACATTTCAAAGCTGGTGGTTCAGGATCTTTGAGAGATACTTTAATTCTTGCCAATTTTTAACAGGCGTAAATCTGTGTAACTGAAACTAACACACACACACACACACACACACACACACACACACACACATATACATATATATATATATATATATATATATATATATATATATAAAACTCCCAGATCAAGTCCCCACATATATAAGTATAGTATATATATATATATATATATATATATATATATATATATATATATGCGAGGTAGAAGTCGTTGTATATATATATAGAGAGAGACAGACCCAGACAGACAGACAGACAGACAGAGAAGAAAATTAGAATTCGCCTAAGGAGGCCCAAAGTGGGCAGAAACATAAACGTGTTTGTGTTGCGAATATAATTTTTTACCATATTCCCAGTTCTACTTTAAACCAAGTTAACTCTTGGAGTTTAAAGTTGAATGTATCGAGCAACCTATGAAATAAATCCATCACTTATCAGACATTGCCTTATGTTATATCATTTTATGCTATATTGCAAAACTGATTTGTATTATGTATATATATATATATGTATGTGTGTGTATGTGTATGTACACTGATACCACACTCCTTTACCTCTTTCTCATACGCATTTCCATAATCACTTACTACACTAATCTTTTAGTATATCAAAATCTAATTCGACCCCACTGTGAACACACACATTGATGCTTCAACCCCTTTACCTTTCTCCTTAAAGGGAGTTACAGCATCAACCTTCTTCTTCTCTAAGAACTCACCAACATCTGGGATGTTATCACGCCCATAGAATTCGAATCCGAATCAAGATTGATATACAAATGGCCTAAATTTAGCCCCTACTTACTGGACAGTGGAAAATAATGACCAGAAACAGAATAACAGTAGCCTTTTGAAGATATGTATGAAACCGGTTAAGGCTTATTAAAAACAATAATACCTTAAAACCATAACTTAAAAGTTCGACTTTCCTTTTTTACACCTTATTCTAATTCGTTCGACCCTTATACGGAATTCACCTACCTATTTTCTCTCTCTCTCACACACACACAACCACGTATATATATATATATATATATATATATATATATATATATATATATATATATATATATATATATATTATTTGTTTTCTGTATATATATATATATATATATATATATATATATATATATATATATATATATATATATTATTTGTTTTCTGTATCATCTTCATTTGGCGGCGGAAATAGAAAGAAGAAACTCTCCCGAAATATGGACTTCAAATTCCCTTTTATCCACTGTGACACTGCCAAGTCTTGCTAACAGCCATTAAAAAGACAAAGAATTGCGAAAGAAATAAAACGAAAAAAGAAAATAAAGCGATAAAACGCCTTTCTTTTCATCCTTAAAGTTTTCTGACAGCCCTGACAGAAGCAGGTGACCTTTCAGAACCGTTCTACGCACCTTTCACATTCATTAGATCTGTCTTCAGTGGTACTTGTGCTTTCCAGTGTGTGCAAGAGACACTTGCATACAGCGAATGCAGGAAAGTATCCGATACATTCCGAAAAGTTCATTCTCATTTCCTAAAACACCTTCACAATTGACAGAATCTGGACCGGAGAATTCTATTTTTTTTTTTTTCTCATACATGATTTTTCAATGTTCAGTTTAGTTTCAATATTTTCCCAAGTTTTGTGTTTTTCTATCGTTGGTCCGATTTCGGTTCATTTTGAAGTTGTATGAGGATGTTGAAATTGACTTTTTGTAACGAATCATATACGTTTTGCACCTATCGTATGTTCGTTTGTATATACGTGCATATACTCGTGTTCATTATTTCGTTTACGTACTTTGTTGCACAATACGCACATTGCAATTGACGATTTAAATGGGATATATATATATGCATATACATACATATGCTCATATATATATATATATGTGTGTATATTCACACATATTTATATACACACACACACATTTATGTACGTTCATATATACATACGCAGACATATTTATTCAAACACAGGCCGAGTTGGCATATATGTATATATATATATATGTGTGTGTGTGTGTGTGTATTCAAGTTGTCAATCAATTAATTAGTTAATTAATCAATAATAGAAGAGCTAATACATGAACTATTATGTATCTTTGACTTTATTACTAGTGCTTCTATAATGTTCAATCTGTTGATGCAGTTAATTTTATGCAGTATTCAGGTATTTTCTACAATTACTTTGTGAATGGGAGTATTATCGTTCGAAAATTCGTAGATTTTTAAATGTTTTTTCTTATTACGCTTTGATCTGAGCGATGGCAGGTTAAAGAGTAATAATGTTGTTCATGTATGTCCTATATATGGGCTAACTAGATGTTTATGATAGGGAATACAAAGCAACAAAGAGCAATTGAACTTTATGTGACATTGGTCTCGTTGATTGGGAACTTCTCACGGCTGTGGTTGCTGACGATTATTAATTTATCAATTATTGATTTTATTTGTTTGTCTTTTATGATATTTCTGATCATTATTTCGTCTTGTTTATATTTTGTTGTACATTTGGTTACAATAAAATAGATTTATTTTGATTTTTATTGGTTTTGTTGTGGTTGATCTTTATAAATATAGCAAAAGGGCTACCTCGTAATGCTTACTAAGACTTTTGTCAAATCTAAGCTACCCTTAGCAAATAACGAAAGAGACAGAGAAAGGGGTGACGGAAGTCCAAGTTGACTTTAATGTATATTGTCTATAACTTGAAACATTCATCAACATCAGAAGATCTTTTAGAAAAGCAGACTTATTTGTGTCACAAATGTTAATATAAAAAAATTGGTTCGCCGATCAATTCTACAAAAATTTTCAAGTGCAAGATCCGTAAGGAACCAGAAAGTATTTAGTTATCCTCCCACGAAAATGAAATGCAGCTCTTGTGAACTCACACATGTTTGTACGGAGGTGGGCGCAAAGATTTGCCTAATTTCAATTTGATGAAGGCAACAGGATGTATATTCATTGCCCCTATCCTGATGGTGCAGTGGAGAGATACTACCTGGAAAACAAATCCCCAGGAACTACAGATGAAATAGAAGGATCTTCTTGATTCACAGGACAAGAGGGTGAAAAACAAGTAAGCTAAAATACCAACTCGCTCAGTTCATTCGAGTAATACAAGGCATACAAAAGATATCATTTACAGTCACAAATGTAACACAGATTAAATTAATTTATAAGGATTATGCACCTGAAGAAGGCTGTAGAATTAAACAGGCCAAACGTTAAGGTAACATCAGTAATGAAAAGAAAATACTCAGTTAAGGTTGTCAGTGATTAAATCAATACATCTCTTAAGGATAATCAACGTTATATATATATATATATATATATATATATATATATATATATATATATATATATATATATATATATATATATATATTAGGGATGCAAATTGATATTTAAAATTCACATTGTCTTAGAGTGATTTGAACTCAAGGCTGACTGATTTCCAGAGGCTGTCATATTGACTGGAATAAATCGAAAAGTCTTGAGTATTAACAAAAATGTGTCATACAAATACGTGCTGGCTAATTTTATTCAAATAAATATATTTATAAAAGTATACATATTTTTCTATAACTTTTTATTTACTATATGTACAATACAAACGTTGCACTGATCATCTTCAGTCAAGATAGAAGCTTGGTAGGACTTTGACCCTGCGGCAACCAGTCTTATATTCTTCTATCAATATGTGGCGGAGCCAAGGATCTGGAATTGGTTAGAATGAAACCTATTATGAAACGTTGCAAACCGTTTCTTCAGACTTTTAAGACACTCTCGGCAGTTATGGTCGATGAGACATTAATTTGGTTCGGGGAAATTTAAACCTCCACATAAAAGTGTACATTTCTCGTCATTGAACAAAATGAAGAATATTAGACATAACTCAGCTATAAAACCTGATTCTCCTGCACCAGTGCCCAAACCACTATCTTTATTGCGTACATGTAATCTATATCAAACGCAGTTATTACAGTTCGAGTACGTCTCCGTGGAAAAGTTGCAATTGTCTTGTCACTACGTAAAAAGTGATCGATTTTTTAAAACAATTTCTTTGTCCAGGCTCAAAAAAAGGAAATGAAGGGTATAATATTGAACCAGACTAGGATGAAATCTGCTTCACCCGTACAATAAAGGTTATGAGGGAAAAGAAAGATGATTTTCTATTGTATATATGTTTCTGTGTATTTGTGTGTGTGCGTGTGCACATATGTGTGTATGCTTGCGTGTATATTTGTTTGTGTGTATGTTAGTGCACGTGTGCGAGTGATACCGAAACCAATGAAATGAGTTGACGGTTTAATCGTGAAAAGGGGCGTAAGAGTGTGAAATTTTCACATTGAAAACACGTACGTGATCAACACTTCGAAACTGAATAACCGCTCTTTCTATTCCGCTTTATCGATAGATATTTAGACAACAGAAGTTTTTTTTCCATCTTCTTAGTACACATCAATTTGCAAATCTATGACGAGAATAGATAGATAGATAGATAGATAGATAGATACATACATACATACATACATACATAAATAGATAGGTAGAAACGAAGAAACCCAGGTTGATACAGGCCAAAAACCATATGAATATAAAGAGTGATACGAAGAAAGGCAAACAGATATAGACTGATTGATATATATATATATATATATATATAGAGAGAGAGAGAGAGAGAGAGAGAGAGAGAGAGAGGGAGAAAGAGAGAGAGAGAGAGACCGCTGATAGATACTGACAAAGAATCGAGAAAAATACAAAGAACATTAACGAGAGAGAATTTATTTAATGTTCGTCTACTTTCTTTCTTTGCTTGACAGTGATCGAAAACCAGTCAACCAAGTCTGCGTACGCGAATCCGTTTTTTGTAAACTTGGGCGCCATCGATTTTAAGGGCATCCGCGTTGCAATCACAGCTTGTGCTATCTAACCATGTGGAAACAAAATAGAAAAAAAAACGGTCGTCAACGAGACTGCCGAAGGCAAGAAGAGAAACAAGAATCTTCTTTCTATCCCATGCCCCCTTCCCAATGATAAAGATATTAGTATTTCGAACAACTCTTGAAATCATTATCACCCTTCTTAAAATCATAGAAGGCATCTTGAACAGAAAGAATGAATTCAGTCCAGTACAGACAACTATTGCAATGTATGTGCGTGTACCTACATTAGTAAATTTGCGCGTGTGTTTCCATATGAATCTATATCAATAACCAAGAGTATGTGCATACGTATATTTGTGTCTGCATAAAAAAAATGGATCGATAAGTCCGTAGCTTGATACTTGATCAAAAGCTGGATTTCGATCCGAATTTTTCTCTGTATAATGTTCAATCTATGTGATTAATATTCACTGATAAATTAAGTTTATTGACAAGGAATGAGATTATGTTGAAAAACAAATATTTGTTGTATAGAATATTTCTTTTTCTCTTCATCAGTGGGCTACAGACGTATCGATTAACCTGTGTATGTGTGGATATCTGTGTGTATTCACATCAATGATCATCTGTATGTGTAAGTGTATATATGTGTGCGTCTGTACGCATACCACTATATCTACCTGAGGCAACGAATCTCCATGGAATACTCGAAAGAAGGAATCAAAAGAAGAATCACTTTAGGATGGTAAGCCTTCGGTAGACCAATCACCTCCTTTAGTCCTAAAAAGAAGACTATTCGACCAATGTTCCTCCTGATAGTCACCTATGCAGCTGAAATATGAAACCTTACTAAGAGACTGACCCTCAAACTGAAAAGCACACAACGTGCACATGCAGGAATCATGCTGAACATCACACGAGAGACTGCAAGATAGCACAGTAAATTAGGGGGGGAAAAACTAAGACATTGTAAAAATTTAGGAAACTCAAATGGCAATGGGCTGGTCATGTTGCAAGAATGGCAGACAACCAATAGACATCAGAACTCACAACGTGGATCCCTAAAAATCAAATGTGGAATCGAGGCCGGCATAATCTAAGATGGTTACACAAACTGGACAGGTTCAGAGAATATCGACTCTGCGACGCCCATGATAGAGGGATGTGGTGAATCCTGGAGAAGGTCTATGTCCAACGACGGACGATAAATGACTGATGATGATGGTACTAATAACTTCATAATTATCCGTCTTTATAAGAGTATATATTTGTGCTTAAGCACATATATAATAATTCCAATGTTTAAACCAGTAACTACATACACGTGTTTATGTGTATTTGCATATGTTAGTGCGCGTATGGACTAATTTGTGTGTGTGAATTTCTATGTATACGTTTATGTCATCTGCTTATTCGCCTGCATGTGTACACGACTGCGAGTATGTGTGTGTGTGTGTGTGTGTGTGCGTGTGAATTTCTCTGTAACTTTATATCCGTACATATGCAACCAAATTAGTATGTGTGTGTGGGTGTGTGTGTATATGTTTCCATGTGTATATGCTTCCTTTGCTCTCTCACTTTCTTTTTTCCTCTCTCTCCCTCCTTCAATACTTTCCTACTTTCCTACTCTCTTTGTCTTATCTTATCTTCCTGCTTTCATTCTTTGTACGAGACTTTGTTTTCTTCCTCCTCTTCATTTCTCCTCTCTCTCTCTCTCTCTCTCTCTCCTTTTTTCTTTCTTGTGTATGATGGCTGGGCATTTGTGTGTGCGCATGCGCCTATGCGTTCGCTAGCAACTTCTTATATTTGTTTGCGCATGCGCAAAGGGTTCTGTTTTATGTCCTGAAGAAAACTGTGCTGTATTCTTTAATTCGGCTCCGTACATTGTTTGGCGTCGATCACAAAGTAAATATGGACAATACACTTATTGATCTCCCTATGTGCATTAATCGAATAATTTATTGATTTATCGATCAATACAATTGCTTCGTCGCATCAACTCCTGTGACCTATCATCAAAGGTTGACAGGAACATGTTCTTTTTTTTTTTTGTTTCTTCGAGCTGAAAAAGAAAGAGAGAGATAAAATGAATAAAATAACCTGCTTTCTGCTTAGGTTTTTCTTCCATCTTCCATTGTTTTCTCTCTGTTCTATTTTCGATTCAAATCTATTTTGAAGTCTTCACTTCGCATTTTTTTTATTTCCCTTTAAATACATCCGCGGAGATTTTTCTATCAACTTGACTCCTTCTTTCTTCATCTTGTTTTCTTTCTTCCTCTCATACTCTATTCTTTCTTTCTTTTTTTCCGTTTTTCGATCTCTTTTTCTCTTTCCTATCTTTCTTTCATTTTCTTTACCATCTCTTTTTTCCTATTTTTTCTGTCGATATATGTATGAAACTTAAGGATGCCTTTGCCTTTATTTCCTCCCTCTCTCTCTCCCTATCTCTCTCTCCCTTCCTCTCTCTCTCCCTATCCCTCTCTCTCATCCCTTTTCTTTTGTTCTTCTCCTTTTGTGTGAAGCTTGGTCATCACTGTCTGTCTTCCTTCACTCTTTCTTTCCCATCCCTATGCTAAGTATAAAACTTAGGTCTGCCTTTAGCTTTCTTTCTCTCTTCATTTTCCCATCTGTTTCTCTTTCTCTTTGCTCTCTGTGTTGTTTCTTTCTTTCATATTTCTGTTTTCACTACTTTGAACAAAGATTCTCTCTCTCTCTCTCTCTCTCTCTCTCTCTCTCTCTCTCTCTCTCTCTCTCTCTCTCTCTCTCTCTTCCTTCTATATTTTTCCTCCTTCTACATTTATTTTATTTCTTTTTTTATGTTTTCTCTTCGCACGGGTGAAATTTCGCTCTCTTTTTCTTATTCTCCTTTTACTTCTATCTTATTCTCTCCCTTTATTATATCTTTCGATTTTCTCTTTTCCCCTTTTTGACCCTTTTTTTTTCTTCATCCTTTGATCTCTCTGAATGTTTTGCTTCCCAAACCCGACCAATTCCTCCATTTCCCTCCACTATCGTCACTGTCCTGTTCAACAGGTTATCTCCTCTTGATCCAGTTCAGCCTTTATCAACGTACTTCCTACCCGGAACACGTTTTAGCCTGTTTAGCACAGATAAAGTCAGCATGAACCCTGGTAATTTTATCGCATTAATTGCTCAATTGCCAAATCCTCTCATCCAAATATTTCCATTTTTACTCGAGTTGAAAAGATTTTGTTTCATATTGGTTCCGAGATGAGCTTCCGTTATGGTATTGGCGAAGTTCGGCTGAGTACGGCACAAGGCCGTATGGTGGAGAATCAAGAAATGAAAGAGTGTGTTGTGTTAATGTTCCAAATAAAGAATGCTTGCTCGTCTTACACACTCGACTGATTCAGCCAGAGGGGCCTATAACCAAGCAGATCTCAAATTTGAAGTCATTCTGTAACCCCTTCTCACCTAATTATTCTCATTGTATCATTTGTTTGGCTTATACATATTGGCGACATCAGTTAGAGAGGCTGTTATTTTGCCGTTGAGGTAATTGATATTCTTTTCGGGTCCAGTGAAAAGTTCATTTCTGTTTTCCAGCTCGAGCTTGAAGGATCAAGTGAGCTTTTTTTGTACGCTAAGTGGTTGCAGTTTTGTGCAGAACATTTTCTTGGTGTTTATTCAAATTTTACATCTTATCATTTTGTTATCGCTTCCTACGTTGACTTGATTTAAGACCTGAATATCTTCGACGATGTCGCTTTTATCCGTCATGATGTAGTCTATTTCTTTCTTAGTTATGTGATTGTGGCTCCTCCAAATCTACTTGGATTTCTTACCGAAGATAGTATTCAGGATTTTGAACCTGTTCACTGTTTTAAAATTGAAAAAATAGTAAGTTCTTCCGTTCTGTATTTTGTAATCGAACTTGTCGATGCAATTTCTATGATCTTATCTTAAATGAGCGTTGAAGTCTCCCATAAGGATGTTGAAGTATTTTTGGTACCTTAGGGTATGAGGTTGACCTAATATTCTATTTCTTCCTTTGTTGATCAGGAAGTGGAAACGTAGACTTGAATGATTTTCAGTTTGTATGTCTTCAGGAGCTGTACGGTGACAGCAGCTACGCAGTCTGAGATGGGTTTGAATTCTTTAAAGTTGTCTGAACTCTCTATTTATAAAAAAAAGACAACCCCTGCTTTTTTTTAATTTTCCATAGTTGTAAAGAATATGTTTGCTCACTAATTCGAATAGTTCATCAGTGCCTCATTTTGCTAATACCGATAATGTCCAATTCGATGTTTTTTATTTCATTTTCAAGATCGGTAAGGTGCATGTCTGTAGAGAGTGTTCTGTCGTTGTAGGTGCCAATGTACAGTTTTGTTTTCTTGGTGACGATCTTGGAGTAATCGTCCTTGGATAATATCAACCCCGCTCAATGCAAGTGATGTGGTCTTTTGAGGTCTTCTGAAACCACTGTACCAATGGGATTTTTTTTTTTTTTGTAAAGCATGGGAAGTGTTAAGCCATACCCTGCCCATGACTTGTTAGCAGGTGTCTGGACAATGGGTACGACTTACCTATGTCCATTAAAGACACAATGCTCTAATCTGAAAACGCTGAGATGAAGCAAGCAAACCACTACATCTGTCTAGTACAACAAATCTCTATGAAATCCTCAAAAGAAATAGAAATCACAATATGTTGGCAGGCTTTCCGTTTTTCTGCAATCTCAACCTTAAAGTACAAGAAAACCTATTAGTCCTGAACTGAAGGGTATATAAGCAATGCATCCTCCAGATAGTCACCTATAGAGCTGAAACATAGAACCTAACCATGAGATTGGCCCTCGAACTGGAAATCATGCGACGTGCACAAGAAAGAATCGTGCTCAACATCACATGGAGAGATCATGACGGTACATCACAGAAAAATAGGAATCTGAATTATTGCTGAATCAATTAGAAAATTCAAATGGCTATCAGCTGGTCAGGTTGCAAAAATGTCAGACAGATGCTGGGCTTTGAGGCTTACAGCATAAATCCTAAGAGATCATATACAAAACTGTGGCTGGCAAAAATAAGATGGCATGATCAACTTGAGTAGTTTAAAACATATTGGCTCTCCGACACACATGCTAGAGGGGTCTGGCGATTCTTCGAGAAGGTCTATGTCTTACGATAGACTTTGAAAGACAGTGCTACCCAGTACTAATAGTAATGATAATCACAGGCATATTCTAAGCTTACTGAATTATTAGATCAAATATTTTCGCTATTATTACATATTTTCGTTAAGATTCTCTCTGGGGATGTGGGATGCGAGATCGAATCCGATCAGAAGCTACTGTTACGTAATAGGTGCATGTTTGATCAGTGATTCGGGAGGGATATTGTGCATCGGAAATATGTGTGTGCGTGTGCCTATGGAAATGTGGTTGTGTGCGTGTTGTTCTGTTTCCTATCCCTCTCCCCTGAGAAGATAAGAGGATCCAGGTTCAAGGACAGATGACCTCTTCCCAAGATAGCCAACCAGTGAAAGGACGACTTAAAGATTAGTAATAACATGCATGACCAGAGACTTACGCGTATGTGTCCCTGTGTTATTAGGGATACACAGATATGTGTGAGCATGTGTATGTAAAGATCAAACCACGAATTTTAAGAGAGGGGAATATTACGCATTTAGAGAGAGATTTTAGTGAAGCGAGTTGGGGTTGAGAGCAGTTCGCGGCCCGCCTGGCATGGCCCAGTCCAGCGAGGTCGGATCTATCCGACTCAAAGATTATCGATTGTTGAATTGGAATTATATTGTTTGCATTAAATGCAATGAAAGGTTGCTTTGTAGCTGCAGAAGGAATATTCCAGTGCCGTATCGTCAGTTGCACTCACAAGAAAGATAACGAAAATAAAACATGAATCACTTTTCTTTTTTTACAATCGGACTCCTTGTTTTCAACACAGAACAATTTACATCTCTCCATAAATGCAGCGTTTCCCTTTGCAGGGTCATCATCCTGTTTCCCAGCGACCGGGTCTGAAATCACAACGAGCTTTCCGGAAGATTGAATGCATTGAGAAACCACGCAGCCGAAGTTTAGGACACGGTGACCGGACCCTTTAAGAAAGGAATCGGGCAAGAAGACCTCGTCATTGTCCAACATGGACGAAATTCTACACTACTTCTTTGTTCTTATTTCATGTATACTAGATGAACTGAATGAAAAGCAAGAAAGTTGGCCTTCGGATGAACTTTAGCAAAACAAAGGTCATATGCAACAAACATCACATGGAAAGACCACAAGACAGCACAGTATATTAGGGGAAAACAAGAGTCCGAGACATCATAGAAACCATTAGGAAACTCAAATGGCAATGGGCTGATCATGTTACAAAAAAGGCAGACAACTGATGGACATTACGTTACTCACAATGTGTATCCCCAGAGTCGAATGCAGAACCGAAACTAGCAGAATATGAGCTGGCAAGACAAACTGGACATGCTCAGAAAATATTGGCTCTGCGATGCCCGTGACAGAGAGGTGTGGCAAATCCTGGGAAATGTCTATATCTTACGACAGATGGTAAAAGACTGATGATCATGACAGTAGCCGCTAAAGAGTATTCGACATAGAACATTGGTGATTAAAAGAAGTAATAAGATATGGAAAGAACATTCGAAAAAAATTCATTAATGAAATTATTTCATCTGAAAATTCAAAAAGTCTATAACTTGTCGTCTTGAGTTGCCATCCAAATAAAATAGCTTTTTGCCAGACTAAGCTAAGCTTAGTGAATAACTCATCAAAATTAAGTGAGCGCTTCCCGTGCTATAATGCTAAAACGAGTTCGTCTCACAGAACAATTTGTTAATGTAGAGAGTTTGATCCTTACTGAGTACACTGTTATTGTGGCCTTGGGCATGACTAGTCATGAATACTCAAAGTCCAGAAAAAAACGTAATCTCCGATTGAATTTATCAGAAAACCCAAAATGTATGACCTATCAGATATTAAATTAGTTTGTGCATTTTTATCAGCCTTTAACCCTCTCTATCACTCTGTCTTTCTTTCTCTGTGTGTGTATGTGTGTGTGTGTGAGTGTCTCTCTCTCTCTCTCTCTCTCTCTCTCTCTCTCTCTCTCTCTCTCTCTGTCTACGTATATATATATATACATGTAGAGAGACAGAGAGAAAGAAAGAGAAGTGTATATATATATATATATATATATATATATATATATATATATATATATGTGTGTGTGTGTATATATATATATATATATATATATATATATATATATACATATATATGTGTGTGTGTATATATGTATATATATATATATATATATATATATATATATATATATACATATATATATGTGTGTGTGTGTATATATATATATATATATATATATATATATATATATATCTTCTCGCACTCTTCTTCTTTTTACCCACTCCCTTGAAACCTTCCTCTCTTTTCCTCTCCATCTCTCTCTATCCTCTCATCCTTTTTCCTTCCCTAACCAAGATGCAGTCCTAATGTGATGGCACAGCATTTCTCGACACAAATAAACAATAACAGATAGCTTGGCCACGGATTGGCTGCACACAGCAGTATCGAAGACTAACGACGAACGGAAAGCGCCTTGTATGCGCTGACAGTCGGAACGACCATAGCTGTCAATCACAGCCAAATGGGCGGGGCTAACTACAGCACCTAAATTGATTATATCACTTAAACACAAACATACGAAGTAAGGAGCGACTGGCCTTGGAGCAACGGTCAGCAAAATTGTTTGGTAGATTCTCACTGGAGCCCCATATATCTCACCTTGTGTACGATTAAGTTGATAAAAAATTGAATAATGGTTTGTAGGCTAGTTTTGCAAACTATTACAATTGAAGGTAATTCGATCTAGAGCGCCATAGTAAGCTCGTTTTTATAAATTCTTATTGGACCTTTGCTGTACGGCGAAGATTTCCAGGCTACTTTCGCCGATGATTACTACTGAAGAGAGTTCGATTCTTGTTTGGTGCCTCACACTTGTTTATCATCATCATCATCATCATCATCAATCTTGTAACGTCCATCGTTGGACATAGACCTTCCCCAGGATTCGCCACAATTTCCTATCGTGGAGCCAGTATTTCCTGAATTTGTCTAGTTCATCTCTCCATCTTGTGTTTTGTCGGCCTCAGTTTCTTATGTGATCTCTGGGGATCCATGTTGTGAGACGTGATGTCCATCGGTCGTCTCTCATTCTTGCAACATAGCCTGCCCATTGCCATTTGAGTTTTTTAATAGTTTCTATGATGTCACGAACACCTGTTTTCTTCCTTATATACTGTGCTGTCTTGTGATCTCTCCATGTAAGATTGAGTATGATTCTTTCATGTGCACGTTGCATACTTCTCAGTTTGCAGGCCTGACCCTTGGGTAGGTTCCATGTTTCAGCTCCATAAGTGACTATCGGGAGAATGCATTGGTTGTATACTCTTCTTTTTAGGATATTGGGATCATCTGGTTCTTGAAAGTTGTGCTTGCTCTACTGAAGGCTTGCCATCCCAAAGTGATTCTTTGCTTGATTTCCTCTTCTTTTGTGGGTCTCATGAAGATTCGTTAAGCTAGTTTTTTAGTTAATACTAAATGTTTTAACCTCGAAGACGATTACTACTCAAGTGAGTTCAGTCCCTACAGAGCATCAAATCAAGCTGGGTTTAGTAAACACTTATCGGGGCCTGGTCGCACTACAGTAGTAATCAAGTACATTTCGCTGACGAATAATATAGATTTGAGTTCGTTCCTTACTAGTTTCTTTCAAATTCAGTCTTTCCTGGTTAAAAAGTGAAAGTTTGCCATAAGAAAAGTTGTACTTGTAAGAGAAGCAAAAACTGTTAGAGTAACAGTGTTCTTATAATTCCGTTGACAATTTTGTCTTTCGTAGAAAACTCAATTCAATTTCCTAATTTTGAGTCTATAGGCTGGGAGGGAGGGGGCAATGATTTTGCTATCAGATACTTGAATCGTGATTTTCTTCTGCCAATCATTTTCGTTTAATGTCTCACGAGACTTCAGCGCGATTTCATGTCTAGGCTCGCTCAACGTGGGGTCAGACCCAAGAGGAAACAAGGCGCCCAGTTGTTTTTCATGTAAACGTCATCAAACAGATTTAGCGGGGTTCCCGAGAGAGAAAACAATTCTTATCTTTGGAAGATTTTCTTGGGGAGGAAGAGGAATAAATAAATAAAATTCAGAATAGAACTAGGAAGAGACTGAAAGAAAGGGACATGATAGACAATTTAAGATAGACAATTTAAATAAAGAAAAAGAGTCAGAAAGAATGAAGACCTTTGGAAAAAGAAAGAAAGAAAGAAAGAAAGGAAGAAAGAAAGAAAGGAAGAAAGAAAGAAAGAAAGAAAGAAAGAAAGAAAGGGAGAAAGAAAGAGAGAAAGGGAGAAAAAAAGAAAGAAAGAAAGAGACAAATAACATGGTAAGAAAAAAGACAGAAAGAAGACTTAAGAAAACGAAGAAAGGGTGTAAAAGCAAACAAAAGAAAAAGGAAGTAAAGAAAGACACAAAGGGAAAAAAGAAAGGAAGAAAAGAATGGTGAAGAGTAAGAAAGAGAGAAAAATGAGAAAGAAAAAAGAAATATAAAGAACGACACCGAGAAAAAAGAAGGAAACACCGAAGAAAAAGATGATAGAAAGTAAGAGAAAGAAAGAACATAAAAGAAAGAAATAAAGAACAAGCGAGAATTAAATACATAAAGAAATAAAAAGAATGAACAAATTGACGACGGGATAACTTAAAAGAACGAGAATTGTAGTGAAAGAAAAAAAAAAGAAACAGGCAAGAATGAAATAAATGAATGAACAATAGAAAAAGAAAGAAAGAAAGCTTGTGAAATGAGCTAAACGACTGACAAAAACAGAATTCTTAAGAATTCTTCAAGTGAATAATGTCCCTATGCTGGCTACAGCTTTAATCGTTCCAACTTCTATTCCAAACATCACATTACTTCTTACAGGGCCCGTTTGAGATCTGTGAAATAGACTAAGACGCGACAAGCATTCGTTGTGACGTTACCAACTATTTTACCTATTGCTGAAGAGAAAAAAAAGGACTCATGCTTTTCCCAATGCGTTAGTGCGAAGTCAACCAAGCTGTTCCAGCCGGAGTTTGATCTCCCCCAAGTCATTACCCATTCTGCCAAATCGTGCCTCCCACGAATTCATAGAGAACGTCGAATTCGTTCTTCTTTCAATTGATTCATTTGTTCCGAGATTCCATCCATCTTTAGCCCACAGCTGAATGCCAGACGGTAAAAATCGAATCCAATCACAATTTGCTTGATTGACTAGAGTCAGATTAGCCATCCACAAGGACATCATCATCATCATCATCATCATCAGTCTTTTATCGTCTGTCGTTGGACGGAGACCATCCCCAGGATTCGCCAGACCTCTCTATCATGGATGTTGTGGTGCCAGTACCCTCTGAACTTGTCTAGTGCGTCTCACCATCATCGCCATTTGAGTTTTATAATGGAATCTATGATATCCAGGATTCCTGGGGGTTTTTTCCCAAAATTTCCTGTGACTGTCTTGTGGTCTCTTCATGTGATGTTGAACATGATTACTTCGTGTGCACATTGCATACTTCTCAATTTGAGGGTCAGTCTCTTGATTAGGTTTCATGATTCAGCTCCATAGGTGACTCACCAGAGAATGCAATGGTTGTAGACTCTTCTTTTTAGGACTAATTTTTCTATTCTTGAAAGTCGAGCTCGGTCTACTGAAGGCTTGCTATCTCCACTATTTTCTTAAATTAACTTCATTGTTTTGGATTTTTCTCTTATCATTTCAACTTTCTCTTTTTCTACATCTCTCTCTCTCTCACACACACACACACACACACACACACACACTGTTTCCCTCTCATTTTCTTCCGTTATTTATCCCTCGTTCTCTTTTCTTCCTTCTTTCTTTCTCTTTCTCTTTTCATCACTTTACTTCTCCAGTCATTTCCCTCTTTTCTTCTCCACATATTTGTGCATGAGCGTATGTGTATGTGTACATGTATGTATATGTGTACACGAGTATGTCTACGTGCACATGAGTGTGTGCAGGCGAGTTTAGTGCATGCATATGCACACAAGTGTGTACATGTTTGTGAGTGTATGTGTATGCGTATGTGAATGCACGCGCGAGTGTAATGTGTGGGTGTGTGCGTGTGAATGTGGGTGTCCCTGTGCGCAGGTGCTTTTCCTAATTCTTGCTGAAATGGAAATTCAAGGAATGCTATACGAAGGCAGTGTGACCGATCACTTTTCAATCAAACTAAGACAAAAATCGATTTTAATGTAATACCAAGCCTGGCTGCTGCAGGGTCAAACTCAAGTCCTATTTCTATCCCGATTGAAGATGATTACTGCAACTTTTGTATCGTACATATAATGGATTGAAAAAAAGATTTTTTTTAGTATAAATGTATTTATCTATTGGAATAAATTAGCCCTTGCATATCTTTAAGATAGATTCTCGTATATGTAAGACTTGCTAGTTTGTTGAGACACCCACCTACTAATTAGTTGGTTGTGGTTTCAAATCACAGCAGTGGAATGAAAGTTCTTGTTACGGTCAATATCGATATGCAATTGAATATATCAAAAATCGCTCGAGTGCCCACATTTGCATGCCTACGTATAAATGTCGATAGATATTAGGGTGCCTGTCACAAGGAAGTAGTTAACGATCTTGTCTCTGAAAACATCGCTGTTATATAATAGTGAGATGAGAATCCTACACTTGTGGCTCCGTACCAAGTTATTCCCCTGTTGCCCAAAGAGTATAGTTCGGTTCCAGGTGGAGAAGACCCCAGGCTGTACCTCTCCAAAGAGAGTTAAGGCCAGGGTCAATCCGTAATGCCTGAGGTGTCGAATGATGGAAGTGCCGAGGGAACTGGTCATTTTTTGTCCCCAGTGCGTAGTCTCTTGGAACTCGACCTTGTGTCACATTCCACCTTCGTGGAAAGGAGAATACATGCACTTACTGAATAGGACGACGCACTTGCATCTTGTCAAGAGAGGGTCATAAAAAACTTGCAGGAATAAAGTCCTGGTCTCGACCAGATTTGAGACTGACGAGGATCACTGAGCCAACGCATCCAACAGAAACTGGGACCGTCATATTCCATTGAGAGAATCTTTTAGAACTTAGACGCTTAACTGAATAGATTGCTCACTTGGGCAGAGGTTGCGTAGTTAGTCTCATAGACCTTCTAAACTGGAGGGAATTTTATCATAACTGAGAGACCCGCGATTGTAGTTTTGTGTTAGACAAAGATGAGCTCAGTAATGAATACTGGTTCAGTGCTGTACTAAAATCAGTTCAGTGAATACCGAGATGAGTCAGCTTCTGACTGTGCGTTGTTGGTTCCTTTAATTCGGTTCGGGTACTCGTGTTCTCCCAAATAAGCCTGGTTGTAGTTTTAAATCATCACAGACAATGAAGAACTCGAGGCAGTTACATAGGATCATCCAGAAGAGCACTCGTACACTGGGAGCAAAGCTGGGAGTAGTCCATCCAATAGTCGTAAGACATCTCACATAAATCGGCAAAGAAAATACAGAAATGGCACCCTGTGATCTGTCTGGTGATCAGTAGCCTGTACGTTCTGATACTAAAAGCCCTAACACATCTTGCCCGTGTACTTACTGTTGATGAAAAGTGGTCGCTGTATGTAAATCGGAAATGGTGCTTTTGCTACCCTCTCAAATTTCTCCAAAACATATGGTCTAGTAAAAGCCAATTACTTTAATTGAATAACCGATGGTCAGCAACTTGTACGTTTTGACACTAAAAGCACTAACACGTCTTGTCCATATACTCACTGTTGATGAAAAGTAGTTTCTAAATGAAAATCGGAAATGGAGCTTTTGCTTCCCTCTCATATTTCCCCCAAAACATTTTTCCACTCCAAAAATATCCTCTGACCGTTTGGTGAGACTATAATGGATTACTGTTCAGGCTATTCCAGCAGAGTCCTCTTGTCGTGATTTGAAACTAATACATGAAAGTTGCAAACGTTTTGACCGGCAGTGGTGAGCAGAATGAGACTGATCCTTGTGCAGCGTATGGTTCAATCTCATTTTTCGCGTACGATCTGGCAAAAACTTGTACAGTTAGGCATCAAGGTCCTGTCGTACACCTCCTATTCACCAGACCTGTCTCCTACGTTTTACCACTTTTTTCCGAGCCTTAGATGTATATACGATGCGGATTAGGCCTTCCAGCAGTTTGTCGACTCCCGAGAATCCATTTTCTATTGTGATGGAATATATTCACTGCTTGATTGTTTGCAACATTATTGAGTTGATTCTAATGGTGCTTACTTTGACAATTCACTTACTGTTAGAATATATATATATATATATATATATATATATATATATATATATATATATATTGAGAGAGAGAGAGACAGAGAGACAGAGGGGGTGAGAGAGAGAGATAGAGATTTGCTTTTCTCAATAAAAACAAGCACAAGTCCGGTTCGGACAGTTTGCTTGGTGTACCTCCTACAAATCAATATTAAACCGGTGGATTAGAATAAAACCACCAAAAAAATAGTAAAAAGACATTTCCATAAAGCCATAGAATGATCAATACTTTACCGGGCTCCTTCTGATTTGTGTCTATTATCGTAGAATGGTATGGCACGATCTTTGAATTGGTGAATGATGCCAGAAGCGACATTTGCAGACAATGATAAGGCTTCCACTTTACTCCTCAGTCTATTGACTGACCTTACTTGTGAGTTCAACAAACTTCATCTTCTTAGATTTGGAGAGTGATGAAATCGACCCGGGGCCAAAAGTGTACGTTTCCTGATGTGGTAAAGTAGGTATGAGTTATTTGTAAATGAAGAAGCTTTTTTTTTCTTGACGAGGAAGTTTTCTCTCATGTTTCTTGTGTTGTTCTGCCATACAAATACGTATCACTCACTTCCTGTCAGGTTCTTCATTTCTATTTCTTTCTTTTTCTCTCGTCGTCTTTCTTACGTTCTCTCTCCGTCTCTCTCTCTCTTCTTCCTCTTCTTCTTCTTCTTCTTCTTCTTCTTCTTCTTCTTCTTCTTCTTCTTGTTCATTTTTGTTTCTTTCTTTCTTTCTAATTCACTGTAACCCCTACCACTCATGTACCTTCTCTCTTTCTCTCTCTCTCTCTCTCTCTCTCTCTCATTCTCCTCCTTTATTTATTTTTCTCTATTTTTCCCTTTCCCCTCTATATGTTTCTGATTCTCTTTCTCTCTCTTTCTCCCCCTCTCTTCTCTCTCTCTCTCTCTCTCTCTCTCTCTCTCTTCTCCATTTTCGTTTGTTTATCTCTTCCTAATTCTATGATGTATCTTCTCTCTCTCTCTCATTCTCCTTCTTTATTTATTTCTCTCTATTTTTCTCTTTCCTCACTTTATTCTCTGATTCTC
Organism: Thysanoteuthis rhombus; assembly: GCA_963457665.1. NCBI lineage: Eukaryota > Metazoa > Mollusca > Cephalopoda > Oegopsida > Thysanoteuthidae > Thysanoteuthis > Thysanoteuthis major. The sequence continues at coordinate 23,449,272 of OY735222.1, read as the reverse complement.
TTTCTCTCTCTCTCCCTTCTCTTCTTTCACTCTCTCTTCCTCTCCTACATCTTTTTTCTTCCTATAAATTTCTTTTTCTCATCTTATCATTGCATATATCTTAACCCTTCTCTCTCTTCCTCCCTCTCACTCTTTCTTTTTCTTGTTCATTCCCCTTTCCTTCTTATGTTTAAATATATCTCCTCTGTCTTTGCCTGTATTTCTCTTTCTTTTCCTATCTTTAAGCTCAACTTTTTCATTATCACATGTAATTTCTATCTTTATTTCTAATATGTCTCTCCACTAAATCTTCTTTCATCTATCACACTCTCCCCTCTCTCTCTCTCTCTCTCACTCACTGTCTCTTTTTCTTTCTTTCTTTGTTCCATTTTATTTTTCTCATACTCCCCCCTTTCTCTTTCTCTCTCTCTCACTCACTGTCTCTTTTTCTTTCTTTCTTTGTTCCTTTTTATTTTTTTCTCATACACCCCCCTTTCTCTCTCTCTGTCTCTCTGTCTCTCTCTCTCTGTCTCTCTCTGTCTCTCTCTGTCTGTCTGTCTGTCTGTCTGTCTGTCTCTCTCTCTCTCTCTCTCTCTCTCTCTCTCTCTCTCTCTCTCTCTCTCTCGTCTGTTTTCTTGTTTTTTCCACTTTTAAAATTGCTCATTTTATATCCTCCATTCTATTTTCTATGTCTTTGTAAGTTTCTAAGTTTATATTTCTTTTTTCTCTCTCTTCTCCATTCTGTTTTTCACTTCTATCCTGCCACTCTCTATCTCTTCCTCCCACTCTCTCACATTGACTAACTTTTTGTCCGTCTAAATAGATCGTTCTAGTTAGCTAACTAGCCACCTATCCGAATATTTATCTAAACCTCTCTCTCTCTCTCTCTCTGACTCTCTCCCTCTCTCTTTCTCCCTCTCTCTCTCTATATATATTCCTTTCTGTTCACATCTATCTGTCTATCTATCTATATTTTCATTATTAAATTCACTCGTTATTATCATCGTCTACTAGTTATCTCTCTCTCTCTCTCTCTCTCTCTTTCTAGTGCTTAACTACTCTTTTAACCCTCTCATACGTCTCCCTCTTCCTTTTCCTCTCTCTCTTTGTGTGTATATATGTATACATATATATATATATATATGTATATATATATATCACTCTCTCTTCCTCTCTGTCTCTCTATCCCACACTTTCTCTGTCTTTTTCTCGCGCTCTATCTATCTTATGCACTCTCTCTCTCTCTCTTTCTATCAATCTATATCATACACTCTCTCTATCTCTCTTTCTCTCTTGCTCTCTCTCTATATATATTGATCCCTCTCTCTCTCTCTCTCTTTCTCTCTCTCTTTCTCTCTCTATCTTTCTCTCATACACACATGCTAAAACACAGCATCTCTCTAACCCCTCTCTCAAGTGTTGATAACTGTCAGTAGCCCTTGGGCAACTAACAATCTCACTGAACAACAAAATGAAAAAAAGAAGTTGAAGCTAAAAAAACAATCATATTCTGCCTCATGATGTCTCGATTTGATATCTAAAACCATTAAACGACTTTCTGGTTCAACAGTAGTGAAACCTGATTGTTTCTTATCAACATTTCCATCTCTGATTATTTCACACTGAAGGGCCTATTCTTCCCCGTAAGAAAAAAAAAAGGACATCTTTTTTTTAGCAGAATATACTAATGCCCAAGGCCCGAGTATAAAAAAAGTAATAAGGTTGATTCAAAAATCGCAAACGCCAACGTCTGCACAATTCAATATAAATCTTAGAATAGTCTCTCAAGTTTACTCAGTCCTTTATTGACTTTGCTATTGAGCAACAGCATTAACCAAAGGTGGCAAAGGAGTCAATTCCTTTTTGTATATGTATGGGTGATTGTGGATGTGTTTGCATATTTGTTTATGAGTTCGTGTGTTCCAGTGCTCCTGGCCATACCGTTTTGTCTTCTAAACTCTTTCTGAAAAACAATTATGGAAAAAAAACCTTTTTTGACTTTTTTGAAGGCCTTATTTTAACGGGTTCGGTAATGAAAAAATCTTGGTGGGTTTTTTTTATTCTATTTTAGATGTCTTCCAATAAAGTATCCATTTTAATAATGTTTATTCTTCGATAGAATTTTCTTACATGTCTTCAAATGTGATGTTTTTTTATATTTTTATGTTGAATATATATATATATTACGTATTTTTAACGTAAAACGTATACAGATGTGTCCATAGATGCAACTTTATTTGATATATAAATAAATGATTTATGAATAAATAAACTGTATTACGTCGTTCGCAAACATTAGAAAGAATCCAGTAGCTAGGAAAATGTACTCCAAATGAACTTACGTAAAGGAAAATCGGTCAGCATTCAAAGACTTGTCTTTCTCTTCCTGTACCATATTAAAAAGGGTATTTTTGCATTACAGTAAGTGGCAATAAGGGTGAATTTATTACAAGAATTCAGGACGAAGAAATTCGTGGCTAGATTCAGGACAGCTTTCAACATCTCAGCCTAAATCGGAATCTACAGTTAATCTCTTCGCTTGGTCAGATTCGAAAGGAATTCTTTATTACGAATAGCTGGATACTTTGTGAACGATTTTTATTTAGACAAGACTGGCAGCCGTAGGGTTAAACTCTACTCTAACTTCTATTCCCGACTGAAGATGATTACTACAACTTTTGTATTGTATATATAATAAATGAACAAAATTATCTAAAAAAATAATTTTTAGTATAAATATATCTATTATCTGTTAGATGATATTTTGCTAATATCTAAAACTTGTCAATTTAATGCACCCGGTAAGACAGTCTCATGACAATCAGTTGGTCTTGATTTCAAATCACGGTGGTGGGTGCGAACTTGACTTATTGGTTTATATCCCTAATTTTGATGAGGTTTCTCTTGGTCTTGTTCTTGTTACGGAAGATAAATAAAGTTACTCCCAGTTCTAGAGTTTGACTGTGAGCATGGCATATAATTTAGATTAGCTCAGTAAACATTACCCAACCCTGAGGTGTCAACATTGAGGATAATCCTCAAAGATAGTTGACTAAAGATTATCATCAACCTACGGTAAGGCGCCAACTTATAATTATTAAGGATAATTACCAAAACTAGTTTCATCTTCGTCAGCCCTTTAGTGTCCGTCATCATTAATATAGATCTACACCAAGATTCGCCAGACCTCTCAATCATGCGCGTTACGGAGCCAAAAGTTTTTGCCAGCCACCGTTTTGCACATGATCTTTGAGGATCGACGTTGCAATTTGTGATGTCTGGTAATTATCTGAAATTCTTGCAGCATGACTAGCCCATTACTATATGAGTTTTCTGATCGATACTATAATATCTGTGACTTCTGTTTTTTCTTCTCTGATATGCTGTACTGTCTTGTAATCCCCCCATGCGATAGACAACACTGTGACAATCTAAGTCTCTTCACAATTATAATGAAACAGAAATGCGTTGAAAATGATTTTACTTTGGAAATGCATTGAAAATCAGAAAGAAAGTGATTATCAATCGTGAAGAATTATTACCAGCGTTACTGATACAATAAGGTTATTATATGCATAATGTAAATCCATTGGAAATTATTTTACAATACAAATACATTGAAATTCAGAAAGGTGATTGTCAGTAGCTAGGAATCGATGCAAGCATTAAGGACAGATCAAGCTTATCATATGTGTCATGTGATTGCATTAAAAATGATTTTACTATGGATATGCATTGAGAATGATTTTACTAAAGAAATGCATTGAAAATTATTTTACTATAGAAATGCATTGAAAATTATTTTACCATAAAAATGCTTTGAAAGTCGGGAAGAAAACGATTGTCAGTGGTAAGGAATTATGCAATCACGGCAGACAGAATCGGGCTATTTAGTACGCGTCCAATGTTACACAGTTAGTGGTTTATTCAACAAAAATAGATAAAACCTATTATTAATTGGACCTTTATAAAAAAAATTTTAAAGAATTGACAGTCATCGAATAAAACTGCTCTCTTAAGGATGTGTTCATTCCTAGTGACGTTTTTGGAGACAAACGTCTCATTTGAAAAGTTTAGCGAGACTCATTTGCTAGTCATCTAAGTCCATAGTCCATAATCCCGTAATTCACCACCGGGTTTTCGGTCCCCCTGTACCGTGTCATGGGGGCAATTGTTTTCGTGGGTGCGTCTAGGAGTTCCAGGCTTCCTCAGTCCAACACTTTATGCTGAGTGCTTAGCAATGAGTGCCATTTTGAAAAGTCTTGATTGAACCTACGACCTAACTAAGCGTAGATGAGCACTCTGCCACTCGGCCATGGTGGTCGATTTAACCATCGGCCCGTGGCAATCACGTTTGTATCTTGTGAGATCTTGTATGCCTGGTCAGAAACTTTTGTCTGAAGATGGCCGCTAACCTTTCCGATGTTTGTCCGTGTTCACCCTCTATTGGATGCACCAAACAACATTTACTTCCATTGTTCATGGCTCGTTGAATAATTGATATGCCTCGATGAATCTTTTCTTCGGGTGATTGATTGGTAAACTTTACAGGCCGCTCGACTAGAGGCGATATGAGTGGTCAGATAGTTTATAAATTCACTGCATATATCATTCCCTGTTTGAAGAGAAAGTCGTTCTATAGATTATGACTCAATAGACGATCAAAGAAAGCTCACTAAACGAGGTAGCTCTCATCTAGAGGGTGTGGTTTTCTTGGTTTTCTTGGACTATTCCACTTGGAGGTAATAATTTTTCTGATAGAAATATCTTCTACCCGCCATTTGGAACAATTGACTCTTCCATTATAACGACCTTTCTACAGTGTTGAGTTTTCCAAAAGAACATTAAAAGTATAAACGACCCCGGCCAAAAAGAAACGATTGAAACGAAGAGACATTTCGGAGGTGATCTTTAATGATAAAAATATGAAGGTTGTCCTGAAGACGATGTTCATTTACTTCATTATTACGTTCAAAACTTGAATCTCAGCTCGCACATATCCATTTGTTTAGGTGGGGAATAGAGTAATTTGTGCTCCTGCTCTGTTTTCCCTATAGTTACTGCTCTAATATGTCTCTAAAACGATAGCTTCTTGTTGGACATAAAACGAAAAGATAAGAATGCCCTGCTTCTCCCAGCACTCAACAAACCCCAGAGGGGGCACGACTTTACCTCTTTGTCGTGATTGGTCAGTTTCCCACCAATTACACAATCAGAACGTAAAGGAGAATCATAAACCAGAAAAACACTCACAGTGTCTCAAAGTGTATTTGCTTCAGTTTCTTTTGAGATTACACACGGAACAAAATCGTTGAATATCTATAGATCAAGTAGTTTTTCAGCCATTTTTTAAAATCCTTTTAGCCAAGCAGCAAAGCCTCAAGTCAAGGCAATGTGAACAAAGGCATTTTTAAAAGTTTCCGTTCGTTCTTTGTACTTAACCCGTCACTTTCTTTTATATCTGCTTTTAATAGGTACATTTGAACAGATGGAAAAAAATACCCTTACTAAATATTTCATAAAAGTGATGTAGCGAAGATTAACATTATTTCTAAGGCTGTTACCAAGGATTTCAAGTAATTTCTTCTTTCACTTGGAACGATTACTGTCATTACCCGGAAATTAATACAAATCTTGAAAAGTACATATTTATATTTCAATGTTACATTTGTACGAAAGAAAAGTCTTGTTCACAGTCTTTTTGTATCTTGTTTATACTGCTTTCTTTGCATTTTCATCTATTTCTTGGGGCTAGAAATAATATGGTCAAAGGCAATGGTTAACTATTAATACAAGTACAATACACACGCACACACAACCACACCTGCACCACCACCACCCCACACACATATATATATATATATATATAGATAGATGGATAGATAGATAGATATAGATGTATAGAGAGAGAGAAAGGGGAAGAGTGATTTGATGTATAAAAGAGTAGCTGGATTTTTATTGGAAATTTACACTGTATGATGTTTGATCCTAGTGAGTAACGAGGGATCACTGGATTATGTGCATTGGTTTTGTAAAATGAACACTTTCGCTGTGCTTTGTTTTCCGTTGAAAAGTAGTTCCACGAAATAGTCCAAGAAAAAGTAGTCCATCTATCTCTGGCGACGTCACTTCCTGTAACCCTAGCCTATAAAAGCACTCACTTCCGTTTTCCATCACTTGCTTCTGGCCTGACGGACTTCATGATGCCCTGATCTTTCGGTCAGTAACATCTTTTACTGCAACTTACGTTGAGTTTTTCTTGTCAGCTACATCCACCAGTGTCGAGTCTCCTATCTCTCATATTCTCATAAGCTTTTCGGCGTCATGAATAGTATGTACATTCATCTCATTAGATCTACGAAGATCCTTTTCTCTTTTACTTGAATCGTTGGTTTTAATAACATTGCCTTGGTCCATGGAATAAATTATCAGGCCTTATTGAAGAAAGATTTTTTAAAAAACAGCACAATTTCAGCTTCTCCATCGTAGAAACCTGATAAAAAAAATTTACTACGCGATATATATTTTGTATTTGATCTAGCTAGCATTACAATGCACATTCCCCTTTATTCGAGTTACTTATGTGTTTTCCTTTAATATGCTTGCCAATTAGTATTGGTGTTTATTTGTTATTGCCTTGAAGATTACTCGTAATAGAATGCTCTTTAATTGTGTCCACGCATTTGCATCCGTTATTATTTGTGCGAATTTTCTTTCATTACTAAATTTGGTTTGCTCCACATGTTTGCCACGATTCAAAGATGGCTGCTGCATATGGACTCGCTATCTTCTAAAAACCAAAATGTCGATCTCATCGACTTCCTTCATGACATCAGATATTTGGGTTCTCTTGCCACCTTATGGGATTGAAATAGGTCCTACCAATCTCCCAGCCTCTTCGTACAACCGAAGACTTTTGATTATTTATCTAGGACCTTAGTAGCTATTTATTTTCCTTGTCAGTCTACGGACTGTATATATATATATATATATATATATGAACAACTGGTGATACCCACAAGAAAAATTCATGTATTGTAATATAATATCTAATTCTGTGTAGAACATAAAACCCTTTAAAAATCTAGGAATAATTGCATTGACAGATATTTGGAAATAATTGACTGAAATGATATAGGATTCTAAATAATTATTTTATATCTTTAGTATTTAAAGCTTTTGTATTTGAAGCTGTAAAATTCTTTGTTTGAATATGTTGGTAGAAAATCAAGTTTTTCTCTGTAATTAGTATTCTTAAAGATATCGTAAATTGGTTAACATGCAGACCGATATTGACACCGACACAACGGATTTAATATTCACATGGGTGAACACTCAATAGAAATGACATGAAATTGATGTTACACTTAATGACCCTGCATCGTCATGTACATATTTTGTAACCTACGTAAGTAAGGTCAGTGTTTCAAAAAAAATGGAATGATTTTTTGTATAAAATAACATCTATATACAATACATCATGATAATACCCTTTATAAAACAACAAACTACACGTCGTATGACATAAGCTATATATCAAAATCATAGCTCAAAGGGAGGTGGTGCTTGATCAACACTGCTAGAGAGCCATGTTAATATAACTGTTTTGTTTTTAAATTCCCAAAACGGTTACATGGTAAACGACTGATGATCCTAACAGGAAAAAAATACACTTAGTACAATCATTTCTAAATCTGTGTAAAACATGGAAAAACACTGAAGAAAACTACATAAATTACATTGATAGATATTGAGAAATAAGTGACTTGAATCACACAAAAGAATTGAAAAAAGTTTTTCAATGTATAATTAGTGCTTATATATATAGTGCTTAAAGCTTTCTAGACTAATGTATATATATATATAGAGAGAGAGAGACAGAGAGAGAGAGAGAGAGAGAGAGGGGGGGGAGTTGTCTACTGATGTTCGCTTGGTCTTGCTGTATAGAAAGGTAAGGAATTATCGAACTCTCGGATGTTAGTGGTTCGGTATCCTTTTCACCGATAGAACTCTGTCCCTGTGTCGTGTTTATGCTGAAGGTTCTAATCGAAATGCACAATTCGCGATTATCAAATAGAAGCCACAGATCGGCTCTAATAAGGTGGTATATATTTTGATTCTCTTGGTGCTTCAACACTTGTGTGCGAGTGTGCCGACAGAGAGAGAGAGAGAGAGAGAGAGAAAGGAGAGCATCTTTTGCACAACAACTAGAAAATGCGTCATTGTCTCAAGGCAAGAGGGGGAAGATGTGATATATGCCTATTGCGATCAAATGGGTCAAATTACTAATTTTCACATTGAGTTGTAATCGGTCTGCAATCTTTCTTTCTTCACCTCTTTCCTTCCAAGCGACTCTCTCTCTCTCTCTCTCTCTCTCTCTCTCTATCTCTCTCTCTCCCTCTCTCTTGTTAAACGGAATAATTTCTCTCTCTCTCTCTCGCTTCCGTTCCTTTTTGTTTGTCTTGTCATCTTCTCTTTTTCCGTGTATTCATCTGTTAAATCGTATCTCCTCATTTCACTTCTTTGTTCAAAGTCGTTTCTTCATTCTTTGTTGTTGTTTTTTGTTTTGTTTTTTTTGTTTTTTTGTTCGTTTGTTTGTTTGTTTGTTTTTCCTAAACGGACAGGCTTGTTATTTTCGGGAAGAAGATCAAACTTTTTCCTCCAGGCGTTGCTATACACAATGTCATTTCCAAGTGCAGGCAGCGGCCAGCCTACTACTTCCCAAGGGAGGGAAGGCTTGGATATTTCTTAAATCGAAGCGCTGAATGTTTTGACCAGCCCAGGAGAACCACTGGACATCACGACTTACAACTCGGATTTCCAGAGATCATGTACGAGGCTGTGGCCGACAGAAAGTAAAATGTCGTGACGTGCCAGATAAATTCAGAAAGTACTGACTCTGTGATAGAGAGGTCTGGCGATTCTTGAAGAAAGTCTATGTCCAACGGGGGAGGCTAACCGGCTGCTGCTGCTGCTGCTGCTGCTAATGATGATGATGATGATGATGATGATGACTTGCTGCTGTCTCCAAAAAACTACTTCCCAACTGATCGCTCCACCGAATAAAACCCCAAGTCAACAAAAATTTCTTTCTAAGGACCGATCCCCAATCCTCTTCGGTAAGTTTTAGCTTGAAGTTACCTGAGCAAGGGTCGATATTCGCCGGCCATTTTATTTCCTTATTAAAACTGACCAAGCAAATAGGTTCTTCACGTCCCGTGCAGTTGGGAGGGGGGAACATCGTATCACTCAGGTCTGTCTTCACCCCACCCTTTATCGTCCAGATCTGGCCCCCTGAGACTTTTTGGCTTTTTACAAAGAGATTAAGAAGGCTGCAACGAGGCATCTGATGGTGATCACGAAAGGGGACTTTACAGACAATGTTTTGAAAAGTTGAAGGGACGCTGGAACAAGTATGCAAGAGCCAAAGGCGGGAAGGGATACTCTGGGGAGAAACAAGGTTCGATTGCCCTAGGTAGGTTATTTTGCTCGTTAATATTAAATTGCCGGATACTTTCTCGACTGACATCATGAAATAAACAACTGTTTTTTATTGTTATTGAACTGTCTGCCTTCCCTTATGGAGGGATAATTGATCTGCTGAGAGATGCTCGTCATAGATTATTGCTTGACAAGATAATAATGTGATTTCGGAGATAACAGCGTATCTGTGTGACGTTGCGTAGGGCTATTATTTAGCGTTACTTCATGAAGTTAACGAGTTTGGCCAGGGGCGCCTCCCTGGCAGCGATCTGAATGACGCGACGCACTGCAGTGCTGCTAGTCAGCTAAGAATCATTTTCAACTTTGAGATTTCAACGGCAATCACCGCCTACCCACCGGCATTCCCTCAAACGTTGTTCAACCGCATTTTCACTCGTCTTGAAAAAAAATATCATTAGCTGAAAGGGAAAAAGAAAAAAAAAATATGCGTGTAGGTCGGGTTTTCAGCTATCTCCTGCAGGAGGCCTGGGTGGTGCTTTTTGGCATCAATAAGAGATCTAGGGTTTGAACTATGTATTTATTGAAGCCTACCTTATTTGAAAATCATCAGTATCGCCAAATCTTGGATCAAATTTAATTCGATTATCTGGCTGGGTGGGGGATATTTCACAAAAGATGAGTGGATGATAGATAGTGAGATAGATAGAGATAGAGAGATGGAAATCAGATCATTATCATCGGTGTGATCGCGAACGCAGACACTAAAGTATAATTGTTTTGTTGGTGGGGGTGATTTTCGAAAACTAACTAGCTAAAATATACCTAGAGAAATTTTCATGGGGATGTGTTGTGTGGTTCCTGAGACAGACAAACAATTGGAGAATTATAGTAGGATGCAAAAGCTGGCTCTATTAGCTCTTACCGTAGAGCAATGATTTTCATGCTAATTCTGTAAGCTATTGTTCGTAAGTTCAACCGGCAATGGCTGCTCTATTACCGAGGCCTCGTACCAGATTAAACTAACTTTCGTTAATATCCACTTACCTAAGATGCCTGCAATAGAGCAATGGTTTCAAAACTCGTCTCAAGAGCCATCTCTAGTGAGTTCGATCCTCCCCTGGCTTATCATTATTTTGGCCTTGTGCCATACTACATCAGCATTTTCATACAAGGTTTGCTTGGGGCGTATTCAGGCATTTAGTGTCAACGAAAAATGGCCAAATTAGAATTAATTGTCCGTCTACCCGACTATAAACTGGGTGAAGAAGAGATGGATTTATGCCTTTCCCATGTCTCTCCAATTGCATTCAATTCAGCGTTAAGTGCTGAGCCTCCTGCATTAGATGGCTGTCGGGTATCTCACGGTGAATCACCGGGGTCTCTCAAAAATCTTATCCTTTTTCTTCAGATTATCTTTCCCCTGTTCTACACGTAACCCGAGACGTTCCAGTGATGAAGGTGAAAATGTTATTAGCCCGTTTTTGGAATGCTGTACTTCGTGCACTTTACTATGGTCGGCCCCCTGACTGGCCTGGCCTGGCCGTCTACAAAACGTGCCAGCTTCTAGTCAGTACAGGAAGGCGTTGCCTCGTCTAACGAAGTTACTTTTAGACCGGTGCCTTGAGCGGTATCCAAACAGCCGATCGAACTATTTCAGATATTTAATTAGGTTATTATTATCTTTCTTGATTGAGTCTTGGCGCTTCGAGTCCATGGATATGTTTAGTCCATAGACAAAACTCCCCAGGGCCGATCTTTTCTAAAAATTGTTCTTCTAGGGTGAAAATTTATCTTTCATTTTATTACTATTATCATTATTTCTCTCTCAACGAGTTTTCGCGCCAGTAATGATCTAGGGCTTTCACCTGAGATCAAGTGACAGAATATCTCCTTAACACTCCAGGACAATCCTCAGTATTTTAGCTGATTCTAGTAGTGCTGTCGTCTGTGTGAACTCGGTCCTTTCCCAGGTCCCTAGTTCTTCTAACCTCTTAACCTCTTTGATGAGCTCTTCTGGACTGTTCCCAGGGATCCGACCACGATTAGTGATGTTGTCTCTTATCGTGATCCATATTTTTCCAGTTATCAGGCAAAGTCAAGATACTTATCTTGCTGAAGACCTTCTTTCAGTGCCGGAACAGCAAAATTTACTATCTGACTTTTCTTATTATCATTCATGAATCTGCATGCTCATACCAAATGTCTGATGGTTGTCGCAAAGGGATCAAGTGACAGTAAGTTTCCTTAAATCTCCTGCACCTCAATCAGCATTCTGTGATGAGGAGAGTCTCAATTCTCCTCCGAATTTCTAATTCATTTAATCTTAATTCTCGTGTTTTTCATCATCATCATCATCATCATCATCATCATCATCATCATCATCAGTCATTTAACGTCCGTCGCTGGACATAGACCTTCCCCAGGAGCCGCCACAATTCTCTATCATGGGCGTCGCGGAGCCAGTACTTTCTGAATTTGTCCAGTTCATCTCTCCATCTTGTTTTTGTCGGCCTCGGTTTCGCTTGTGGTCCCTGAGGATGCATGTTGTGAGTCATGATGTCCCTCAGTTGTCTTTCATTCTCGCAACATGACCAGCCCATTGCCATTTGAGTTTTAGCACAGTTTAATCTTGATGATCCACAGTCTTGTTAGTCTCCGAGGGATGTAGTAGTACTGGAAACCGTAAACCAAAACTGCCATCAAAACTATCAACATAGGTTTCTTCAGTGGTCAGGCTTGCCAAATTCATAGACCTGAATGTATGAGGTGTGGAGGCTGCACCAATAAAACTAGAGGACTGAAAACATTTACTCCTTATTCTGTCTAGACAAACTATTTTTTTATCTTTGAAAATTCCCCCTTATAAAAGTTTTTTTGATAGGTCATTTTGCAAAGTAAGTTTATGCTAAATTGATTCCTTAGTTTGTGTCCGGCAGCATTCATGTTTGTTTTGTTTGGTTGGTTGGTTGGGGGTTTTAGGGTTTTTTTAAATTCACATTTTCTCTCTAATCACTGCCAAACAAAAAGCGAGAAAAGTGACTTGTTCATTGATCACCCTTTTTTTCTTTTTTTTTTTTTTCAATTCATCAACCCCAGCACGACATACTGTCAGGGGACGTTGGTTGATTGAACAGGCTTGTTTTTGTTTTGTTTTCTCTGTCTACTGGCACAGCCACGTCCACACGTTCATACGTCCACGGTCTGGCAGATCTTCTTTTTGTTGTTTATGACTATCCGATCCTGGTTTTCTTGCTTCGATTGAGTGTTTGGTTTGAAAGTCCAAGTCACAATCGTCTTTTTACCTCATAGAACAGCCCCCGGAATGATAGATCCATTATCCCAGTCATTACTTGCATTGGATTATTGTGTCTATTGTTCAGAATTCTTTTTACATACTTACCTTGTTAATTACCGCATGTATTTGAATTACACTGGTTCATTTGATTGCACGCTGCCTGTTTGCACAGTGTCCAGTGTATAACTCTGTTGCGACTGTTTTTTTACTTCCCCTTCCTGTATTTATGTATGATGTGGCCCACAGTCTCATCATTTTCTTCTCAATTTAGTCTATTTTTGCTTTGATTTAATTGGTCCTGATGCATTTGTTTTTGGCTGCCATGACAGGAGATTAATCTTTTCAGGTGATGGACACGGGACTGATAGTGAGATACATATTTATCTTGTGATGTACATAGATAGACAGAGGGGAAGAGAGGGTTAGATATACATACATAGAGAGAAATAGACATTCACAAGCTAATTTGAATAGAGAGAAAATATATAGATGTATATAAGCTGAGATAGATAAATAAGATAGATCCATAATCTCTGTCATTACCAGCAAGTGGCTGAATAAATGTGTCTATTGTTAAGTACCGGTTTGCATTCCTACTTTCGTAATATCTACTTGTATTTAGATAATACTGGTTCAAAACAGCCGGGCCAAAATTGAAGCGGATTGAAAGTTATTCACAGAAAATCCTAAGAGAGCGTGATTTCTTTATATATCTGACTTGTAGTGAATTTTGGCTATTAATATCAAATAGTTTTGTGGGATTTAACTTGGATATACGGAGACCACCCGGCAGTAGCGATGACCAAGTCGCCAATTGCTAAGTATGATTGGCTGTGGGGTTTTTGGAAGAGAAAGAATACAGACCAGATAAAGGAGCCTACTCGCTTTTACTCTTTTCTCTTACTTCTTTGAGATTCCGACTCGGGTCTTGATAAGTTTACTTGGTCAGCTTCTAAGCGTATTACTTACCGTGGAACGTAGATTTTCGCATGGCGTAAGGAAGAAAGGACACAATGGGAGTAGGATTGGGTAAAAGAACTCCGCTGGCTGTCGGGTGCTTCTAAGGCCGAAATATAAAGGCATAGTTACATGACAGTGCAAGTTCCCATGGTGGCTATTTCTTTGTTCCCAATTCTGGTGATTAACGTGAAAGTCAAAATATCGGGTGAAAATGCTGAGTTTTTTTTTAATGCTATGAAAAAAGATACTCGTAAAACCAAGGCGTGAAATAATTCAACCAAATGATTTACAATGCCTTTTATTCTCTTCCGTGATTGAGGATGTAGTCATTTTTTTTTTTTAACGTAGTATCATCTTTTTTTTTGTTTTCTTTTGCTTGGCACGAATTACGACCAATCGAATGTCCGCTCGAGTAGGCGGTTATGTGAGACCTCAATCTTGGTCATCCCAGATTGAGGTCAGAAAAGAGATTCGATTAATTTTGCCTGAAGAATGGTTCGACTCTCAATGCTGACTTGTCGGCTGGTGAGAGACATTTTTTTGCGCATCATTCAATTTCGTTTCTCTGCAACACAACGGAACGTTTTAAGATTTATTTATTTTTTTGCAACAAGCCACTTGGCCCCTGGTGACTTCTTAATTAGCATCATCATCATTGTCATCATCATCATCTTCATCCATCAAAAGTTTGTTGTTGGATATAGGCCATCTCCATGATCTGCCTGCGATTCTTTGACATACTAGTAAAATCTTAAAATTTTGATAGCATTTTTTAAAATAAGGAGTGGAAGATTTTTCAAAAGAGCGGGGAAGTATCCATTAATTTATGAGGGGAAAATGTTGAGCCTTTGAAGACTAAAAAAAATGAATGGGGGAGTAGGAGAGAAAAGGGTGTGCGTTGCCTCTATGATAACTCGCTGAAAATCAAACTCTGAAAGCTATTTTCGCCTTTTTTTTTTTGTAAGCGCCAAAAAATGGCGTAACACGAACTTTTCAAAAGCAGGAAATACTAGTGCTCTATCTCATCTACGTAGTTACAGAAGCAGTAGGAAATTCCGGCGGACGAGCACGATCGATTGTGGGACACCAAGTGAGGATCGAGCTTATCACAATAGATATCGTCTGGAATATTCGCGTGCTAATTATTTCCACACGGTAAGTTGTCCCAGTTATTTGTTAAACTTGGATCGGTACAGGGGGTATAACTGTATTTTATTCGGTAGAATTGATCATTTTAGCGGCCATTTTTGAGAAACATAATAAAGAAGTAGGCGGTGGATAAAAATTGAATAATACGAAACAGTGGGAACATAATGTGAAGAATAGAAATATTGAATTGTTGTTTGAAAAATAAAATGATGCCTGTGTGAAATACCGGCTGGTTGGAGCCTTGCACGTGATACCAAAGGTCAATGAATAAATACTGTTTTAGACAAGTTGAATGGGGTGATTGGGTGTCTTGGGTAATAATGATAAACACATACCTGACATTCTTTTGTTATAAACCGTCAACCAAAACTGTCAACAAAATTGTCAATTCAGGTTTCGTCAGTTTTTAAGTTGGTTTGGATGACTAGATGGCTGGCTATGTATGTATGTATCATACGTGTAGGCTGCACCAATGGAGCTAGAGGGTTGAAAACTTGAACATTTACTCCTTATTTTGTCTAGAAAAAACGTGTCTTTCTTATAACCCCCCCCCCATAATTTGTTTTTGGTGTGGGGGTGTAATATATACAATGTAGTTTATGCTAAACTTATCTCTTGTTTCGTGCCCGACAGCATTCATGCTTTTTTTTATGATTAGGCTTTTTCAAGTGATCACTGCCCAACTTAAAGGGGGAGAAGTCACTCTTTCATTGATCAACCCTTTTTTCCATTTTTTTTAATTGATCACCCCAACATGGCATGCTGACAAAAGACGTTGGTTACGTGACTATTTCTACATAATGGCTAACCAGACCTGTCATTTTTTTCTCCTCCTTGATTTGAGAAAATCACGACCAGTCAATGTCCGTTCGAGTAGGCGGTTTTGTTAGACTTCAATCTTGGCCGTCGCCGATTAGTGTCAGAAACCGATTCGATTAATTTTGCCTAGAGAATGGTTCGTCACTCAATTCTGATTTATCGTCAGACAGAAGTCTTTTTCATTTTTTTTTTCTCTTTTGCGCAGTCAGACTTTTTAGTGATCATTGTCGCCCCACCCCCAACAAAAAAAAAACGGTAGAAGTAACTAATTCATTCGTCAACCCTTTTTCCCAAATTTTCAAATGATTCCCACCCCCAACACATCATGCTTCAAAAGGACATTGGTCACGACTATTCAGTGACTAACCAGACCTGTTGATTTATTCATTTGGTAAGATCAGAAAAAATCGTCCGATTTATCAAGTTAAAAAAAAAAATGACAATCTTTTTCGATATTAACTTTATTGACCAACATGTTTCCGATTGGCTCTGTTTATCAACTGCTGAGTAGAGTTGCAATGTAGAACGACTGAAAAATCAAGACCTCGGTGAATCGTAGCGTCAAAATTTATAATAATGAAGATATCCACCGTTTTGTTCGGCAATGTCCGGTCATCTTTCAGGCAAATCTACGATTCCATCTTCCCAGAACCCTTCATCTTTCTCAACGAATTGGTTTGCGAGACTAACTTGCATAACGTTGCAATGAGATAAGAGCCAATATATATTTAGTAATGTTGGCTTCGTCTGGAACTGTGTCACAATAGTGGAATAGTAACAGCAGCAGCAGCAGCAGCCTCTTGGCGTCTGTTGTTGAACGTAGATTCGTTCTGAACTTGACTAGTTCGTCACACCGTCATATTTTCTGCCGATCATAGTTTTACAGATGATCTCTGCAGACCGACGTTTTGAGTCCTGATGCCCAACAGTTATCAGACATTCTTGAAATATGACCAGCCATTGCCTTCTGTTTTCTTTTTTTGTTGTTATTTTTTTTCTCTAATGGATTCTTTGATATCTTGGCCTCCTGTTTTTCTCTGATATCTTGTACTGTCTTGTGATCTCTTCGTGGGAAGTTGAGCATGATTTTCTCCTATGCACGTTGCGTGGTTCTCAGTTTGAGGGCCTATCTTTTGATCCAGTGAAAATTAAACTCACTGCCAGTGGCATTAAAGGTTAACGCACCAGGTATTGCCGTCAGCTACGCACCCGTGATTGTTTGCATGAGTGTTCATCTGCAAGATTGTTGCCACTCTGACTTTTAATTTCAATCGTACATTAGATTCGACAATCCCGAATATGTACATATATATATATATATATATATATATATATATCGTACAGATCAGGTCAGCAATATAGCATCATATAATGATATGTTAATAATATAAAGCAACATCTGATATGGGATGGATTTATTTCATTGGGTGCTCGATACATACAACTTTATACTATGGAAGTTAAGTTGTTTTTAGAGTAGAGCTGGAAATAGATAGTAGAATATGGATTCGCTACACAAACTAGCTCATGTTTCTGCCTGATGAGGCCCGGCGAGGGCAGAAACATGAGCTAGTTTGTGTAGCGAATCCACATTCTACTATTTATTTGTTTTATATATATATACATATATATATATATATATATATATATATATATATATATATATAGGGAGAGATAGAAAGGGAGATAAAATAAATTGAAAAAGCATAGATAGATATTAGCAGATGAATCGATATCGAATCTCTTCTTCCCATATCGGTGTCTTCGTTCGGAGAATAAAGGTTTGCCACTTTTTTCTTGAAATATAAACCTAACGAGAACGTTGTGTTGATAACATCAAAAACGGGAAGATGAGATTAGATTGTCCGAACAAAAGTTTCAGTACTGCTCTTCTCAAAGTGATAGATAGATAGATAGATAGATAGATAGATAGATAGATAGATAGATGGATAGATATGGACAGACTGATATAGATTTGGTTAATCCATTTACTTTCATATGGTATCTGGTGTTTATTGTTCTCAATCCACCAATGAAACTTGAATCAAAGATAGTTTTATTCGTTCCATTTTGCGTTTGCCTCGTTTCGATTTTATTGCGACTGTGAAATCACATGACCAATAATTTCGTTAAAACGAAATACAAATCATACAAACTTTTATTCATAACATCCTATATCCGACCGTCTATGCAAATCTCGACCCAATGCTAGGCTTCCTAGCATTACATACAGGTCAGATCGCTGACACTTTGTTTATTGTGTTTAAATGCAAAAACTTAATTTCATCTTCCACTGTGAATTATACGAATGAGATTACAACCGAGCCAAAGCGACGATAATCGGATTATGACAGTTTTCAGCGTGAACTTTAGAGAACTCGTCGAGAAAAATATCGGCTGAGTTCCAATACTATTGATAAGATGAATCACACCAAAAAAATATGGAAACCTATCTATACAATCTGATAATTCGAAAGTTTTCGTAATTATACGGTTGTATGGTTTCATATTGCTAAAAAAATTCAAACTGGATATAGAGAACATTTGGTTGTTTTCTTCAAAATTTTGGCTTTGATTTTCTAAGTTCAAAATGTTGGATATACTTAGATTCTGCGGTTGAATAAGTGACGTTTCGTGACGTTTCATGAAATTCGAAGAAGAAGAAGAAGAAGAAGAAGAAGAAGAAGAAGAAGAAGAAATAGATGAAAACGAAGAAGGAATAGAAGAAGAAGAAGAAGAAAAAGAAATAGAAGAAAACGAAGAAGGAATAGAAGAAGAAATAGAAGAAATAAAAGAAGAAATAATAAAAGAAAAAGAAATAGAAGAAGAAGAAGAAATAGAAGAAGAGGAAGAAGGAATAGAAGAAGAAATAGAAGAAGAAAAAGAAGAAGTAGAAGAATTAGAAATAATGATAATCATAGCTCGATAAAATGGGCGTCAACCATAGCACTATGTTTTGTAAGTTCGTCTAGCAATGTAACCTTGTTCCAGACTGGACAAAGTACACTAAATAACTGATTTGGGGCTTCAACCAGACACAGCTAAGCTTAATAGATAGATAGATAGATAGATAGATAGATAGATAGATAGATAGATAGTTTTTTTTTAAAGAAGAATCTAAAACGGCGCCAATATACATCAGTACTGTTGAGTTTTTGAGTAAGTGACATGGCGTCAAGTCAAATCAAACCTCTCTCTCTCTCTCTCTCTCTCTCTCTCTCTCTCTCTCTCTCTCTCTCTCTCTCTCTCTCTCTCATCCGTATAGTTGGCCATTAGAACCAAAAGATGGCTCTTCACACTATCAGACAATGCCTGCGCCCTCAGATCGAAGGGGCGACGCAGTAAAGACCGACTTTTAGAGAGTTGGCTAATATCCCAAGCGGTAGTCTCTCCAAACAATGAATGCAGATGCACAAAGCAATGTGCGGATCTTTCACTCAACGACTGGAGACCTTCCAAGCGGATTGGCTTCAAGATGGGGAAAGTTGAAAATAAAAAAGATGAAAAGAGAAACAAAATTCAGATCCTTTCGCTCCAAAACCCATTTTATATCTGTAAAAATCAACTAAACGTCACCAGTTTACAATGTCTTGCACACAAGATGGTTTCTTAATAGTGTATATAAATACATAAAAAGTGATACAATTTCAAAGGTTGATAATTGTGGTTATCCCTACCAGATTTAACCTTGACATTTTTCCTTATTATAGCCCTATTCTTCAAGAAACGCTTGCCTCTAATTTCCAATGCATTTCTGCAGTAAAATCGTTAACAATCTAATGGCATCCTACATATGCTACCAGATTGAATCTTCACGTTTTTCTTATTATAGCCCTTTTCTACAAGTAACGCTTGCCTTTAATTTCCAATGAATTTCTGCAGTAAAATCGTTAGCGATGTACAGGCATTGTACTTATGCTATCAGATTGAAGCGTCACATTTCTTTTATTCTAGCCCTATTCTTCAAGTAACTCTTCCTTCTAATTTTCAGTGCATTTTTACAATAAAATCATTTAATAATGTATAGGCATTATGCATGTCATATTTTGTCATTAGCACTTGCATTAATTCCTGACCACTGACAATACCTTTTTCCTTTCTTTCCATTTCCTAGAATCACCTACAGCGCATTTCTGAAGATTTTTCTCAGCAATGCTTTACCATAGTAAAATCATTCGCAATGTATTTTTATTATTAAATAAAGTGCAATTCATTTCTGAATTAGAATCATCCGCCATGCATTCTTGCAGTACATTGAATGTTCAATGCTTCCCTATAGTACAACCATTTTCAACGGATTCATCGGGTGAAATCATTTTCAATGATTTTCTATGGTAAAATATTTTGCAATGAATTCCTGTTATAAAATCATTTGTAATTATTTAGAGTACTTGATTCATTTTCAATTATGAAATAGTCTGCAATGCACTCATTTAGTAAAATTGTCAGCAATGCTTTCAATTTATACGTATAATAGTCCTGATCTATCTCTAAAGCTTGCCTTAATTCTTAACGATTGGTAATCGCTTTCTTCCTAATTTCAAATGCTGGAACGTGTTGAAGCACATTTTAGATCAAAACTGCAAAATTATGTGTGGAGTGATTAAGGTTGTTAGTGCAAAATTTAATTACACGTGAAAACACGAGATCCATGAATAGAGAGTTTCAACATATCCACCATCTTCTAGAACAATGTTTCCCCAAAGTGGCTTCCATTGAATCACACGGGTCTGCGAAAATATTCTGGTGTTCCGTGAGATAAGCTGCCTTTTAATAAAAATTAGATGAAAATTAATTCTATAAATGCAAATTCAATTATCAAATATCAAACAAAATTTTCAGAGAATACTGGGTCGAAGAAGCAGCATTTTTTCTTTTTTTGTATAAATCTGCTTTCAATTATTTGCTGTTTTTCATTCTTATGTTTATCGAACGATTTTTATGTGAATAAATTCTTTCTCTGAAACAATTTTGGTTTCATTTAATGTCTCATTAAGGTGGCGAGCTTGTCTGTGAGATGGGTTCTGCGATTTTTTGGAAAATTGTATAATGGTTCCGCAGCAAAATAAGTTCGGGAACCACTAGAATACTGGTTACCTATAGGTATTTACCAAGCACTGCTTAGTCTGACACATGACTCCAAGTTAGAAGCATCTGCATAGGAAAGAACTTCATCATCATCATCATCATCATCATCATCATCATAATAATAATAATAATAATAATAATAATGATAATAATAATAATAATAATAATAATAATAATAATAATAAGCTTTTTAGCGTCTGTCGTTGGATATAGACCTTCTCAGGATCCGCCAGACCTCTCTATCATGGGCGTTGCTGAGCTAATACTTTCTGAACTTGTCTAGTTCGTCACGCCATCTTATATTTTGCCGGCTACAGTAACACATATGATCTCTAGGGATCCATGTTGTGAATCGTGGTGTCTATCGGTTGTCTGACATTCTTGCAACATGACCAACCCATTGCCATTTGAGTTTTCTAATGGATTCTATGATATCTCTGACTCTTGTTTTTTTCTCTTGTGCAAGTTGCATAGTTTTCGGTCGTTTTGTTAGGTTCCATGTTTCAGATGACTAGTTTAAATAGTCTACAAGGCTAGCATTCAAAGCATTACTTCACTTCGCTTACTTAATCTGTCAAGAGTCTCTGGCAAAAACCCTTCGGCATCAGGCCTAAACAATGCATGTTTATTCACTTGCATTTTGCCTGATATTCATATTTCATACAGAAGAGAAGTTTATCAAAATCTAAACCTCACAAAGATTTTATGGACAAGCCGTATAAAGAACAAGCTGCTGCGGATTCGAATTCCTCCACTACTTCTACTTCGACTGAAGATCATTCCCGCAACTTTTGTATTGTATATATAATGGATAAGAAATATAGAAATGTATATTTCTTTGTGAAAAATTTATTTATTTAGTCATTAGAATGAAATAAGCTCGTGTGTATCTCTATGATGAATTCTCGTTAATGTCTGAGACTTGTCAATTTAGCTTAATTACTAAGATAGCTTCAGGGGAGTCAGTTGGACTTGATTTCAAATCGCAGTAGGTGTATGTGGGTTCTAAATATCGGTTTACGCCTCTCATTTTCGTTATTGTTGTTCTTGTCTCGGTGAGGAAACAAACTCAATTCTAGACTTTTTTACCGAAGTTTAGCAATAGCAATACTAATTGATCATTCACTTGCAT
Source organism: Thysanoteuthis rhombus (assembly GCA_963457665.1). Classification (NCBI taxonomy): domain Eukaryota; kingdom Metazoa; phylum Mollusca; class Cephalopoda; order Oegopsida; family Thysanoteuthidae; genus Thysanoteuthis; species Thysanoteuthis major. The sequence goes on along the minus strand of OY735222.1, from coordinate 23,427,406 downwards.
TTTGTCTAATACGTATATCTTAGCTTAGGTACCCAGGGTTGCTTGGGGGAAAAAACTCCAAACATAACAACACAGTAAAGCAAATAAAATTTTATAGATATTTTATTAAATTAAAAATGGGATCTGTTCACCTGAATTGCTTTCCTATTGTCGTGTTCGCACACACTATAAATTCGAATACAACATCACGGGAAAACAAATGATATTTTATAGAGATTCCATAAAATCAAATAAGGGGGGTAACTCGGTTAGATTTGGTTGAAATCACTTATCTCCCTTAGATCTGAAAAAATGCCAGAATAGTAATTTTGACTTTAAAATTAACGTGACCTTAAATTGACCTATAGCGACCTCAGAGGTCAGTGCCACCTATTCTATGCTAATCCTGATATTGACTTGGTCCTAAAGATAGCTACGCAGCCTTTAGATTGCAGCTGTTTCATCGATTATGAAACAAAAAATAAAGAATTAAGCAGGAAAATATGAAGTCACAAAAAACAAACATTCGTCGTCTTTATATCATTAGATACAAAAGAGAAATTACTTAAAACTTAAACTGAACAAAGATCAAGTTAGCAGCTTTTGTGTATTCGTGTGTGCGGCTGTTAGTACTTGCATGCACGTGTATGTTTGCACGCGTGTGTAAAATTTATTTTCCCTTCAAGCGGGTAGTTTCCAATCAGAGTAGCCTCCACACCCTGGAGAGTCACTTTGAATCTACAATGTAATTTGTTAATCTCATAAATAAACATAGAATCAAGTAGAACCAACACAAAATTTAAATTTCTTTGACGTCTGAGGTTGATTTTCAAAATGTTTGACTGATTGTATGCTGCGGGCGGTTACTCCAAGGTGCCAGGATACCCCTGTGTGAACACAGTCTAAATAAACATTAGTGGCAAGTCACAAATATTTATGTTTATAAGACTAAAAGGCTGAATGTTATTTTGTTTTGTTTCGTTTTGTTTTTTGTTTTGTTTTTTTGTTTTTTTCGTTTTTTTTGGCAAAAGGTTTGTGAAAACAATGAGTTTAATTAGAATAGGAAAATGCTCTTTTCATTTCAAGTTCATATATATATATATATATATATATATATATATATATATATGTGTATGTATATATTGGTCTTTGTTTGACAACTTACATACATAGAAGTATATACAAGGTCTTAATCTAATGCAGAAGTATCTGAATAGAAACTGCGTGCGTCTTAAAATGATGATGATGGTGGTGGTGATGATAACCACGACCACGACCACGACTCCTTGTGGGACATCATTACGTAAAACGTGTGATATTTGTTTTTAAAATCCCCTTAACAACTGATGATCCCGACAAAAGAATATCTTCATGGAGTACCATAATAACAAAGTATATGTAAAGCAGGAAAAACACTCAAGTAAATTACACGAATTACATCAACAGGTATTGGGAAATAAGTGACTGAAACGGTACAAAAAATTTTTTTTTAAGTTTTCTATGTTTAGTGTTTAGATTTGTTATGCATAAATATATATATATATATATATATATATATATATATATATATATATATAGTCTCGAAAGCTTTACACCTTCAAACACTAAGTATATATTTTTAAGAAGAATCGAATATATGTCATTTTAGTCAATTATTTCCAAATATCCGTGAATGCAATTTATGTGGGTTTTTTTCATTGAGTCCTATGTTTCACGCAGAACTTGATATCATGGTACTATGTGAATCTTTTGTTAATATTTTCAGTTGTTTATCATGTAACAGTTTCGGGGACTTCAAAACAAAGCAGTTGTATTAACATGGCTCTCCATCAGTGTTAATCAGACATCACCTCCCCTTCAGCTACGATTTTAATACACTGCTTTTTTTCATAATTTTTAAGGCCATGTCATACTACAAGTAGTTTATTTGATATAGGGAATCATCATAATGTATTGAATATGGATGTCATTTTGTATTACTCATCAATTGATTTTTTTAAACAAAGGGCTCACTAACGTAGGTTACCTCAAAAACGTATTTGACGATGAGGGATCAGTACATATAACAAATACACACACACACACACACACACACACACACACACATGTATATATATATATATATATATATATATATATACCCAGTATCTATTTAGATACTTTTGCATGACATTAATACCTCGTATTTTCTTCTACGCATGCAAGTTGTCAAACGAAGAAAATGTATTTATCATACAGCATTAATAGTAAGTATAAGCTTTTATGCATACACTTACACACGCACATACGTACGTGTGTCTATAAGCACATAGATATATTTATTACACCAACACATATATTGGATTATAGCAAAGGTTTCTAGCATTTATTTCTGACAAAACTTTTTATTCATATAGATTTATAGCCTCGTCATACAATCACCAAAGTATTTTCTCTGGCTCTGTATGACCTCACAACCTCTTTCAGCAAAATTCTGTATTCTGTCATTAAAAAAAACTATTGGAAACCATCAAACAAATCTGTCACCAAAACTGTCAATATGGGTATCCTCAGTTTTTAAGCTAGTCTGGCTTACTGCCTATGTATATACGCACATGTCATACCAGTTGAGTCAAAAATGGGCTGACATATTTTCTCTTTATTAAGTCCAGAAAAAACTTTTTTGTTTCGTTTTTAACTGCCTTCCAAATAGATTTTGTTTTGGTTCAATTTATAATGTAAGTTTATGCTAAATTGAGTACTTAGTCTGTGTTCACGCCTGTTTGTTGGTTTTTTGTTGTTTTGTTTTTTTGTGTTTTTCCTTCTTTTAATTCGGACTTTTTGGTGCTCATTGCCCGACAGAGGGCGAGAGAAATGGGTTGTTTTTTATGGTTTTTTTCCGAATTTTGAATTGATCACCCTCAACGGTGCATGTTGCCAAAAGCTGTTGGTCACGTGATGACTCGTATCGATTGACTAACCAGATCTGTGTCAGGTTCCGATTCGATTAATCGATCGATTCTCCGAGGTATCTTTGTGTCTCAACGTTGATGGAACCACGGACCTGATTAGGAGTGCTGCACGGGGCGAAACAAGCGAGGGCGTGAAGGTGACAAGTCTAGAGAAAGCACGACACGTGGACGAAGACCAGGGCCGGGTGCCATGACCGTTTGCTCCGTCGCATTTGTAACATGAGGACAAGCGTTGTCATGCCAAAATGTCACCAATCGACTTTCTTGCCCTGATATCTCCCAATGCCCCATTAAAATAAACCACTCTACCTCTGTAATGTTGTGTAACGACAATTTGAATTTTTTTTTTTTTTTTAGTCTCGTCAAACAAATAAGAACAAGCTTGGCTGTGCTAGGGTTAAACTCCCTTTCTTCATTAAAGTCTTAAAAGTAAACATAACAGAATTAATTTCACCATGCAATATTATCCAAAAACTACGTGTCTTATTCTAACTCCTTCATTGATAGATCCTGTAAATGGGATTTTAAAACTTAAGCAAAGTAAATCGACCTGAGTTGGGCTTTAGAATTGGGAGTAAATTCATCATCAGTTTTTGCTTACATCACTGTATCACTATTATTCGTGAGTGACGTCATTGGTTTTTGATCAGATCATTGTCATCCGTCATTGTTGTTACAAACGAAAATAAAGTCAATCCTCAATCGTAGGAGTTTGATAGAAGAAATAAAATGTTATTCAGCCGAATGGTTAATCTGCCATTAGTCTCGAAAGCAAGAAAAAAAGAAAGGGTATGTCAACTCAACCAATTGGTTAATCTGCTACTGACCTCAAAAGAGAGGAAGAAAGAAAAAAAGGTATTGCTCCTGGTTGGATTCGATCCCAAAATCTACTGGTATGTAGCAGAATGTTCTAGACCACGAACACATTAAAGAAAATTTGGAATCCAATTGTGGTCATAGATAATATTTGTTGGTCGGACGAATAGCAAAGAATCACGGACAAATAGAGGACCTTTTTAAAATTCTTGCTTTTATATTTTTTAATGATTATATCAAAAGTTTTAATGGCATAAGTAACACGTTTTTTTTTTCACTAAAAAGGAAAAACAAATAAAAAAATATATATTCATAATTCTACTTGAAAATATTTTTCATAACAGAAATGCAAAGTTTGCGAAAAAAATACCGAGTGTTGACACGACCTATCTCTCTCTCTCTCTCTCTCTCTCTCTCTCTCTCTCTCTCTCTCTCTCTCTCTCTCTCTCTCTCTCTCTCTTAATCATGTCTGAAATTCCAAAGTCTGACAAATTCGCGTTGATAAAGCCAACTCTTGGAGTTTGACAACTTTCCGCCCAAGTTGATTCCAATTAAGTTGAGATGTTGTAGTCTGTCCTTAATAAGTCACGATTTTCTTGATTTTCGAGCCTTTCTTTTTTTTTTTTTTTCCTTTAATCAGATTCCTCAGGTACATTAGTAGAATGGGAAGTGCCGTTCAAAAGATGGATCTCTGGTACCAAGGTGAGTAATATGAGTATTTTGCTCAAAAAGAAGAAATGGGTTACAGAGAGGGCGTTTATTTGGGCGATATTTGGTGGTAAGGCTATTATACCTTGACCATCTGTTTGTTTGTTTATTTGTTTGTTTTTTTCTTTTTAATCAAAATTCCAAGATGCAGGTATTTCGCCTATCAGTATTTTCTGAAGAGAGAGAGAGAGTGGATTTTTGTGTTAGCTCGAGTTTGTTTTTGTTTGTTTTTTTCTCCATCCCCCAATCCGGGCATTTATACACCCTGATTCTAACAGCCGACACAGGGGATGGAAACTATATCGTGCGCGCCCTTACCATTCACGCACCTCATTACTGACTAAGTAACTGGTGCGGAAATCGATCGAGCGCTCTCGGAATATCTAAGAAGTTTGTGTCAGATCGAAATGACAGCCCGAACAAAAGAACGAATGATTCCGTCTGGCTTATTCGTTACGATATTTATAACGCTTTGGGCAAGATGAGTTTTCCAGAACTTTTTAACCCATTAATTTCGACAGGTGAAGAAGAGTAATAGGTATACATTGCAAGATAAAAGCCCTTATCCATTGCAAGATAATCTCTTGCAAGTTATCCATTGCAAGATGAAAGCCCTGACCCACAGATATAACTGAGCTGCCATCAATCACAATGAAGCGGAAATCTTATCGAGCTCGCGATAGAATTGCAATGACTCAAATTTCCGTCATTCACAGTCAATGGGTTTAAGACTTTTCGCTTTATTCACAAGGACTGAACTCTGATCCCTTTATCGTCCATTGGTAAATATAGACCCTCCATGGGATTCGTCATACTTCTCTATCATGAGCGTCGCAAAGCTAATACTTTCTGAACTTGTTTAGTTCGCCTCGCCATCTTATATTAGTCCGTGAAAATTCTTCAAATTAGCTTTTAGTCATAGAATGAGGCTAAGGCCTGCAAGGCTGTAGATCATCAATAATGTCATATGCTCGATCCCTCACAGATTCATCCTTGTACCAGACAAAGCTAAGCTTCGTAAATAGCTGTTTCGCCGTAGAACAAGTTGGTTCATCTCGTAAACTATTACTACTGTATCAAGTTCGATCAATGTCTCAAATGTGTGGCCTTGAGCTATTCTAAGTTGAGTTTATTAAATGAGACGCCTAGTCGTGGCATGATATACAGAAAGCTAGTCTCATAAGCAATTATTCCTGTAATGAGTTTGATCCTTACTAGGTCTCCTACACTTGTGGCCCTGTGCTATCCTGAGCTAACCACACTGAATACGACGCATGATGCTTAGGGAGCAAGTCTTGCAAACTATTATTACTATAGTCAGTTTGATTCGAATTATGCGCTTTATACTTCTAGCCTAGTGATTGACAAAGTTAAGCTTAGTAAGTACAGTGTCTTGCCAAGGAGCAGTGTTTAACTATCTAGTTTCACAAATCATTACGATTATAGGGAGTTCGATCCTCATTGAATATCTAACACTTGTAGCCTTGTGCTGAATATTTTACCCTTGTAGCCTTATGGTTTAAACTCAGTAAGTACAGTGTCTTGTCGTGGAGCAGCGTTTAACAAACTAATTTCACAAACTATTACGATTATAGCGAGTTCGATCCTCATTAAATGTTTTACACTTGTGGCCGTGTGCTGAATATTTTACCCTTGTAGCCTAGTGATTCAAGCTCTGTAAGTACAGTGTCTTGCCGTGGAGCAGTGTTTATTAAACTAGTTTCACAAACCATAACGATTATAGGGAGTTCGATCCTCATTGAATATTTTTACTCTTATAGCCTTGTGCTGTACTGAGCTGAGCTTCTCAGATAGAGAGAGCAGCGTCATGGAGTAGTGCATAAAAAGTTTGTCCCCTTGACCATTACTGCTGTAGTGACTTTGATCCTCCCTTGATACCTCACACTTGTGATCTTGTGCTACACTAGGTTCAATTTAGTAGATGAATTAACCCGCTGTACAGCAATGGTTAGCAAGCGAGTCTTACAGATCTATCACTAGAAAAGTGGGTTCAAGCCTTGTTTGGGGCTCCACATTTGTGGCTTTGTGTCGCATCAAGCTTAGCATATTTTAATGTTAGTCAATACTGAGGAATGTATTATGTTTATGTCTTCATAATAATTCTTTACTTGGAATGTTTAATGTTAGTCATTATTGTTATCTATCAAGTAGCATTAATGACTAACACAAAAACCATCCTTCATAGCCAGTCATCGGTACAAACAATTTATTTAAGATACTTACTTATAATCAACGGCTACAAATGAGTAAACAGCCATGTTCACAAATCAAATTTAAACACTAATGGACACTTGTGAGTAAAGACAAACTGAAAACGGTAGTGGCAAAGTTACTTACTACCAAGCTAGTCTTTCAAGGCGAGCAGGTCATTAATGCGTAGCACTACACAATCTTTGTGTACTCTATCAGGATTTGCTTCGTGGTTGAGACGGCTGAATATCTCACACTGGTGCTGTAGATCGATGTTCGAGTCCAGGTTAAAAGATAGAACTTCTGATTTTCTAGGTTGACACGCGCTCAACACTTTGAATGTTCGCGCTATACAATCTTCCTGTGCCTTTTTAAAGCCTGTTTCGTGTATTAAATTGCTGAGTATTTCCCACCGGAGCTAGAGGTCATTGTTCTAGTTCGAGCAGAAGTCCCACGTTTCGAACGCCGATTTCAACATAGGCAGGCCCTTCCTCAATTAGAAGACTTGCGCAACACAATCTTTCTTTGCCTCCTCCCTCTCCATTTGACCTTGTGTTTTACTTTGTTAAGTTTGGATATCGAAAAAAATTAATCACCGTCCCAGATCAGATGTGATACAGTGGTAGTTATAGACATTAAATACCCTAAACCGCCAACGTGATGTTCAGTCATTCAAGTGATAAAAAAAGGATACATATTGGTTTACCTTACAGGTTGATTGGCTTTATTTTCGAAAAGTCAATGATCAAGTACAGGTAGAACGATATTTTTTTCGGCCTAACAATATGTCCTACAGCTGCATTTGACCTCGTGCACTGTGACCAAGCTAAGCTTAATAGATACTGAGACAAACACGTATATCCAATCGGGGCCAGAGTTTTGTGTTTGAATTGAGGGAGAAAGCCAGGATTTCGAATGCTGGTTTTCTCGGCCACAGTCTTCCTACACTCATTTCGAACGTCTGCGTTTGTCCTTGTGCTGTACAGAATTTTATTCCCCACTCCCAGATCAACCGTGATGTGATGATAATTTTAAACCTTAAATGCTATAAACCATGTAAATGATGTGAAATCAGTACAACCGTCACGTCATGATAAGCAGCTTATTAGATATCAAGATTAGGAAACATATCAACGCCGGAATCGAGATTGAATAGTAGACCTTTTTGGTCCAGAGCCTCACCACTGAGCTATCAAGACTAGAACAATCGGCAGAAACTATTCTTGGTATTTTATTCGTCGAAAATAGACCTGACATTTAATACACAGATCAAAAGTTGATCATGGTGGGCTTTTAAAGTTCTTTCAATGAAATAATAATAATAGTAATAATAATAATAATAATAATTCAACAACAACTGTGACCTTCTCGGTTCTAAAATTTCAGATTGTAATAAAAGAGAATTTTTTCATTAATTTTGATTTCTTTTGGAAACAATACATTAAAAGGCAATGTTCGTTTAATTCAATTCTGATAAAAGTGTCCTTTGGGTCTGGAACTCTTTATTGAATTATTTACAAATGCACAGACTGAATTAGATATCGATCTATGAAAAATAACGAATAGGTGCTTTCCTACTGCGAACTACTCTACAAAGCCTCGTCATAAAAGTTGGACCTCATCTAAGATTAATACGACCAAAAAGTGCATGTACAATATTCCATGCAGCATTAATATGTAATATCTTATCACACCTTCAAAAATAGTCTTGTAGAACAACGGGATCCCGAAGTGGTTTCACAAAGTCAGGCATAGCTGAGCTTATTTGGGCAGAAAGAGACCACATCACTCTCTTTGGGATGAGATCTAAGTAATCAGCAGGGGACCTCACAATTGAATAAATTGGGTGGATTGGTCTTTAATCATTATTAACTGAGCAGGGCTTGATAAGATGAGCTTAGTATGACAAAAGGCCAAATGACAAGAGGACAATAAGTACTTATTGTCTTAAGTAAATTGTCAGCCATTTGTCCATGGTGAGGCGCTTATATTGGTTAAGCATAAAGAAATAAGGCCTCTTTTGATGATGTAACGAACATGTATACGAATGTGTATGTATATATGTGTGCATGAATGTAAAGATTTACGTATGAGATAAATCATTAGACGGTTCTGTGTTCCGGCAGTGAACCTTATATCCGCTAAAGAAGTCGTGTAGATTTTGAGAGAAAAAAAAATTGCAGTGGGTTTGAGAGGGGGGGGGGCTTGGAGAAAAAAACTTCACGACTGATAAAGTCTGAAAGAGACAAAAGTTTAGGTGTCAGACATTGCTAATGAATCAGACATTGGCAAGAATTTTTGGCCCGCGTCTTTGGTCTATTTTGATCATTTCACTCCTTCTGCAGTGAAGATTGTTTGGTGGAAGAGATCGGCAGGGTCGGGCTTAGGGTGGGGGAGAACCAATGTGGAAAGGTTAGTTAAAGGTTAAAGTTTAAAGAAAAAAAACGAAAAAAGTGAGAGAGAAAACCTGGGGTGTGGAGATGAATATGATTTGAACACACAGTATCTGATTTATGTAATTTAGCATTTCCGGGGATCAGCTCAAGTCTGGCACAAGGTCGCAAGTATGAAGCAGCCAGTAAGGAATGAAGTCATTACAGTAGGTATGATATGCGCGAATAGCGTGTTAACTACTACGCCAAGGTAAGTTGACTTAAATATCAATTAACTCCAGCTTAATAAGGAACAAGAATTTATTATACAAATACTCCAAAACTCCTATTTACTCCAGGGATTTCATGTATAGCGACACAACAAATATTAAAAGCTTAGACAAAAAAAAAAAACACTGGAAAGTGTTCACTATCGAAACGTATGGCAAATCATATTGATACTAGAGTATACCCATCAAAAATTACAGTGTTATTTATGTAGGGAGAGGTAGTAAAGAGTCGAAACCAAAATCTAGTAGAATATTTTAATGTTATAATTCTAATATACTAAATGTTGGTTGTATGAAAGTCTCAATCGAAATCAAATTGTTTTGTTTAGTTGGTAGGACATGAATAAATAATATAAACAGTAATGTGAGGAAAAAGATATTGATCGTTAGGAATGGAACAAAAGTCTTAACATAAAACTGAAATGGTAAAAGTATAACTTAATTCATATTTCATTGTGAAATAAGTTCAATAATAGTTTATGCAGAAAAATAATCAGATAACATGTCTCTAGCCCAGAAAAATATGAATTTTTATATCATGTTGAAATAAAACAGAAAAAATAAGACTGCAAATCGATTTTTTATTAAGAAAAAAAGTAGGGGGAAAATAAATTTACTATGATGAAAAAAAGTATCTGTTGCACATAAAAAATTGAATTTGAAGAAAGGGGAGTGATCAGACTCAAGTAGAAGCCGTTAAAGATGAATTTTCTGAGCTGTTTCTTGTAACGGAGAGAAAGTCTAAAATAACTTGTGGAGAATAATTTTCTTTTCTCTCATAAAATATTCCGAAGATCTTAAATATAAAACTATGTGTTTTAATGGGGGGAAAAAAGCTTAAATAAAATCAGCAATTTCGTAAGACAAAAGGAAACTGTAAGTGCAATTTTTAGCGATTTTAAAACGATTGTTGAACTATTTTGGTAATTCTTTGAAAGGGGGTTGGATAGATTAGATATTAGGTTCAATAGATAAGTCTGGGATTAAGGTTTGCTGATAATACTGGGCTTTGATAAGTCTGAGGTTACGGTTAGTAGATAATTTTGGGTTTAGGGTTTGTTGATAAGTTTGGGGTTAGGGTTAGTAGATAAGTCTTCGGTTAGGGTTTGCAGATAAGACTAGGCTTAGATAAGTTTAAGGTTATGGTTTGTAGATAATATTGGGTTTAGGGTTTGTAGATAAGTCTCAGGTTAGGGTCAGTTGATAAGTCTGGGATTCACGTTAGTAAATAGGTCTTGGTTTAATGTAAGTAGATTTGGGGTTAGTGTTTCTAATCTCCCAATTATTCATTGGTGTTTGTTTTGCTGCCTGGTACTTGATGGTCATTTTAAAAATTATATAACATCTGCTAGCCATTAAAAATGGCCAAAATCACAATGATGGTACCTAATGGAATTATAGTAAAATATTTGTCTGTTGTTATTTGCCACACCAAACCTGAATACTAACCTTAATATTTAACATTAACCATAAATTCTAGTGTACTTTTTGAATGCATTTTCAAATATCAAGAGTTTTCATTAATAGTTAAACAGCAGCAACAGTTAATCACCTTTTATTTAAAAAATAGCTATAAATAATTATGAAAAAAGAATTTAATGTATTATTTGGAATGTGTTCCTTTGGTTATTAACGTTCATTTTTTATTAACAATGTTCGCCTTCTCCTCTCAAACGGTCCATTGCAGCCGGTGATAATTATTCAAGGTACCTCTAGAATATTCAGGATTAGAGAGTGGAAAAGCATCCAAGTTGATGTGTAACACTTCAAAGGGTTTTGACGGAGTTTCTCTTTACTGCAAGACTATAATGCTGTACTGGACCTGCACTTTGTATTTCAAATTGGGAAACGCCTTGGTGTCATTTTAGAATAATAATTCTGTTCACATTTATTCTTCGGAAGATTTTTACATGACTTCAGATCCAAACGATTCTACTTCATATATTGCAAGATTTTTTACATATTAATAATTTTTACAGAACTCAGAATGTGGAAGGAGTCAAGGGGTTCCTACCTACGATATAACTATACTGTTGAACCCTCTACATTGATAAATCATTTTACCAATACACAAAACTTTGGGATTGGGGATTAAGTAGGTTATACGGGGTAACTTTTCACCTTTAGATGTCAAAATCGAGATTTTTTTTCAATTTTAGGGTTCAAAATATTTTATTTTTTTAAATTTTAGGGTTCAAAATAGAGGGAATATTTTTTTTTTACTTTAAGGGGTCAAAATCAATCGATTAAGGTGTCAAAATGGAGAGAGATTATTTTTATGGGTCAAAATCTGGGGGGGGATTTTTTTCATATTTAGGGGTAAAAATTTAAGGGAAATATTTTTTACTATTTAAGAGCCAAAATCGATGAGGTTCACATTCTGTTGTCAAAATCTAAGGTTTTTGCACTTTTAAGGGTCAAAATAGAGGGGGGATTTTATTTCCAATTCTAGGTGTCAAAATTGTGACAACTTTTTTTTCACTTTTCACAAAGTCAGGTCGAGGGAATATTTTTTCGCTTTTAGGAGTTGAATTCGAACAGGAATATTTTTTTACTTCTCGGAATGCAAGTGATTTTTTCTCCTTCCAGGGGTCAAAAGCGAGGGATACCATATTTTACTTTTATTTCGTTTCCAGATGTCAACAGCAATGTGAAACAGTGTTGTTATATTTGTAGTTATTTTTCTTGCAGACAAAGCCGGGTATTATTGCTAGTTAAAATTAAAATAACAGGATTATGAAAATATCCGATCGTTTCTGCTATGACAATAGAGAGTGTATGACAGGCCACACAGTCGCCAGGTTTTGTTTTTTTAAATTACTGAATTTCGAAAAATGATTATTCGTCTGTCAGATTTGCGTAGAGGGATAGCTTGAAAAAAAAGACGTATATCTTTCAACCCAATATCACCCACTCTCCTTATCTATCAACCTAGACTTTACTCCCGTCTGCTACTAATGTTTGGACAGTTGCTATAGACAAATGATTTTTTTCAGCTTCAATTTAAAATTTCTGCATTTTTTATTCCTAGAAAAATACAACCCTTATTTTGTTTGAAATAAATATTCTTGTACCAATGTATATATGTTTGTATGATTTATCAATATGTAAAGAAAAAACTGTCATAAAAAACACGTACGATGTCCTTTTTTTTATTTCATCTATTTTTTCTAAATAAATTCAGTATTATTATCTTTTTAAAACTACTTACACAACTCGTATTTTTTCTTACATAACATTTTGTCTTAAGATTCAATGTCTGATCACTCTTTAAAATTTGAGGCCTAAAAAATTGAAATTGGAACATTTGAATAACTGATTACCAAAATAAATAAATTAGATTTATGCTCCTAGATGCCGATACATTAATAACCTCGTTCAGTATAATAATGAAACAACCATAGATACATGTTTTTCTTTAATAAAATAAAGTGATATTTTCAATAAGATAGATTTATATCTAAGACTTTCAATAAATGAAAGAAATAGAATATGCACTTGATTTATTAAAACCAGAATACCAAACAAATTGGCTAATTGAATTGTTGGGGTTGCATTTAACAACAGAAGATTATTTATTTAGAGAAATATTCGGGAAAATATATTTCTCTATGTAGATAGATTTTGATGGTCTTTCAGTATTTTTTTTAAACTGACATTTTTGCATGAGTTATTTGCTCTAGATTCAAAATAAAAATGCACTCAGAGAAATTAACCAATCAGCGCATCCCATTTGAGCTCTGACAAACAAACAGACAATGGCTTTTACATAGAAGCTCATTACATGGTAAGGTATTAAAAAAAACTGTGAATAGTTTTCCTACAGAAACGCATTGCGAATTACTTTTTTCCTAAATATGCATTGCAAATAATTCTACTAGAGAAATGCATCGCGTGCTATTTTACAATTGAATTGTGTTCAAAATTATCTGAATACTAGCCGTTCATGTGACCTGATATATCATGAATTGAGTTCAAGAAAGGAATACGTCAAAAATTCAAGGAGAATATCTCAGTTTGACTAAGTCACAAATGTTCTCATTGTGGAGATGAGAAAACGACAAAATGAAAACTTCATCATCATCATCGTCAGTCTTTTAACGTCTGTCGTTGGACATAGACCTTCCCCAGGTTTCGCCACACTTCTCTATCGTGGGCGTTGCGGAGCCAGTGCTTTCTGAATTTGTCTAGCTTGTCTCTCCATATAATATTCTGCCGGCCTCGGTTGCGCATGTGATCTCGGGGGATCCATGTCGTGAGTCCATCGGTTATCCGCCATTCTTGCAACATGGCTGGCCCACCGCCATTTGAGATTTTTAATGGATTCTATGATGTCTCTGACTCTTGTCTTTTCTCAGATGTACTGTGATGTCTTGTGGTCTCTCCAAGTGAAGCCCAGCATAATTCTTACATGTGCACGTTTCATGGTTATCAATTTGTAGATCTGTCTCTTGGTTAGGTTCCATGTTTCAGCTCCATAGGTGACTATTGGGAGGATGCATTGGTTATACACGCTTCTTTTTAAGATTAATGGGATCTTCTTATTTTTGAAGGTTGGGCTTGCTCTGCCAAAGGCTTGCTGACTTCCGAAGACCCCCCCTCCAACCCAGGATACAATATAGTTTTGAGGAAGGCAGACGAATATATCGACCAAAACGTTGTGTTTTAAGCAGCAAACCTGATTATCCCTGTCATAAAAATGTTAAGATAATGAGAATATTCTCCTTCGCTACATGAAAATACGTTTTTCGGTACTTTGCTATCAACCACAGGTAACCCCTGCGATTCAGTTCCTGGGATTCTGGGAACTGCCACCGTTTCTTTTCCTACACATCCAATTATTGAGCTATCACAATCTAAAAGGACATCAATTCATTGTAATTGTCGAGCTCCTTAAGAGTTGACTGTACTATCTGAATTAGTCAGGCGGTACACTGAGAGAGGGTGAAATGAAATAATAATGCTATGACGTCATGTGGTGTCGACTCACGACCAGGAAATTGGAATTTTTATGACATCCTCGGAGAATATGTCCGATTTGATCTTTAGCAAGTCATTTTTTACCTGACCACATATTCTTATGTAAGATTCGGTCAGAGTGGAGTTATTCCCATTGATTCTTTTAATTGATTAATGTGAATAGAGGGGAAAAGTGCTGACGTAATCACCCGACTTCTGGTTCTACCAGTGAAGATTAATACGTAATTTGCTCCCGGGAAATCATGCTAGCTCTTTTTTTTTTTTTTTTTTTTTTCATTCATTTTTTCTCAAATTATTATCGCTTTTAATTGTTGTTATTATTTCAATACTGGGATTAATGAAAATATGGCATCTATACAATACATATACGACGCATATATAGAGTTTAGAAAATCGATTAATTTACAATGAAAGTAAAAATTATGTTCTAATATCTATGTGCTTTTTTTTTTAAATTTAGGATCCCTTTTTATAAGATATGCTACAAACGCTTCGCGCTTGTTTAATCATATACAACAAACTCTGCTGTTAGCCCCCCTATGTAAAGTTCAGCCTGAAAATATTTCTTTAGCGTTTTAAGGATGTATTATATTTTCCTTAGTCTTTTCTAGCATCGAAATCGTCTCTTATCTTCAGGAAATCTATAGTTGTTGTAACAGTGACTCTCTGGTAGTCGATGCAGTCTGGAACAAAACATTGAACCATAGCTGCTTTGCTTAGTGCTTGTCGTCTGCTCTGAGGTGAAAATAAGAGAAAATCGATAAAATGATTGAAACTTATCAAAATTTCTCATTCAGTATAAACTGGCTGTCCTATATGGACAAAATCTGCGAAATTGCAGTCGAAATAACAAAAAAAAAACAGGAACAAGCTAGATTTTCCGAGAGTAAATTTTAATAGTCGAACCAGAAGTCGTTTGGTGACGTCAGAACTTTGCCACTCTATTCGTCCTACGCGAGTAAAAAGGGGGACTAATTATTCGCGTAAAGCTGGGTTTGCCTGTATGTAGAAGTAAAATTTTACCAATTATTTATAATCATAGGCTTTCGATTCGGCGTGACGTTATTTAATTTGTCTTATCTTTCATCAACATTAAAGGTGTGTACGTTGTGTTTCAGAAACATGAAAGTAATCGGCGACATCGAGGATACTGTATGACTTCGTGAATGGTAGGTATTTACTGAAGTTAACTCAGTCAGGTACGAGGCAAAAAAATGATAGGTACCAAGTTTGGATAGAACTCACTCCAGTAGTAATAAACTGTGATATCAACTTGCCTAATACTATTTCATGACGGGACACCTACTAATAATAATGCACTTAGCATGACACAAGGCAACAAGTTTAGGACGCCTAATTAGGGTTTAATTAGCTAGAGTTGTAATAACCTTCGAGACATACCATCTCACCAAGACTGCATATCTAAGCGCAGTATTACTAACCTCATTTTAGTCATACATACGATCAGCATTGTAGGGCATCAAGCGAGGATTGAACCAGCAACAGTATTAACAGTCTGTGAGATACGCATGTAAACCATTAGGGTAAACCGTGGCTAGTTGAGCACAAGGGCAGGTCGAATCACTTTATATATCACGATAGCTTCAATTTTTGTTTTCACCACTAGATGGCGCCTCTGTGAGTCTCATTTTGAGCAAGAAAATTTCGGCCATTTTTCTTCAAGGTTTGAGTTATATCCGTTGTAAGCACGAAAATATTTGTACGAAAAACGTTTATTTTTTCACCCTGGTTAGTAACTTATTCACTTTGACGAATGTCTGCCTGGTTCATACTGTATTGCGCGGTCGATGATGGCGTAGTCTATGTTTATAAGAAGTAGCAATAAACAGAATATATACTGCATTTCTATCAGCTTCTGTCAGAACTTTTTCTTGGTGTAGAGTGTAAGGAGAACCGTTTGTTTGAGGCTGGCTTGTACATTATAAGCGTGGCCACTTAGTGCACTGTAATTGTATGCAATTGAAACAGAACAAAAACAAAGAGCCTGCAGAATAGCAAAACAAACTTCAAACAAGTCATTGGTGTCCTCATTTTTTCTTCTTCTGTTCTTTATCTGTCTTCCATCTCATTATAATGCATTATTGAGGTCCATTCTCATATGATTCCACCAGTGGTCGTAATATACCAAGAATACTCCTTTACTCATTCTGTCCGATTTAAAATTTCATAATACTTAATTATAAGAATACACGAAACGCATCTTTACCCACCAACAAGATAACTAATTTACCTGTTCAGATTAAACCAACTATCCCCATTGATAGGTTGATAGTTTTTCTATCCGAATTATGAATTACCAAACTTGACAGATGTTTCAGATTCAAACGATCCATCCGAAGGGGGTCTCTTTTCCATAGTAACCTTTGGTCATATTTTCGTTTTCATTAATTAATTTCCCATGAAGTTACTGCCAACTAACTTGAACATGTACCAACTAACCCCTGTCTCCCCCTACTCCATGACAAGGCATCCGTTATAAATTTGGCTTAGTGTAACATTAGGCCCTAAATGTTGGGAAACCAATGAGGATCGAATCTAGCAAAGGCCTCTAAGATTATATAATTGATGACTATTTCATAGTTAGTCGACTATTTCTAAGCATAGTTTCCTATAAAATGTCACAAATATGGGGCACACAATGAAGATTGAGCTCACTACAGTAGTAATTTGCAAAAGAAACCGACTAAACGGTCCTCCATTGCGAGGCGCCGATTACTAAGCGTAGCTTTGTTTTGCATAAAGCTGTAAGTATAGGGCACCCGATGAGGATCAGACACACTAGTATTGGTCTCCGATAGGATAATAATTTGTACTTTATGACAAGGCGCCTATAATCAAACATAGTTTGTAATGTCACTAGTGTTAAGCATGCAGTAAGCATTGAACTTATCAGAGGTTTACGCTGCTACCCGAGAATAGAACCTTCAAATTGAATTTTTAGTAGGCGGAAAGATGTAAAGCTAAGTGGTCACCATCAACAGCTCGTCGTTCGATATAGACTTTCCCCAGGATTCACCACACTTCTCTATCATGGGCGTCGCGGAGCCAGTACTTTCTGAATTTGTCTGGCTCGTCGCTCCATCAAATTCTCTGCCGGCCTCAGTTGCGCCTGTGATCTCTGAGGATCTGTGTCGTGTCGCGATTTCCATCGGTTGTCTGCCATTTTTGCAACATGGCCAGCCCATTGTATTTTGAAATTTTAAATGAATTCTATGATGTCCCTGGTTCCTGTCTTCTCCTGTGCTGTTTTGTGGTCTCTCCATGTGAGGCCCAGTGTAATTCTTTTTTGTGCACGTTGCTTGGTTCTCAATTTGCGGATCTGTCTCTTGGTTAGGTTCCATGTTTCAGCTCTATAAGACACTATTGGGAGGATAAATTGGTTTTATACCCTTCTTATAAGTATTAATGGGATCTTCTTGTTTTTGAAGGTTGGGCTTGCTCTGCCAAAGGCTTGCCATCCTAGTGTGATTCTTTGCTTGATATCCTCTTCTTTTGAGGGTCTCATGGAGATTCGTTGTCGTAGGTAGATGTAGTGGTCTTCTTCCTCCAGTTTTGTGTCCTCGATTTTGATCTTTGTGTTTTTATCGTTTTCTTCGTCTTGCCGAGGTTCATGTGTAGGCCGACTTTATGTGGTAAAAACCCTTGAGTGTTTGCTGATCTAAAAAAAATAAACCATCTCATTTTTCTGTCATTGACACTAAACTCTCTTAGGCTTTTCTTGTACCTCAAAATATATGTTACCAGCGGATGTGCAAAATACTTCGAGACAAAGCAGAGATGCTCACAGACACAGTTCAAAGCTGTTGCAGCTTCTGGTCTTGACGTCCAGTGACTTGACGGAAAGCGAACTTTCATAAAGTGATGTATACTTGTACACTAGCAATTGTTTCTGTGAGACCTGCTGAATGACCTTTACTTATGACGAAATGCCCATTACCGAGCGTAACTTGAAACGGCACCAGGCCACGACTCTAGGATTGGATTCACTACAGTAATAATGCTCTTTCCAATCGGTTCGATGATCACGGGCAAGGCGTCCTAGATATGTTCACCTCCAAAGTCTGGAGATTGGTTGTCTAGTAATCGCCCAAGCGATGAAATTAACTTTAATAAGAATCTAGAACATAATGTAAGAAACAGTCTATAGTTTAGAAGGTTCATTAATATTCAAAGAGTTTTTTTTGTTTTCTTGTTGTTTGTTTTGTTAACACGACGTTCCAGCCGATCCATTCTACGGTCTTTTTAGGTGTACTATCCGAATATGATGTTTGTAAAGAGAAAAATTCTGATAGTACGCCTGATGAAGACCATAGAATAGATTGTCCAAAACGTCATTTAAACAACAAGGAGTTCAATCGTCAAAAAAAATCTCTTCGAAGAGTATAAGAATTATTGAATTTTTAGGTGTGTCGATAACCATCACTGACAGACTAACTGACACACTGAAACGCTCCAGCCATCTCTCATTTACTCTCCCTCCGACTATTATATATATATATATATATATATATATATATATATATATATATATATATATGTATATATATATATCAAAGTGCAGAAGAGGTTTCGTGTTGACTGTGTTTATGCTAGATCTTCACACAAGAAAAAATTTGACAGCCTTCCAAGATGGCAAACCAGGAGATCGAACAGTGCATGTATAGTCTGACTTCCAGGCTTGTTGTACTGTGTAGCCATTTTTTGCCACAACGAAGACTGAGGTAACTCGGGTGTGGTCATTGATTCCCGACTTAAATGAATAATTAAATCTTCAATTAAATGTTTTCATTACATTGTATGCGGTTTAGTCGGACTATGAACAACAAAGACAAGGAAAATAGTTCGACTTGACCACATAAAATGATTAAAACACCCCGTCTAACTAAATTCAGACAAGTTTTCATTACATCTTCGTATAAATCTTTAATTAAAAAGCATTTTTCATTAAGCACGCCAATTCGATTTTTCTTTAGTGTCAAAGCAGAATATCGATTCCTGGGAAAGCCAAGTGTATTTTGAATCCTAATTATTATTGTTGTTGTTGCTGTCTTCATTGTTTTGCAACTATTTGTTATTGTTGTCGTTGTTGTTATTGTTGTTGTTTTGTTATTATTGTTTCTTATATAGTTGTTGTTGTTGTTGTTGTTGTTGTTATTGTTGTTTTGCTCCGGTCCTTGTTGTTGTTTTACGGTTATTGTTGTTGGTATGATGCGATTCGTGAGCTGACAAATGAAACAAAATGAATATAAATCATAACAAAATGTCATGGAAATTCAGTGCGAATTTTTGGAGATATTACATTGACAGTCAGATAGACAGACAGACTCTGGTGAATGCATATACCTCTTCAAACTTCGTTGTTAGAAGTAATGATATTTGTTGACTTGTATATATCTGTTTGTCTGTCCACACAATATCTTCAAAAGTTCTCAGTGAATTCCAATGATATTTTGCGTAAAGATGGTCCATTTTGCGGGAGTGATTAAATCTGGGGGAAGAAGCCAGAATTAATTCACAGTTAACATCCCTGCATCATATCTCTGTCTGTCCGTACAATATCTTTACAAGTTCTGGGTGAATTTCAATGAGATTTTCCGAACGGGTAGGCCATTGGGTAAGGAATAATTGATTAAATTAATGGCTGGATCAGGGATTTTTACAGTTGCCTTCCCTGCATCTTAGCCTATATATTAACTGATTTTCATTCAATTTGTTATTGGTGTCGGGCGTTGACAGAGATATGCTCCTTAGTTTAAAGACTATTTCGATTTGATCAGTCACTGGAGGGAAGAGATTTCAGCTCATTTCCGAACAGCAACTGTCATTCATGGGAACGTTCCTCAGATGGATCTTGCATACGATGATGCTTTTCCAAGTCTTCACTGAACAAGAGTTGTCTGTCCTTGTTTGAGTTTTGGTTTCCCCCTCCCCTCTCTCTCTCTCTCTCTCTCACGCACACACACATACGTAAACATACGCGCACAATCACACAGCAATTTCATGTAAGTGCTCAGCATATACGTTGTTGAAGTTCGAGAAAACAATTTCATTTTATTTATTAAAGATTCTGAAGGATTCATAACTTCTACTCATTGTAGACTAAATCAGGGCCTCTATTTTGGAATGGCTGAAGTTGCAACTGTACTCGTGTTGCCGATGCAAAAATGATGAAGACGAGGCCAACATGTAAATAAGTAAGCAAGTAGAAATCTATTTGACTCTCGCAAAATGTGACATAAGGTCGTTTTAGATGTGGTGACCTACGCTCTTTTGTATGATGAGTGTGTCAAGAAGTCGCCCTGTTGCCACACACTTATGTACTATGGGTGTGCCAATGAGCTGCCTAGTCACCACATTTATTTGTAAGAAGGGCGTGTCTAGATATTGGATGAGACTAATTGTCTTATGAAAAGGATCTGCCGAACGTAGGTATATGATATACTGATGGGGTTCTTATTTGAGGTTTTTGGTTGAAATTACACCTTTGTAAAGATATACTATTCTATTTTAGTAACTTTACACCGGCGTTTGTAGGTTTTATCGACATTACGCTTCGATTTGCAGAGTATGAATGTATAAATATATCGATGGGAGACTTATTTGGGGTTTCTGATCGAAGTTACACCTTTTAAAGATATATTATTGTACTTTGGTAACTTGAGATAAGCTTTAGTGATACTATTTTATTTCAGTAACCTTTTGAAGAGTATTGTCAGCCTTACGCTGCGATTTGTCGAGCCAAAAAAAATTGCCAGTTCGAGCCAGACGGAGCCAAATGGATATATATATATATATATATATATATATATATATATATATATATATATATATATATCCGCCCGGTGATTAGTCCTGCCGTTGCCCAGTAACCAGAAATTGTCCAGAAAATTGATCCCCGAAATTGATCAGAAAGTGTCCAGAAATTGATCGGTTATCACAATCTTGTGAATGATTGGTGTGTTTAAAAATTGTTCAGTTTCCAAAACTTTCTATATGATGGATGTGTTGGGAAATTTTTTTCTGACCTATTTACAGCGATGTAAAGATTCTGTCTGGAGGATAGCTCTCCAGAAACCAGTCTTCTATATTTTGTTTTTATAAAAGGTTTGCAGACAATCTTTCAGCTATACTACACATGGAATACATGTGTATGTGTAGAGGCAGTTATTTGATAACAATTGATTCCATTGTATTTTGTACTGCAGTCGACAGTTGTTTATACAAAATAGGTCAAGATTGTTTATTATTGTTTAAATCTATCTGTGATCAGCAAAATCTTTCTGGTTGGAAGATCTTGAAATTTGCACCTCTATAATAGCTGGACCTTGCCCCTCCACCGGCTTTACATCTTCAATCAAATGATCAGTTAGAAAAGGGCATAGCAAATATATGGATAAAATATTTTTTAATACACATGTTCATCACAATATTACGCAAACGCTTGTCCAGAGAATTCCCAAAATGATTAGAAAAATTCTTATCGCGCCCCCTATTGTATTACTCCCACGCCCCTGGTAGGACGCAGTGGTATTAATTTCTATGCCTGATTTGTTGAAGAGATTATTTGAGGGTTATTATATGTGCAATTGACTTCGCTATCAGTGTCATTAAACATCGTCTAACGACTTTAAATAATTACGGAATTGTATACGCTTCTTCGGTTTCAGATTTCATGTAAAGCTAATTATGAATCCAAAGCAGAAATCTTGTCTCTCTAATTAGCAAAAAACTGATAACTAGTCTAGTTGGTCACTCTATAAAAAATCACCACTAGACCATCGTCTATTTGGCAACAATCAAGGGTGATCAATTAAAAAAATTAGGAAAAGGGATGATCAAAGAATAGGCTACTTCTCTCACCTTTTGTTCGGAGGTAATCACTTGAAAAAAGAGTCCGAATTTTCAAAAAACGACCGTGAATGCTACCGGACATAAGTACCAATTTAACATTAACTTACATTGTGAATTCAACACTCACGGTGAAAGCTTTTTGGGTGGTGATGGCAGGGGGAGGGCTAAAAAACATTTTTCTTGACATAAATAGAGTCGTAATGAATATTTGAATTTTCCATTGGTACAGCCTGTGCGCGCAATACATACATCGCCAGTCAGCCAGACCCACTTAAAAATGAAGAAAACATGTGTTGACAGTTTTGGTTGATGTTTTCTAATAGCCAGAAAGAGATATACCTCAGAGATAGAAGAAGGGAAGAAAGAAAATGCGACAGAGAGAGAGAGAGAGAGATGTGTTTCAGAATGTTGCCACTGATAATAGAGTTTTAATATTAAGTTACCTTTTGTTGTCGGTAAAGAACGCAGTCAGTCGTTCAGCTTAATAAATACCTTAGTAGCTGGTTGACCCATCCATTAGGCAAGCCAAAGCTATCGCCCAGGGTGCAAAGGCACCAAAGGTGCATTCCAGACTGAAACAATTGTCGATAGAATAAATCAAGGGTGCAAATTCCAAGTCTCGCCTAGGGCGCATGAAACCCTGCTCACTGAGATTATAGGTTTGAAATCATAATGTAATCTCACTGTCTTAGAAAGAGTTTGTGCGTGATGCCCCATTTCTGGTAAATAGAATAAAAACCTGAGCGAAGGTAACAAGTGTTTAGTATATAAGTATGAAGAATATGACCATCATTATTTGTCAGTAGTTTACCCACTGCCGCCAGAAATTATGACATATATGAAATATGTGGATACACACTGCATTTTATATACGATGATAATAGAATTTTGCATTGTAGGGAGCTTCGAGAATGACGTTCTGTTCAGTGAGCTTGAAGAATAACGTAATATTCATCAGATTTTTTTTTTTTACTTTAGTTTTTTTAATCACTTTTAGCATTTTTATATTTCCTTAAATTCAGCTTTTTTACTACGTCATCAGAGCATAAAATTCTATTTTTACTACGTCATCATGTGGTAACTTGAATAAGTATAATGATTCGCATTACTTATCATGATAGAAAACAAATGAATGAATACTCATAGCGTGTTATTTTACTTAGATAGTGAATTCTTTGATTCCCTGATTAAAGATTTTTGGACAAAGAGAATTATGTCTTAATTTATCCAGATTTCTTAGATGAAGCATTTTTATTATTAATGATTTTTTACTTGTTTTCTCTTCATCTCATTGTTGCTGATTTGTTTTTATTTTTTGGTTATGTTTTTTATCGCGACGTACAGGTTGTTTTCAAATCCTACAATCGATAATCAACAAAGATAAGATAAAAGAAAAACTTGTAAAAACAATTAATAATAATGGAAAGAACTTGTCATCACAGTCAATACTTGAACGACCGTAGCGTCAAAATTTGAAATCCAGTGAAATAAATTCCATGACAGAATAAATGTGGTCAGAATAAATTCTATTTACGACTCCATAAGCGTTTTCCTCTGGAAAACAACTGATTGAGTTATAAAAGTATATAGAAGCATCTAGATTCTGGCAAATATAAATGTAAGGAATAAACCCGTCAAAATAAGTCACAAAAAAAGGTTTTTTTAAAAGAAAGCTTCATTTTTTCCAAAACTCAAAAAAAATATTTTTTAAGGGTTTTAATGGAGCACTGATGCCAATTTTCAAGACTGTAGACAAAACAGTACGACCAAGAGCTCTTGGACACAAAAAAAAAACACACACGCACAAGCTCAGCCACTTATAAAAAGGGATAGATGTCTTTGCTACTTTTGGTTGTTCAATGTTCCTCCTGAAATGATCTCGTCTCTACTTTTTAAGGTTTTGCCGCTCAGAAAATATTCCGTTCATCTGAATTTTTTTGTTAAATTCCTTTTTTTTTTTATTAGAAATTGTCAATCAAAACTGTCAACATATTTTTTGTTTTTTTTTTTTCAGTTTTCAATTCGGGCCTTACAGTAAAAATCATCCGTGGATCTATCGGGAATTTGGGGAACTGAAAATGTGATGTCTCTGGTTGTACTCTTTTTTTTCAAAGGCAGGCCATGTAAATTACTCAAAATCACGCGAAAATCAGCAGAAACAGACTGCATATTACAATCTTTAACCCCTCTTACACAACAATACAATGCACGGTATGTGGCAAGGTGTGTAAGACGAGCCCTGGTCTAAAACAGACGCACGAAAATGCCTAAAACCATTGTCTGTCATGTGTCCTTTGGACCTAGCAGGTCAGAAGCTGGTCTTAAGAGCCCCCATAGATTACGTGGGTGTTCTGGAATGAAGTAGGGTGACCAGGTGAAGTGAAGGGACAGCTATCATCTGACAAGATGGAGCAATCATCATACGTGCATGTATTATGGGTATACGCCACACCGATTGATATAGAGGGCTGAAAATTCGAGCATTTATTCCTCATTAAGTCTAGAACCCCCTCCCGCCCCATCCCAAAAAAAGTAGGTTTTTAGTTGGTCACTTGACGGTTCTTATTGAGAGACCTGTTTCTATGTTTTCATTTTAGACAGTTGTAAGAGATAAACCCAGATCAAACTCGAGCTTATAACTGCGTATCATGCAACAGACTTATCGATCCACCCTCGTGGATTCTCGCAGTGAGTTGCACGAGGAAACAGGCAGGGTGTCTCGTGTCGCGTGAAGATAAGAGAGTTCATTTGATATGAAAGATTGGTGAATTCCAGAGAGCAGATGGCGACAAGATAGCGTTCCAAAAACCAGATTTAAACAGAACTTTGTCTAAAATACTCTAAGATAGATACGTTAAG
Source organism: Thysanoteuthis rhombus (assembly GCA_963457665.1). Lineage (NCBI taxonomy): Eukaryota > Metazoa > Mollusca > Cephalopoda > Oegopsida > Thysanoteuthidae > Thysanoteuthis > Thysanoteuthis major. The sequence goes on along the minus strand of OY735222.1, from coordinate 23,402,368 downwards.
ATAAGATGAGTCAACATGTTCCTAAAATAGATCAGGCCTTACTTTGAACCTCTTATTAGGTAAAGGTAAAAAAAAATTCTGTCTCTTAAGAGACGCTCCCGACAGAGTATGCCGGCCGGTGACGAAGTCCAGGTTTCTGTTGCATGCATCGGTTAAGTGATCCTTGTCTCGAGTCTTTTTCGAAACCAGGATTTTACACCGACAGATTTTCATGACCACCCCTTGACAGGATGCAAGTCAATCGAAGAAATAACTCTACCCTAATTACACAGTTTAGAGTGTACTCGATTAGCTGCTGGGTGCACGGGGAAATCTGTTCCTATGAAATGTTTTCCACACTCTTTGCTCATCATCATCATCAGTCTTTTAACGTCCGTCGTTGGACATAGACCTTTCCCAGGATTCGACACAATTCTCTATCTTGGGCGTCGCAGAGCCGCTATTTTCTAAATTTGTCTAGTTCATCTCTCCATTTTGTATTTTGTCGGCCTTGGTTTCGCAAGTGATCTCTGAGGATCCATGCTGTGAGTTGTGATGTCCATCGGTTGTCTGTCATTCTTGCAACATGGCCTGCCCAATGCCATTTAAGTTTTCTAATAGATTCTGTGATGTCACGGACTCTCGTTTTCTTCCTAATATACTATGCTATCTTGTGATCTCTCCATGTAAGATTGAGCATGATTGTCTTATGTATGCGTTGCATGCTTCTCAGTTTGCGAGTCTCTCTCTATCAAACCTCGCTGGCTAGATAAATGTACATATTAGTTTTTCACTGTATAAAACTCGATCTATACGATTGGTATCCCCCATTGTACAAAGCGCATTGGCAAGAGAGGAAAATCTGAAAAAATATGTATTTTGTTGGAAAAAATGCTTTTTTTTTTTCGTCATTCGGCTACAGATAGATTCTTTCAACAGCAAACAATCACCCTATTCTATCAGTAATTTTTAGCTTAGTTTACATTACATAGATGAATTTGAATTCTGTCAGTAACGCTCGTAAATTCTTAACCACTGACATTTCTTTTTTTTACTGATTTTCAATCCACGACATACGGAGTCTTAAAACAAATTTTAGTTCAAGTGCTCTATCTCTCTCTCTCTCTCTCTCTCTATATATATATATATATATATATATATATAATAGAGAGAGAGAGAGAGATAGATATAGACATATATATATATATATATATATATATAGAGAGAGAGAGAGAGAGAGAGAGAGAGAGAGAGAGAGAAAGATATAGACATATATATATATATATAGAGAGAGAGAGAAGTACAAGGGTATATACTAAGTGAATGTCAACATTTCTGGCCGAACGTACTCTTCAGCATCTGGCATAGTGATTGAATACCATTAACTAAGTATTATTGTGTTCTTACAAATTAAAAAAAACATTATAAACTCATATACATATATATATATATATATATATATATATATATAGAGAGAGAGAGAGAGAGAGAGAGAGAGGGGGGGAGAGGGGTGTACCTAATACTTCATTCTAAATAAATTATGAATTAAAATTAAAAGTCTATAAATTCATATTGAGTGTATATGTTCCAGTCTTTATATCCTTTACTTAATGTGTGCGGATGGTTGTTGCTGTTGTTTTCTGCTGCTGTTGTTGTTGTTGTTGGTCGTGTCCTGGAATTATATTAGAATAGAATTGCCAAATTCCAAAGTACATCATCCCACTGGCTCGGTCTTGGATCAATGCCAAAACCTTGAATGAAACCCCAGTTTTCGAAAACTTTTGTTGTGATCGACCCGATCTACTATCTACATACTTATTATCTTACAAACCCTTTAGACATGCACCGAGACCTTCAATTAATCATTCGAGTGTCTGTTTTCTTCACAGCATTGAGTAGAATGTACGCCTCGTACTAATGCGATCAATAGAGTCAGGGACAGTATTCAAACTTTCAATATTGCGCACAATGAATCATAGTCTTCTGGGGTTAAAGGCTTTAGATAGTAAAGAATGTGAAAATTAATCGAATGACTCGTCTATATCTGGTGGAATCTTATGTCAGATGAAATTGAGCCAAGTCTGACACAAGGCAATCAGGAGAGAAATATTTCACAGTTTCAGGCGCCAGGGCTGACAAAACATTTCTTCTCTCACTCTATCTATCTATCTATCTATCTCTCTATCTCTCTCTCTCCCTATATATATATATATCCATATATATCTATATATCTATCTATCTATTTATCTATATATATATATATATATATATGTATATATATATATATATATATATATATATATATATATATATATATATATATATAAAGTGTTTAGTTTATCGCCCAATTTATCTTATTTTACAGTGGGGAAGGTCTATGTCTAACGACGGACGTTAAAAGACTGATGATGATGATGATGATGATGATGATGATGATGATGATGATGATGATGACAGTTGTTTTTTTTTTCAGAGATGCCGATGGCGTTCTGGTGAGCTCTGGCAGTATGTGCTATCCTGAAGATCACGTACGTGGAGCATGCAATATAGATAGACAATTTTGCTTTCCACTATTCAATGGTGAGGTGCTCATAGATATTTACGTAACTTTTACCCCATTTTACTTATACAGGCATCCCCAACATGTCTTTCTGAAAAATGTGCATAGTTATATCTTAATCAAAAACAAACTCCTGGGTCCATCCCAAAATTTGATCACTTCTTCCTTACAATATGCTTTACCTTTCCACAAAAGCTCATTTAGATTCATGTATAACTTCTGGCGATAACGTATGGAAAGACAGGAACAATTACAGGAATGTATGAAGGATAAAAAGCCAAAATATCTCTCAGTCTGAGAAGAATTCCTGGATCTATCCCCAAATTTACTCACACCTTTCTTGTTAGGTACTATACCCTTCAATGAAATTTTATTACAATTCATGCAGAACTTCCGGCGATATCGTGTTGTATCTCTCAATCAAAAATAAACACGTAGATCCACCACAATATTTAATCACTCTTTCAGTACAATATGGCTCATCCACCCAGAATTTCCATTCAAATTATTTGAGAACTTTTGGAAGTATCGTATAGAAACAGGAGCGAATACAGAAATGTATAAATTATGGAAAGGAAAAAAATCACTCTCAATCAAAAAAGAATTGCAGGATCCACCCTAAAATTTGACTACTTTTCTTCTTATCCCGTGACTTACTCTTCTACAAAATTCAATCGAAATTCATTTAGAACTTCGGGGGTACAGTGTATGCTGACTGGAGTGAATACAGGAATGTTTAAAGAGTCAAAACGAAAAACGAATTCCTGGATCCGCCTCAAATGTTACTGCCTCTTCACCCTGAGCCTTATGCTTCCACAAAATTTAATTGAAAATTTTTGAGAATTTCTGTAGATATTGAATAAACAGACAGGAGAAAACACAGAAATATGATTTTAAAAGTTTTTTGTTGTTCAAACATTTCTTTATTCAATCATGTCTGTCCACACTATATTGCCGAAAGTTCTTCATGAATTTCATTGAACTTGTGAAAAGGTGGACTGTGGCTTACACAAAAGAAAGGAATGATTGAATTTTGAGGTGGACCGAGAATTCGCCAATATAGTGTGTACTTACTGCAGTATGAAAACATCTATAACTCAACCATGTCTGTAATAAGGCCTTTGTACTTCATTTTGAAAATGATACTTTCCCAGTGGTCAGACTTTAAATATATCATTGAGTACACGTGATAGTACAAAACTGGTTGAGAAACCTTTTATTGTGATTATCTAGGGTTAAAGTTGGTTCTATTTATAAAAACAACTGATTTGGCCGTCAAATTGGACGCCATCTTAAAAATTATACCTTTCCAAGGGTCAGGCTGTGATAGAATTTTGATTTATTACCAAGCATACTTGATACTACAAAAAAATGTTGAAGAAAAATTGTTGAGAGAAAATAATGAACGAGTAATAGGTATCAAAAGTATTTGGTAGCCATCTTTGACACCATCTTGAAAATTATACATACGGTGCCAGATAAAGAATTGGCCATATATTTTTTTTCTTTTGAGGGGGGGATTACTTATATTGAGGATTCATAAAAATCTTACTTCATGCTTCAAATAAAAAGTTCCCACAGGACTCCAGTAGAACATTCCTAACTACACAACAAAAGAAAACACACGATAATTGTTAAAACAAACATTCACCACGACTTTTATTTTTACCTAAAAGCCTTACCTCAACCCTTGGGTTACCTAAATTCCTTCCTTGGGGTGAATCCCCAGCACCAAATAGAAGCTTTAGCTGGTTTACATGCAGATCTTTTTTATTCGCATGCAAAGAAGACGAAGGAATCTTCAGTGAAACATTCAGTAGATTTTCTTCGAAGTCGGAACAGCTCCTATCTTTTGTGAGGTAAGAGATTATTGTGAGCGGGTCACACAAATTTCAAAGTTATTTTACAAAAGAGTAGCAAATTATCGGTGTTTGCTAATCTTAAATGAGCCCAGTATGGAACCAAACCAGTGAAAGGACGATTATGGAGAAGTCTCGCTTGTTTTAGAAGCTAGCATTCTTGAACTTTTTAACATTTCCACGGTTGAAAATACGCAACTTATTCAACCATCTGGTAAATCAAATTTACTACGATAATGAAATGTGTGATTATATCTTTTTCTCTGTCCGTAACAATCAATACTTTCACAATTTAGCTGATGTAAATATTTCCCTACCCACTGTTCGAAACAATGGATTCTTCCACTTAAACGATTCCAGTAGATTCTTTCCTAAAAAGAAAATAAGAATCTATTTATGTGATTCTTTTCACAGGGTTCAACTCATTCATCATATTTGCTAAGCTGCCTGCCTCGAAAATCAGCATTCGAAAGATCCTGGCTATCATATGGTAACCATATATGTCGCTCGTCACGGGAGCAACCTAGTCCAAATCTGAAAACTTCCCATGGCAGATCCGTAATTGTTTACTGTGTCGCATTCGCAACTTAAAGACGGGCCTTGTCATGCAGCAAAATTACCAGTCGACTTCTTGCGCTGAAAGCATCATTTTCTCTTCCACTGAGCCGTTCAAACGAGCTAATTGATCACTGAAGTGTTGAGCTGTAACTGGTTGTCCAGATTCCAGCAATTCATATTATATCTCATCAAACACAGAAAATCATACTTTTCCCAGTGGATTTCGTTTAGGTTGAGATAATAAAACCAATTATATTTGCCAATGACTATCTATCTTCTTTTTGATGGGAATGCTGTTAAAACGAATAGGCCGTTATAACGAGTGGATCTTATATGAAGAGAAATAATGATCAGAAACCAAAAAGTGCGGGCTAAAACTTTCTATCACCCTCTTACGACCTAATACCCCATGTTACTTTAGGCGGTATTATTTTAAGGGTTTACTAATTTTAGTTTTCTAAATGATGCACTGACATATTCATATGCTGTTGCTGCAAACTAATCTTCAACAATTGTCTTGCAAGAATATTTAAAAAAACGTGCCATTAGAGCACGTGTACCATTGAATAATGCCGTTACAACGAGACTTTATTGTTATTCTATAAAGATTGGTCAGCGGTAAAATCGGAGCAGTTGAGAGATATCACTCAAAGAAGAAATACAGTGAGATTTTTTTTTAACAGTCAAAACTCTGAAATAGCAATGTGTTAAAACAAACTTTAAATGAAATGTTGCAGCCAGATTTACTGCAATGTCGGGGCAGCTGATATATACACAGAGCTAAAGAAAATCTAAGTTGATCAAAAATTTCTACACTTTTTTGAGTATAACTATTTGTTAGCATGTATATTTTAGCAAGGTTTAGCATATTACTTACCTGGTTTTCTTTTTTTACGCACAACCTCACATGGAGATACCACAAGACAGCACAGTTTATCAGAGAAAAAACGGGAGTCCGAGGCATCGTAGAATCTATTTGAAAAAACTTAAATGGCGATGGGTAGGCCATGTTGTAAAACTGATGGACATCCCAACTCACGACATGGATCACCAGAGATCACACGAGAAACTGAGGCCGGTAGAATACAAGATGGAGAGATGAACTAGACGAATTCAAAAAATATTGGCTCCACGACGCCCATGATAGAGAAATGTGGCGGATCTTGGGGAAGGTCTATCTCCACCAACGAACGATAAAAGACTGATGATGATGAATAAGTTTGCCGGTCATCTCTGTTTACCTTTCAGAGTTGGAAAGAACATCAGTAGACCATTCGCCCTTTTAGAGGCAAGAATATATAGCTAGAAAGACCGGAATTGAATCAGAGGTGGGGGAGGCAGGTTAAAACGTAAGTGTCACTGTATTAAAGGACAGTTTGGGAGGGGCGTTTGGTTCTGTTCTGATTTTCCTTTCTGCATTTATAAAGGTAAATATCTGCAAACTATTTTGAAAGGTAAACCTATATACACAGAGTACCAAGTTGAAAAAAAATAAGGTGACCAAAAGCAGCAATATCTACTCTCTTTTTTTTAGATAAAAGAATTTGTTAGCATGTATGTTTTAGCAAGGAAACTCAAATGGTAATGGGCTGGTCATGTTGTGAGAATAGCTGATAACCGCTGGACATCACGACTCACGACGTGAATACCCAGAGATCTCATGCGAAACCATAAAATAGCGTGACTAACTACATATGACCTGAAAGTACTGGCTTCGTGGTGCCCATGATGAAGAGGTCTGGTGAATAATGGGGGGGGGGGTCTATGTCCAACGACGGACGCTAAAAAGCTGGTGATGAAGAGGAAGAAGAGGAGGAGCAGCAGTACTAGCTGTGTAACCCTAATCGCAAGTTGTACGCATGAGGGAGGGGGTTGAACTTTTCCAAACTACCCTCAGAAAATTTTTACCAACGAATAAAATGCTCCTTCCCTTCTTGTAAAGTTATGATCCTGAAACCAAAAACTTATCAGAAGTTATCGTATAATAAAGCCAACCTCCTAGCTGGAACCTCCCTTCCCCACTCAAAAATTACATTACAAATATAATTAAACTTTCTGGGGGACCGGGGAAAGAACTTTGAAACTCTAATGTCAAGATACTAATAAGATTGCCGACCTTGATAGTTGGTGAATAATAAACCCGGATGTTGACATATCGAATAACGATACCGGATGAAGACTATGCACACGAACTCATGTTAATAAATAGATTCTGCATCAAGCTCAGACTAAACACATTTTTGTTTGTGCTCGACTTGAATTTTGGGTTCTGAAAATTTAGGCTCACTCTAGAAGAGACACCAATCCTTCGACACATCGGATGTTTGTCTATCCGTTCGTTTGTTCGTTCGTTTATCTATTTCCGTGAATAAAATTCACATGAGCGTTGATTCTAAATGCTTTTCCTGAGGTTTGTGCCGTTTGTGGAACATCCTATGTATACAGTGAGTGCAAGATGTATCCGATACATTACGAAGAAAAAAAAACTTCGTCTAATCATGACTTTCAAAATTTACAGACTTTGAACCCATGATTAATATTGATTGATTGGTGAATTTTAATTCAAAAACACATTGAAACAAGATTGAACTTTGAAAAGATATGTGCAACAATCTCAAGTGTGTGTGTATGCGTGAGTGCAAGTGTGTGCTCTCTTAATCTGTCGATAAGAATATATATATATATATATATGTATATATATATATATATATATATATATATATATATATATATGTGTGTGTGTGTGTGTGTGTGTGTGTGTGTGTGTGTGTGTATGTGTGCTCTATTAATCCTATCATATCTGTTGGTAGGAGTATATATACCCCAGCAAAATTATCATGTACTGAGTGCACTGAAGTGACTTCTTCACAAACGCTGAGTCCTCGAGATTCTCAGTGTTTTCAGCTCTAAGATTATGCCCAGACAGACGTGGAATCCCCTCCTGACTCTTTATTCGTATTATTTGTGTAGATATAAACTTCTGTCATCAGACCTATCTATATTTATCCTATCCTGTCATTTGTATGTGCGTCTGTGTTTGTGTTTGTGTTTGTGTGTGCGTGTGAGTATTTTTTTTCTTCATCAATTTGAAACAGAGAATCCGATAAAAAAAAACTATAAAGGAAATAGTTTAAGCATCAGGCATTGATTTTTTTTAACTAAAAACGAATTGATTGTTTTCGATGCGATTGCACATTATAGAATCATCTGAAAATTCCATTCGAGTGATTAAAATATTTCTTTCTTCGGGCAAACTGATATTTCCATTCAAGATCAGAAACAGCAAAAATAAGTTCGATGAAAATCATCAAAAATAACCTTTCTCCCAAGCATATTCAGATATATGGTTCATAATAAGTGTCACCGGGCTTTGACATTTTTTGCCTCCCATAGCACAAGTCACCAAGTGACTCCTGAACTCACTGTTTACGAAGCTTATTTTAATGGGACCCAAGTGGATGAAAGATGGGGCACCCAGTGAGGATCGAACCCACTACATTGTCATCAGTATAATCATCATCATCATCATTATATTTTCACTCTTGTCACTACTGGACTGAGGCCTTTCTCATCTCATTCCATGATGACTGCGATTGCACTAGCCTATCATGTCTTATTGACAAACTTTTCTGTTTCATTCTTCCATCTTGTGCCTGGTCTTTTCCTACGGTATTTACTGCCCCATTGAAACGAACTGGTTAGTCTTTTGCTCAATCAGTTGTCATCTCTTCTTGTTAAATGTCCAGCCCATCTCCTTTTTGTTGCTCGATTATTTGTATAATATTCCTCACTCTAGTCCTCCCTCTGATCCATGTTGACCTTTCCATCACTTAGAGTTATCACTGGCATCACTCTTTCCACGGCTCTCTGTGCGATTCTAAGTTGGTTCTCATTTGGTCTTGTTAATGTCCATGTTTCGCATCTGTAAGATATAGCTGGTATTATGTATTCATTGTATATCTCATACTTGAACCACATTGGCAAGGTACTCTTGAAACGATGCATAACGATCGGCTGGAAGTCATTTGGTATGAATGGATTGCCGACTCTGTTGTAATGTATATTCACAAACCTTAACTTAGACTGGTACAAGGCAACAAAGGATGAGACACGTGGTGAGAATCGATTGTGGTGCGCCAATCTTACCAATGGGGAAGGCAAGGCCTGACTGCCTATATGATCTACGTGATAATTGATATTTCCTAAGTTTGGCTATGTGTGGCACAAGATCACGTAGAGGAATCGAGGATTTGAGGATTGTGTGGCTGCTATCTCGGCCACAAATTAGACCAAAGTGTTACCCAATGAGGATCGAACTCAAAAACGCGAAAAACTGGTCGGTGTGATGAGCTTGTTAACCATATCACTCCTCTTCCTGTCTATGTTTGTTTTTGTTTTATTTTTTTTTCTTGCTTTCTTTTCCTGTTCATTGCTGTCATTACTCTCTTTGTTAGCACTCTTCTTTCTTGTCTTTTTTTACATTTTTACGTCCTTTTCCTTCAGATTATTCCCCTAGTCTTTCACTCCTTTAACTCCCACTCCGTATTTCCATCCTATCATCCTCTTCCTCCTCCTCTACATCCCTCTTTTATTGAGAACTTCTCTTCTTCCCTCTCCTCTCAATCTACAGCTCTCGCTCTCTCTATCTCTCTCTCTCTCTCTTCTCCTTTCCATCTTTCGCGTTACTCTCCTTCTCACAATTCTTCTTTCTCTTCTCCCTTCTTTTTCCTTTCACTTTTTTTCACCCTTTTCCCTCCCTTAATCTTTCCTCCCTTTTTCACTCCTTATCTTCTCCCCTTCCTCTCTATCTCCTTTCTTTTTCTCTTACGTTCTCCCTTTCCCTCTCCGCTTACTCTTCAACTGTCTTCTTTCCATCGATTCAGTTCAGCAAGAGATGATCAGAGCAAGATAATATTCGAAATTTGAATCAGTTGACCTGAACAAATTTAGGATGCCTGGTCGATATCGTGACCTGGTTAAGATTTACAAAATCTTCTTGTTTCTTCACTATTTTTATACATGCCATACTGGGTTGTACAGTTCTATGATTAAAACGAGGGTCTGAAGGTTGATAGGTGCGAAGTACGTATACAAGATAGATCAATAAGTCTGTAGTCCGACACCTGTTTATCATTTGAATTTTCATCTGAAATTTTCATTGTACATCGTTCGATCTACGTGAGTAATATTCTCCACAGAATTAAATGCATTGGCAAGGGAGGAGATTATGTTGAAAAATATTCGTTGTGTAAAATGAATGCTTTTCTTTCAAGATCGTGGGCGTCACGGAGCCTGTACTTTTTAAACTTATTTAGTTCGTTACACCATCTTATATTTTGTCGGTTACGGTTTCGCATTGTATCTCTAAGGATCCATGATGTGAGTGTCCAGCGAGTATCTGTCATTCTCGCAACATGACCAGCCCATTGTCATTTGAGTTTTCGTATGGATTCTATCATGTCACAGACTCCTGTTTTTCCTTTAATATATTGTGCTTTCTTTTGATCTCTCCGTGTTATGTTGAGTATGATTCTCTCTTGTGCATACTGCATGTTTCTCAATTTATGGGTCACTCATTTGGTTAGGTTCCACGTTCCAGCGCCATAGGTGACTATTGGGATGATGTATTGGTTGTATACTCTTCTTTTCAGCACTAAAGGAATTTTCTTGATCTTGGAGGTTGAGCTTGCCCTGCCGAAGGTTCGCCATCCTAGAGTGATTCTTTGTTTGATTTCTTCTGCTTTTGAGATTTCATAGAATTTTGCTGTCCTAGGTAGATGCAGCGGCCTACTTTCCCCAGTTCTGCATCTTCGATTTTGATTGTTGTGTCTCTGTCTCAAACATATTCATTGTATATTATCTTTGTTTTTAAGACTTTCTTGCTTTCTTCGGCAAGAATGAAAGACAACCGGTGGACATCACGTCTCACAACATGGATCCCAGAGATCACATGCGAAACTGAGGCCGACAGAACACGAGATGGAGAGATGAACTGTACAGTTTCAGGAGATACTTGCTCCGCAACGCCTATTATAGAGAATTGTGGCAGATCCTAGGGAAGGTCTATGTCCAACGACGGACGTTAAAGGACTGATGATGATGATGATGATGATGATGATGATGATTAGATACTAAAGGTGGTAGAAAATACACAACTACTTTGACCACCACCGTAGAGCACCGTCTTGCACTCTTTCTTTTTTTTACTCAGTTGTGATCTCGCCCAAATAGGCCACGAATGCATTTCAAGAGATTATCTTTAGTTGTATCACACGTTGAAAGAAAATCAAGAGATTCATCTAAATTGTCATTAGTTCTTCACAAGATTCTTCAACTGCAATTTACCAAGACATCTTTTTGATGAAAAAAAAATAGTAATTTTCTTTCTACATCAGTCTACGCAATGCAATCATTAAAATTATTTGTTTGTTTTTCGTAAATTGCAACATCCGTTTTTGGTGAGATTTTCGTATCTTTTCTTCCTAATTTTAAATGGATATATTTATAGAAAAAGACAGATAAAACAGGATGTAAATGCTTTTAGAGTTGTATTTTTTTGTTTCTTTCTTTTTCTAGAAAAAGCTGAACAAGCTGTAACTAAACACTATGTATGAGTACATTCTTTACTGTAACAATGAATATTCTAGCACCCAGCTCAGTAGTTGAAGTTACGGGTTGGGCGTTAAAAGATCAACACGTACCCCTTTCCCCGCTTCACGTAAGTTTGATTCACGCCACTCGCCTTTCGCTAAACACTTCAAACCGCCATAGCTTCGAACTGTGAGCATCCGTGCGTTGTGTCGATTTATTTTGTGCACCCGTTTTCGAAATGTATCCTAAGGTATCAGAAAACCGTTAGAGTGTTGCGCTGGGCGTAAAACTGGCAGACATCGTAGAAGGTTAATTTTGGGTCTGGGAACGCTCAAAAATATTTGTCACATAAATCAATGGTAATTGATTCTTCGCTTTACGGTATTTGGGCTTGTGAAAGGTTTCATAGAACATCCTACTTTTCGAGTACCCGGGAAACCCGTATATTGTTATGTTTGAAAGAGAGAGCAGATATCGATCTTTAGATTTATGCAAAAGTTTCCGGCGTCATTTTTGCTCAATGTAAGGGAAATCGTTAAAAAAATATCTTTAAGGTGTACCCAGCAATTTCTTGCTTGAAATATTATCAGTCAACTCTAGTATGTCATTTACAAGCCTACAGAAAAGCGTTTAAACACTTGACTTCCTCTCCTTGCTCGACACAGAAAATGTAATTTTGGTTCAGGATTTTGGCGACGAAAAATGGATTTCTCACAAGAATCATAAACGAAGTAAATTATCGCTAGATCAGGGACAGCCTGCAACCTCTCAATTCAAACGGAATGGACTTGGTGGAAAAGTTATGGAGAACTTCATGGGATCCAAAGGGAATCCTTAATTCCAAATAGCTAGAATCTGGACATGCTATGACTGCGCAACATTATAGTGAGTGATTGTCTCGGTTGAATGATATATTAGAACAGAATAGATCTTTTTATGGATGAGGGAGACGATTGACGATTTTGAGGCTTGATAACGCCCGTAGTCAAGTTGATGACGAAATTGACAGACGAAATGGTACGACCTCTAGGGTGATTGATAAATAAGCTACTTCTATCGCCTTTTGTTAGACACTGATCACTGACAACGTTCAAATTTTCAACAAAAAAAACAGGCGTGAATACCAGTAACAAGCTAAGGAATCATTTTAGCATGAACTTACATTGCAAGTTAAACCCCCACTAAAAACCTATAAGGGATGGGATTAGAAAAAAACTTTTTTTTCTAGACATAATAAGAAGTAAATGTTTAATATTTCAACCCTCTAACTCTATTGATAAGACCTATACGCTTGATACATACATACATAGCCAGCCAGACCAACTTGAAAACTGAAGAAGCACATGTTGATACTTTTGGTGTCAGTTTTGGTAACGGTTATTGATATATCAATGCAGCCCGACACGTATGATAATGAAAACTCGTTCGTTTACACACGGAATGAGAAGATATATACACACACGTATTCATATTACGTTGTATGTATTAGACATACACTAGAGCTCAGTGTGTGTATGACTGCGTGTAATTTTAGTACATGTTTAGCATGCTTATCGCTCTGGTCCTTGCAAGTGAGTTCGATCCTCACTACCACCACCTATTGTGACTCTGTAACAGCCTGATAAAAGTAGATTTAAGATATTGGACGTCTGTCGTAGATTGGTGAATAGAAATCACAAGATAGCAAAGTATGTAAGAGAAAAAAACAGGAGTCAAGGATATCATAGAATTAATTAGAAAACTCGAAAGGCAATGGACTGGTCATGCCACAAGAATGCCAGACAACCGATGGACATCACAACTCACAACGTGGATCCTTAGAGATCATAAGCGAAACTGTGGCCAACAAGTTATAAGATGGCATGACGAAATAGACAAGTTCAGGAAGTATTGCCCCGCGATGCCCATAATAGAAAGGCCTGGCGAATCCTGGAAATGGTCTATGTCCAAGGACGGACGCTAAAAGGATGATGATAATGATGATGATACACGATTCGTTGCTAATGAATTCGAACATGACTGGGTGTTCCACAATTTTAGCCTTGAGCCACGCAAGGCTAAGCTTGGTAAATATCTATTTGTTGCCTGTTACAGCCAAATTAACTTGATACACCGGTTCTCATACGATCAACGAAGTTGAGCGAAGTTGAGCCTGGTTAGTACCTAGATTGGTGACCGTAGCTGCGATAACGAGCTGGGGAGACATTCCCCGCAGCGATGCTGAATTACAAATGTGTTGTGCACTGTTTTCACGATACGGGTTTCACAATCTTACTGTAACACACAGTACACACACACTACACACACATACATGCACATCATCATCACCATCATCATCATCCGTTAAAAGTCCACCGCTGGACAAAGGATTTTCCGATCTCCTTCCATGGCGAGCATGATTGTGCTATCATGTCTTACCGGCAAACCTTTCCATATCGTTTCTCCATCTTGTGTCTGTTCTTTCCCTACTGTGTTTACTGTTCCATACCAATCAGTTAGCCTTTTGCTCCATCTGCTGCCCCTTCATCTCGCTATGTGTCCTGTCCATCACTATTTTGCTGCTTAATTACTTGTACGATATCCTTCACTCTTGTTCTTTCTTGGACCTATGTTTATCTTTCCCTACCCCTAGAAAGTTATTCCAAACATTGCTTTTTTCCGTTGTCCTCTGTGCTGTTGTGCTATTGAGTTTGTTTTTTTTTCGAGTGGTTCGGTAAGTTTCCAAGTTTCGCACCGGTACGCCATAACTGGTATCATGCATTGATTTTGCACTCTATGTTTTAAGCATATTGGCAGTTTGATCTTTGGTATGACTCTATTTATACCAAATGCTTTCCAGACAATCGTCATCTGCCGTCTTATTTCATTTCCGTGGTCTTTCTCTAGCATTATAGCCTGGCCTAGGTAAATGTAATCTTTGACTTCTTCGTCTATTCTTATGGTCTTTTCCAAGGCTTTGTCATGGAACATTACTTTTGTCTTTGTTTTGTTCATTTTCGATCCTATTTGTTGACTTTCTCTATTTAGATCACTTAACATGTTTTGTATGTCCTCTGCAGTTTCTGCTTTTAATGCATCATCATTGCAGTACCTTCAATAGTTTTTAACTAGTCTCCGTGTATATTCATCCCAATGTTTTCCCCATCTGTTTTCCGAAGGGAGCCTTCAAAGCTTACTGTAAAGGGTTTCGGTGACATTACATCCCCTTGTCTCACTCCTTTTCCTATCATTATCTTGTTAGTATCATTATGAAGTCTAATCGCTGCAGTGCTATTTTCATATATGTTCTCAATTACTTTTGTATAATTCTCATTTATACCTCGCATTCAGTTGAAGACTGTCGTGTATTCTACTGAATCAAATGCCTTTTCATAGTCTACATAAGCTAAACAAAGTGGTTTGACATATTCTGATGTCTTTTCGATTAGTTGCTTCAATGTGTGTAAATGATCGATTGTCGGAATAGACACTTCTAGAGCCGGTCTATTCACACGGTTGGTTTACACCTAAAGTATTTGTTTTTTCAACTTGTAAGTATTTTCGAGAATAGTTTGGAAGGTAATTGTCGAGGTCTTTATCGTCTCCTTCCTTGTGTTGCAGGATCCCTATTCCCAGACAGAAGTTTCCGGTCACTTTCATTTCTCTTAAGCATGGTTTGAATAGCTGAGCTTGTCCGTTTTGATAGATCTCTCCTGCATCTTCTGAGAGCTCTATCAATATGCCATCTTCGCCAGGGGCTTCTCCACTTTTGATATTTTGAGTTTAAAAACTACTTCGTTCGTTGTTATATCTGGAACATCGCTGTTCTCTATTGCTTGGTCAGTCGGTTTTACTTTTATTTTAGATATCGAAGTATTCTTAAGTTATTCCTAATATCTTGTCGCTACTTTTGTTAATTTCGTCTTTTCTTTCTTTTAATGCCAGCATCTGTTTCTTGCCAGGGCGCTCTTCAGCTCGTGTGCGTTTCAAACTCTTCCCAATTCTTGTAGCTTTTTTTATCTTTTCCCAGTTTTTCTTTCTTTTCTCTGGTCAGATTTTTTGTTTATTTGTTTATTAAATCCCTCTTTTTTATTTAGTCCTCACTGTCATATTCTTTCTCTTTTTAATTGATTTTAGAGTCGTCTATGAGCATTTTCCATGTGTACTAAATTTCGTCTGTCTGTGCACATTTTAAGTGTTTTGTATAACAAGACAGACAGACATACACACATTGTGACACCACTCACTTTCATCTCTCTCTCTCTCTCTCTATATATATATATATATATATATAGTATGTGTGTGTTGTGTGTGTCGAAAAACTTGAAAAGTTTGCATAAATTCCCTATCAAGGATAATCGACAATTGTTTTAAATTTGGGGGGATGGTCACTTGGATAACACTGTCCAATAGTAAAAAGTTGGACAGTACACATGAGTTAAGAAGTTTTCACGGAATTTTAATCATTGAAAATTTGCATCACAACTGAACTTGAAGTCCGTTGACAATTGATGCGATATAAAGGGATCAAAATTCAATTCATCGGTTACTGTTGTTGTTAGAAACGATGTTAAGTCTATGCAGTAGGGGGAAAGACACCAAAGCTGTCCGATTTCGAACGTGGTAGGATTTTCAAACTTCAGAATTAGGGATTATCTCGGTGAGCCATAGCTGGACAAATTCATCAAGTCATTCAATGAAATTTCCGATAAAACATTGGAATTAGCTTCAAGTTTTGTAGACCTTTTCAATTAATTACTTGTGTGACCTAGACAATCATAGAGCCAGGAACAGAAGTTGTTGACCCAAGGAGACGTCCGATCGTGATGAGAGGAAAGCTATGAGAGCACTGTGGCAAAATCCCAATCAGTCCATGGCTCGTCTCAAGGCAAAAAACATTGGTTCAAGTTCTCAAAGTGATCCTCAGATGAACAATTACGAGATCACGATTCAGGCACAGCGGCCAGTTACGAAAATGATCCACAAACAATGCAGATTGGAATTTGCCAGACTTCTTCAAACGTGAGATGAGGAGTGGCGGGGGATCCTCTTCGCAGACGAGGACTTGAACCTATATGACATCCAATATTTCTGGTATGACTAACGATTGTCAAAGGGAAACTTTTGAAAGCGTGTTAGTGGAAGTGGTGAGCTCATGATTTAGGGTGCAGTAGGATGTGATTAGAAGATGGCTCTCCAGTTTGCTGACAGGCGTCTAGACGCAACAGGATATGCAGATCTACTAAGAAAAGTGAATCTAGTAACTACAGGATTGGTGGTTTACAGTTCAGCATGATAATGCCCCTATCCTCGCCCCAAAGGTCATCAACCGATTTCTTCAATAGTAAGATGTGGGCGTTTTGGTTTGGCCGGTCAACAGCCCCGACCTCAATATCATTGAAAACGTATTTGGATGGTTGACAAGAAAGATTTTTGAAGGTGGAAGGCAATTTTATGCCCAAAACTACCGTCTTAGCTGCTTGGAATGAAATCCCTGATGAATTCCTCTGTCGTTTGCTTCAAAGCCTGCCAAATTGGATCTTCAAAGTAAATGATGGTTCAACAAAGTATTGACAATAAAAATTTTCTACAGAAAATTCAATAAAATTTCCGATAAAACAATGAAATCAGCTTCAAGTTTTGCAGATCTTTCCAATTGGTATGTCTGATCTAAAAAGATAATTTTAACCCTTTTTCATAACAACTTTGTTAAGGTAACTATGTGTATAATTTAACGCATGTATGATTCACTACAGGATTCGAATAATGAATTGATTGGTATACTTTTGGGCTGAGATTTATAGATTTTCTCCTGTGTTTAAAGTTTTGTGGTGCAGTGTGTGTTTAATAATATTCAACAAAGGCCTCAAGAGCGACGCTTTATTTCCAGGCTGAGTACACACACTCTGTTCCTAGGCAAGAATAATAATTGATACATTGATAATCACGTCATTTTCAAGGGCACGATTCGAGTTTTGAATAATGACGGTGGTGAATAAACAAAAGACATCGGAATGAAAAGAAAAGATAAAAAAATCATGTTCCCTTTATACTCTGTCTTCGGGTCAGGCTATAAATGAACCAATTAGCATTGAACAAAAATTATCATAAGGTCACCTGAATGTCAGTGGCTAGGAGATTGATCTCATTAAATTTTCCTCTATATCCGACTGCAAGATTCGAAATAAGAATGATAAGGTTACTATTGAAAGTGTAGCGTCACCCCCTCATGAGCCGCGACACCTAAGCTATTCCACTGCGCAAATGAAATCCCGGCCTCACTGTGACACAAATAAAAACCTCGAAGTAGTTGACATGGGGGCGGTAACCTACTCAACGTGTCTATTCACTAAATGATACGAAAAGGAAAATAAAACAGGAATAGCCTGTTTTTTTCTCATCTTATTTTAACGTATTCATAACTCCACGGACCAGAAAATCCCTTGAAATCATTATGGAATGGGAAAATGGGCTGATGACTCTCCGCCTGGAGGGTAAAGATGTGTGCCCGGCGCGAGTCGTTGGTGGAATTACAGACGTATTTTCTTCGCCGAAGTTTATTCTTGTAAAAACGAGGTAAGGATGAAGTCAAGACAGTAAAGCAAACTTGATTGATTTGAAAAAGAAAACGGCTTAAGTATTCGTTTCAAACTTCGGCCCATAAAACGAACAAGACTTTTTTTTTTAACGAATCCTGAACTTAAAATGTTACCTTTTCGATCAGTTTTGACGACAATATAACAACTATTCATTTTATTTATTTAATTTTTTTTAACACTTCGGTGATAGTTTACTTTAGGCCACTAACTTTTCAATTTACTGACTTTTTCTCCTTAGATGTTGAGCTATAACATTTCTGTGACCGACCAGAGTTTCTTTCGTAACTTATAAACTTATATTTTATTAAGTAAAACCTTTTAAAACTCAATATGCTGCCGAAAGTTGTTATCATGACGTATTTGCAAATGTGTAAATATACTCGAACTTCAGCTTTATTTAAGAGGGCGGTAATAATAAATGAACGTCATGAAGTATGTAAACAAAACATTTACCTGAGAGTGTTTTTACGTTAGCTTGTAATGTTTATTTTTTTTCTTCTACAATTTAACACTATCTTTCTCTCTCTCCACTTATTTACTCACTTTTTTTTCCTGACTAGTTTTAAGTCAAAACAAATACTAAAAGCAATAATGAATTTTAAATACTATTCCTATCATTGGTTTGTTCAGAAACTTCACTTGGGTGTTAGAAGTTTATTAATGTTGTTAACGCCTATCCCTTTTCTCTCCGTAAAATGAGGGGCAACATTCGTATCAAAACAAATTCCGTGTTGTACACTTCCGGATACAATTATCAATTGTTGGTTGAAAAAGAAAGAGCTCGGGTCCAGTATCTTCATCGACATTCACAGGTAGTTGTCGTGTAATTGCTACCACAATATAATAGTTATTCAGCGTATCGTGAGGCTCGAACTTGTAACATTACGAAAGCTTTTTCCCCGGGACTAACAAAACAGCCACTGCACTCCGACATAAGGGCCATTTATAATTATCAAATCGTGTACCGGACTTTCCCGAAGTTTACAATCGGCCTGGGGGAAATGTAAGCTTTTAAAGATTACTTGCATATGAATAAGTTGTTGTTCTTGAAAATTAATTAAAGTAGGATTGATTTCATGTGCCCAGGCAGTGTACCGGCAACTCTGGCAGTCAACGGGGCGCCAAGTGCAAGGGGCGCTGAGACAGGACTTTCCGAATATTAAACTAACCCGGATGCAAACCGTCAAAATAAGATCTGAAATTATGATGCTACGTTTGGGAATATATTTTTTACCTGATCATTGTGTTGTTAAACGTTTTCTATTCTTATATATTTATTTTTCTCGCTCTAAAGCGTACCATAACTAATGAGGACGCCAAGTTCAGCTTGACACGAACTCTTGGGCTGCACCTGCGGGTTCAGATTATTTGAGGCAGGAAACTCGGTCTAGTGGTTCCGAAACTTAAAACTTGAAGACCCCTTCTATAAAGGGAATATTCTGATGGACCCCTTCTTTCAGTATTTAGTTTTTAGATTACTGCTGTGGGACCCTGTTTTGAAACTACTGTACTACTTCATGGCCTGTTGCTTTGCTGACAGTTATATATAGCGCTCGAGAACAAGCTCTGCTGGTGGCCGCTACTGATACTATAAGTGTGACATACGTACTGTCAAAAAGACAAGTAATTTAATAAAAGGATACGAAGGGAGAGAGAGAAAAGGAAGTCTAGTTTAACTATAGGATATGAAGGCAGATAAAGTTACTACTGATACTGCAAAAGTGACTAACTGGGGTGATTTCTTATTCAAATTATGGACTTTTTATAACTTAAAGTTTTAGATGTGCTGCTACTAAAAGTTTTCAATTTTGCTTATTCAGCAGCTGGTGTACATTTCACTTTACTGACTGGCTCTCTGTATTCATTGTGTGTATATATGTATATATATATATATATATATATATATATATATATATATATATATATATATATATATAACACTTCCAGTACATTGGCAAGGTGCTCTTCTATTCGTCTCTATTCATACCAAATGCTAGGGAGAAGTTTGAGATAGGAAACGGTCAGCATGGATCAGAGGGAGGACCAGGGTGATGGATATTATACAAATAATTAGGCAACAAAAAATGGAGATGGGCGGGACACTCACCAAGAAAAGATGACAACAGATGGAGCAAGGGCTAGCTGATAAGTGTCCCTGGGACAGTAATCCTAGTAGGAAAAGACTAGAAACAAGGTCAAGGAATGAAAAAGAGAGGTTTGCCTGGAGGACCTGGTAAAGAGATGGAAAAGGCCTTTGTTAAGCAGAGGACTTGTAATGGCTGTGTGTGTGTGTGTGTCTGCATAATATGTATATTATATATCTTCATTTGAAGAGTCCATATTTTGGAAACTAGGAAGGAGGTACTTTCATTGGCAAAATTTTCCTCCCTGAGTGGAAGAGTTGTGAGTTATGGACAGTGAACAGAGAAAATCATAGTGTTCTTTTTATATAAAGTATTAAGTAACTTAGTCTGATACCGATTCATGCTAAGTCCCTATCTATACTGTAGGGTCCAATGAGGGTCAACCCCCACCCCAATAACAACACCCAAAGAGATTAGCTTGCTGATCATCTCTTTATGACATCAGTCCTGATCTGTTTGGGGTTTTTTTGTGTGTATAGTTCAAAACGGTGGGTACGAAGTTTTGGGGTTTTTGTTGTTTTTTTTGTTTTTGTTTTTTTGTTCCTGCAAAAATGTGTCCCCTCCCTAGTGAAAGAGTCCAGTGTTACTGCCAGTGAGCCAAAAAAATCATTTTGTTTATTATTAGAGAGCACATGTGTGTATGTATATTTTTGAGAAAAATCCACACATGGTATTAAATTCTATGTGAAATGTAAAAAAAAAAATACTGAAAAGCATTACATAAAATACATTTGCAGATATTGGGGAAATTAATGACTGAAATAACAAATTTTTGGAAAAGTTTATATATCTGGTGTTTTAAGCTGTAAAGTTTTGTGTGTGTGTGTGTATATATATATATATATATATATATATATATAATGCAATTTATAATCATTCTGTTGGATCATATATTTCATAATAAAATATACAACAAACTTGGGTATATGTATTGAGTAGACCTCAGTTGAAGTGCAAAATACCATCCATTGAGTGTTTGTTGAATGAGTAATTTTTTTTTTCCACTGGTTCATTACAGATTGTACATTCTGTTCTACTTGAAAGAGATTTCCAAATGAACAATTGGGAGATATTCTTTTTAACTTTGCATACCCATTTGGGAAATTCCAACTCCACCTACCTGAGGGGGTTGGGGTCTGACTTAAACTGTGGAGTTAGTGGTATGTCTTCCTTTGTGGTCAGCTGGAGGGTGGGGGGCTAAGATGTTTTGTTATTTTTTTTTTTTTTTTTTTTTTTTTTTTTTAGGTTTTAAAATATTGATAGTTTTCTGATTCTTCTATTTATTTGATCTGGTTCATTTCACCTTGTGAGTTTAATTATTTTTCATTTATTTTATGTCTAACATGTGAAATATTCAGATGTTTTCAAAAGTTTAACGAAAAAAAATAGAAAACCCCAAATATGAGAAAGAATCACTGAACCAGAATTCAAGGCTAGACTTGGCGACCATAAATCCTCTTTAGAGAATATAGCCGCCAGGAGACAGCCCTCTGAATCCATTATTGGAAGTTAATAGAGGAAAAAAAAAAACTTTATTCAACTGGAGGTTAGTCAAAAAGGCTAAAATATACATGTCTCAACTCGAGGTGTGAACTGTGTCTAGAAGAAAAATTAAGAATAGTGATGTACAAGAAGAGAAATAAGATTTTAAACTATAGATCAGAGATAGGTGTGTATTGCAGAAATAAAAAGTTGGGTGTTTTGTTTTTTATCTTGTTTTTTGTTGTTTTTTTGTTTGTTTTTTTTTTTTTACCTAACCGTATCAAGTGGTGAAATAAATCTAGATTGAAGAGAGCCATAGTGCCTGAATTTCAATTCATAAAATTATGACTATGGCAGTAAAGTAGGTTAGGTGAAGTAATGCATCAACATTCCCTACACTTCTTTTCTTTTAAGAAATACAGTATGTTAGTTAACCTTATACAAAATAACTAAATGGAAACAGGCAAGTGTCCATGCAGTGACCTGAATTTGAACCTGTACATACAACATAGCAGGAAGATTTAAGAGTTGACCTAAATTCTAGTAGCAACTATAAGAGCAGGCTTAATTCAAGACCTTTTGACCCAAATCTGTGACCTTACACTTAGTAACCAAATGGTAAAGTGACCTTGAAGTGACCCAAACTGACACTATCTAATGACTGAATAAAATGAAAAATAAAGAATTGAATATATTCTCTAAGTAAAATAGATTAATTAATGGAAAATAAAGGGATTAGAACACCATCAATATTGTAAAAACTAAAATGATCTGACCTTACTTTTTCTGTTCCCCCTCATCCCCCATCCCATAGCTGACCACTTGGCAGCAAAGCCAGGCTGAACTTTACAGTGTAGGTCCACCATCTCCACCCCCATAGGTAGGCAGAGTTGGTATTTCAGAATGGGTGTATAAAGTTGAAAAGAATATCTCCTTTACGTTCATTTGAAGATCTTTTGTAAATAAGACTGATTGTACAATCTGAAATGAACCATGGGATGGGGGGGATCTTCATTCATTTTATTTATATGTGTATATATATATATATATATATATAATGTATATATATATATATGTGTGTGTGTGGGAAGAAGCCTTATCATTATTTTATTTTCCTAAATGAGTACCATAAAGCTTCAAACTTAATATTGCAACCAACTAATTTGAATTAAAATTTACTAATTCATTTATCTTTTTCTGTCTGTTTTTTTTTGTTTTTGCTTTTTGTTTTGTTTTTTTTTTTTTCTCAAAAAATATTACAGAATCAGTGCAATTAAAATCAATTTATAAAACTGTTTGGTTCAGAATTCTCACTTGAGTTTATTATCCAAAAAATATTGTTAATTCCTATTATGAAGAATCAGAGTATCATTTGAAAAAATAATTCACACTGTAAGTAAAAAAAAAAAAAAAAATTGTTTTAAAAATATTCCTACAACCAAAACCCATTTTTTTTTTTTTTTTTTTTTTTTTTTTTTCAGCTGAAAGGTGGACATTTAAGTCAGAACCGACTTTGATCATATTTATTTGCACCTCAATAGGGAAAATATGTTGTCAGGTCAGTTTAATGTTGGGGCACACTCATGTGGACAAAGGTAAAAGTTGTCCAGTCCTCTGCTGCTAGTGCCCTCAAGATGTATCCCCCCCCCTCTCATAGGGCAAAGCTCAGGGGAAGTCCCAAGCTGCTTCATTTATGGAACAAGACTGCCAAATTTGTATGAATAAGATTTTATCAAGAAATTCCAGAGAACTTGTACAAGTCTACTTACTCCTGTTCCTGTGATTGTTGCTTCATATATTTATTGATGGGAGAATTATACAGAAGACAAAGTTAAACTATAATTATCTTAACCAGTAAATTTAACATGTCTGGTTAGTCATCCAATAGAAACTGTCTTGTGACAACATCTTTTGGGCAGCATGCTGTGTTGGGTGTGATCAATTAGAAAATTGGAAAAAGGGGTGATTAATGGATAGGTTACTTCTCTTGGCTTCTGTTCGGCAGATCACTAAAAATATCTGAATTTTTCAAAAACCTGCATGAATGCCATCGGTGCAAACTAAAGGTTCAATTTAGCATAAACTTACATTGCAAATCAAGTTACATATATTGCTCTTCCAACTGAGGAATAAAGCTCTCTGGTGGATGGGGAATTATGTGTGAGTGAATATATCACTTGAATTTAATCTTACTGACTATCCAGTTCTGCATAAAGCAGAAGTAAGATGCTAGCCTCTGGGTCTGAAGTGAAGGTTTCGATCCTACCTTGTGGTACTGGATGGCATAATGGATAGTCTATTGCCTCACTGATGAGTTGTTGTGCAATGAAACAGCTGTCTGTGAATGACACAATTATTTAATTATTGTATATATATATACTCCTGTTCATGTTTGCATTCTTTCCAAAATATGTATTGGTCTAGTCTATGTAACTAACTAGTGTAGCAACTCTTCATAACAGCAATGTTAGTTAATCTTTTCAATCTCCTTGATCAATTCTGAACAGGATTTTCAGAGGATAGAGAAAACATACTTGAGTTGATTCTTCTAACAATTTAATTCTATTGAAAAAAAAATATTGTTTATAAATTTAGCATTCAAAACCACAAAACCTGACTAAATGCATTCCTTGTTGTACTGATTGCAATAAGATTTGATTCTTTTCTTTTAACTCTCAAAACCAAGTCATATTAGCAGTGTTTCTGTTCTATTCAGAGAGTTATAAGTGGTACTATATGTTTACGAAGGTTTGTTTCTTTCTCTCCCATGAATCCATTATTTCCACATAAACCCCTATAGGTTTCACAGGTGGCTGTTTCCTCGGTTTCATTAAGGAGGTCTGTTATTCCATTAACCATGAAGTTGGCTCAACTTCAATTCCAAAGAATCTCAAACAAATCTTTTACCCTTAGCGTAATACCAATATCTTCCAGCAGTGTTCTATTGATCCCCAAAGGCAGGTGGTATGACTTTTCTATAAAGGGTACAAGTTTTTATCAATAGTTATGCACTTCCAGATACTCTTAGTGTTGGTTCAATCCTAGAAGAGCTTTTCTCTTGATACCATTCTTTCACATTTGAATTATGAAAGTTTTTGTTTTATCAGAATGTACTCTGAAATTGTAAGGATACCTAATTTATGACAAAGCAATTACTCTATTTTCCAGGAATTTCTTCCATGCTAAATAAATTTAAATAGAATCGATACGTACGATATGGGCCATGTTGCAAGAGTGAAAGACAACCGATGGACATCACGTCTCACAACATGGATCCCAGAGATCACGTGAGAAACTGAGGCCAACAGAACACAAGATGAAGAGATGAACTGGACAAATTCAGGAAATACTGGCTCTGCGACGCTCATGATAGAGAATTGTGGCAAATCCTGGGGAAGGTCTATGTCCAATGATGGACGTTAAAAGACTGATGATGACACTTTGATCCTAGACTGTGTGCGCAGATACTGATTCCAGTCAGAAGTTCCAATACATGAGCAAATAAACCAGTAACTTTTTTTTTATGAATTCTTTTCTAATATCGTATGATATGCAATGTTTCAAATATTTATAAGAAAAGAATCTGCTAGAAAAGGACATTACGAGCAACACACAGAGCTAACTTGAGAAAAAGTGACCATTTGTTCATCTTGGCTTCATCCAGAACAGGACTAAGTCTTTTAATGGGAGAGAGCTCATCTGACATTGACCCAATTAGATGTGTAACAATTCTGGTATTTTTCTTCTCTTTTATTTCCTTCATTCTTTGTCTATTTTTAAATGTTTGCTTTATGAAGATTGTTTGTTTTGCTGTCACTAAAATTGTTGGTTTCATATACATACACTCACAATTTTAAGCGTTATATTTTTATTTCAATTTCATCAGATGAAGCACTGTAAATCATTACAAATTAGTTCTTCCCTTTTTTTTTTTTTTTTTTTTTTCTCCTTCTTATAACAACTACTTTTTTTTTTTTTTTTTTTTTTTTTTTTTTTTCCTATAAAAACAACTAAATTATTAAGATGACTGCCAGGGGGCGGGGGAGAAAAGTAGTAAAACAATTAATAACCATCTGTAATGTTTTCCTTAAAGCACATGCATGGAAAACAATTTTGTTTTTTAAGCCAAACTTGTTTAAATATCTATGGCTTTTTATAATGGTCCAGAAACCATATTGTCTCTCCACTATAAAAAAACACTGATGCTTAAAGACTTATGCCTTTTTTTTTTTTTTTTTTCCTCAAGATGGATGTCTGATAAGGATGCCCAGACCTGTTACAATTGTGAAGCCAAATTTACACAGATACGTCGCCGTCACCACTGCCGACAGTGTGGCAAGATCGTCTGTGGGAATTGCTGTAAAAACAAGGTCAGAAATATTCCTTCAATTTTTAAACAAATTTCTCTTCCTTTCTTCCCTCCTTTTTAGAACCAGACAACTCATTAACTTTCCATTCTGTATAATTCCTCCATCAATTAACATATAAAGTAGTTTTTTCTCTTTTGGCAACAATCGTCTGGGTATGACTAAGAGAATATAGTTTTCTTTATACATATAAAAAAAAAAAATAAAACTTTTTGTAAGCCAGAGATTTGGTCGGTGAGAGGTACTGGAGACTAGGGTTTATGGGGAGATTTATGAAGAGTGTATGCCTAATTTATAACAGCATGCAAAACTAATGTTGACCACTGTATTTGTTCTGTTTTTTGGGGGGTGGGGGGAGTGGATGGGGTTCCCCCAATTAATCAAAAATCTGGTGTATAGTAAACTAGATAGGCTTGAATCAAGTTAATGCAAAAGTACTTCACTTTTTTTTCTTTGATAAAGTCCTTTATTCATATAAATTCATAGCATCATTGTTCAGTTATCAAAGTATTCTCCTTGGTTTTCAGAGACTTCATGCCACCTTTCAGGCTAATTGTGTACTCCACCGTGAAAGAATGACTCTGGTTTTAGTTCTGTGGAGTCTTTGAGGAATAAATTTGGTATCTTGTATGCATCCTGCATCATCATCATCATTTTCAATCAATTGTTAGTGAGACCCACATTTAGCTTGCCAGGCCTGTTGGAGCTCTGTTTTTCTGGATTCCAACTCTTTGTAATGAAGAATTCCCTTTGGATCCCACTCTAAACTTTTTTCATTCAGTTTAGGTTGAGATGATGAAAGTCATCTTGTATCTGGTTATGATTTTCTTTTATTTTTACTTCTTATAATAAGTCCATTTTTAATCAACTTTGAATATCTTGTGGAAAAAAAAAAATTAACTTTTTGGTATCGGGCCAAAACAAAAAAAGACTTATTTAAATGCTTCTTTTCTATAAGTTCATGTTGAACTGTTTTCATATCTTCTGAATATTTCCTAAACCTTGTAAATGATCTACCAGACTTGACTGATCGCACAGGCAATAAAGGGCTGTTACTTTCAAAGACATTTCTAAGATTTCCTCAACATGGTGCAACATGTGTTGCCACAAACTTTGCATCAAGTTAATCTACAAGCCTAATACGTTGACTCGTTTTTCAAGTAATGAAGGTAATTGTCAACAATTGATGGCTATCGGAGGCTATAATGACTCGGGATGAGGGAACAGCCCTAGTTGTCATGCCAACACTTGGAAACTACTTGTATATCTGCATAGGAAGTAACATAAGCTTGATATGAATTACAACAAACGGGTTAATCCCTTTTAAATTAACTAATATATCTGGATTTTTTACAAGATTTCCTTTTTTTTAACTGAATTCATTTAAGTGGGAGAGTCCATGGTTTCAGATAGAGAAACAGAAAAATCACAATTCATTATATAATTAGATGTGAAAATGTTGATTGGCTTTTCATAATAAAATCCCAAAGATATGGGTACCGTGATACTATTTTTGATAGTTTAACCTGTTATGTGAACTTCTTCGTGTATACTGTTAGTTAGTTGGATTCCCTGAAGGCACTGCACAATTTTTCATCACTAAAAGGTATGTTTCTGTTTTCTTCACAACCTGGTCTTGGGAACTCTACACAGGTTTCTGATAAATCTCTCCTGCAGTTTGACGAATGGCACATAAATAGTCTTCACTATAGAATAAGTATTCTGTATCTTTAGGCATACTGAGTGGTGTATTAGTGACCAACATATAAAACAGAATAATGTTTCTTGAGCTGGTCTTTGAAATCCTTAGTGGAGTTCCTTGAGGACATTATCCTCCACAAAGTTTGTTGCTTTCACTCCTATTTGTCCTTGGGTTCTCTCTCTATTACTCTGCCCAGCTGCAGTGGAGCAGTTTGCCCCAGGACAGTGCTGTTCCATTGCACTAAGAGGGACAGGTCAGGCTTGTCCTGATGCTTTCATGACCTCAGTTGCTTAGGCTGGTGCTATTTTCATGGGGTGTTCTACTTTCTTGCAACTTGATCTTGTGTCACCTTTCGCTCACCGTAGGAGTGCAAATAAATCAACACCTTATGCTGATTGCTTACAATGGCAATCAGCTTACATACTGACTACTCCTAAGGCTTGGTGCCCTCCCTCAATAGCTCAGTGACCCATGCCGACTGCCAAGCTGTAGAGATGTCGCACACAAATTGCCCCATCTTAAGTGGTTGAAATTGATTTTGATAAGCTTGATGGCTAAGATGGTTGCGTGTTTCATACTGACACCTGAGGCTAGTTTCTGAGGTCAGATAGAAATACAAAACAAATTCTTTTTCAGAATTGTGCCCATCTTGCTCGGAGACAAGACAAACCTCTAAAACTGAGGGCATTCACACATCCTATGTGGATGACATGCATCAAAATGTGGGAACCCACAAACATCTGTGACTATGCAACTACAAAAGTTTATTACTAAAGGTGTTAGGGCATGCCCTGTAACCCTACCCCTTTTAGTGCAATGTGGAAGTCCTGCCTGGGACATGGATTCCCAGGAATAAGGCACAAGTGGGACTGGTCGCTTTGCCCAAAGACTACTGGTGAGACAAGGTCAGTGGGGAACCTCCAAGACTAAGAACTATCAATCAATAAATAGTCAAATTCCAAGTCGACCTATTTAAGCTGAATACCTTGTAAGCATCATGAGTTTATTAATAGTCTCTGCTGCAGAGCATTGGTTAACAAGATATATTCATAGACTCCTGCTCCTGGAGTTGTTCAGTTCTCACAGGGTGCCCCATGATTTAAGCCTTGTGCCAGATTATGCTTAATATCTACCAAACATGCATTCCAGAAAGTGAAGATCACTGTGCAATTTTTGTCTGCTATTGCTAGTGAGTCAAAACCTTTTTGGGATGCTCCTCTATTGTGGCCTTTTGTCAGGCTAAGCTAACCTTAAAAATATTAATCTTTCTGATTTGGAATAGTTTTGTCATAATTTTATGAATGTGGAACTGTTTTGTTTTTTGTGTTATTGTATGTGTGTGTGTGTATAATTGTTAGGTTTTTGTTTGGTTTCTTTTTTCTCTTTTTTTTTATTTTCATCTTTTATTTTTTATGTGCGTTATGTTTTTACACACAGGATTATTGATTTCTTGTAGGAGAGAGCATGCCCCCCTCCGTCCCATTTTATTTTCTTACCCAGGTTTCTCTATCAGCATCATTGTTTGCTATCAACCTGTCTATTTTGTATAATTCCATTACTCACTCACTCAATACCCTGGCACTCTTGTTGTCCATCTTAATATTCCCTCCCAACCTCCAACAACTGTCTCTAATCTGGACATTATCAATAATCTATTGATCAGGCAAGAAAGTAGTAGCATTTGTACTACTACTAATAAAAACTAAGCATCTGGTAGCCCTCGTTTAGCATCCGTCCCCTCCACAGACTCCAATTCACAGCTCGAGAAGTGCTAGTGTGCCGAGGTAACTGATGGTTACCTTTCGATTCAATTATGTCTTCTATTTATCATCCCATCTAGTGAATTGCTATAAAGATTTGAAAGATATTTCTTTTTCTTGTTTCCTTCCTATTATAAAAATTCTTTTTTAATTTGACAGTGCAGGATAGTTGAACTGCTAAAATATATATTCCGCTAGAAGCTACACATAGATATACCCAGTCAAAATGAGAGAAAGATTGAGTTGACTGGTTTAGAAATATTGTGTTGATTAAAAAGTAATATTAAGTCTTTGAGCAAGTAATGCAAAGTTTATTCAAAAGTCGAATTTGTCAAGATAATCCTGGTGCTGTAATAGACCCCTGTGGGGATCTTTTTGTCGACTAATGAAACCGATGGAGACAAGACAGCACAATATGTCACGGCGAAAATAAGTCCAAGACATTAAAGAATCCATTAGAAAACTCAAATTGCAATGGGCTGGTTATGTTGCAAAAATAGTAGACAACTGATGGACATCACAACTCAGAACTTGGATCCCCAGAGATCACATGTGTAACCGAGGCTGGCAGAATACAAGATGGAGAGACAAGCTAGACAAGTTGAGAAAGTATTGGTTTTGCAACGCCCATGATAGAGAGGTGTAGTGAATCCTTGGGAAGTTCTGTCTCCAACGACTAACGTTAAAACTGATGAATGAAATCAATTAGTCATGCTAGAGGTACCTTCTGTAAGTAAAAATGACTGGTTGACATTCCAGATCAGTTACAAAGAAATTTTAGCACTTTTTTTTTTTTTTTTTTTTTTTTTTTTTTCTTCTTCCATAATGGCAGATTTTTGTCTGTGGTGTCCTTATCCAAAAGTGTAAAGTTCATCAATCAAATGTCATAAACCCTTGTTGATTTTGACAAGGGTTTATATCATTTGATTGTAAGTAGCTCTAAACATCTTGCTCTAAGGCATATGATTATTGTAAATTTTAACTCTGCATGAAATTTCCTTTCAAACTATGTACAATATGCCCAAAATTGAAAAAAAATTCTTTCCTTTTTTTTTTTTTTTTTTTTTTTTTTTTTTTTTCTGACTAGGGCACTGCAGCTAAAATCTGCCATTATGAAAATCGGTACTACGATTTTCTTTGCAACTGATCTGAAATGTCTACTCAAGATATTCTTACTCATTCTAGCTTGTCCCATTGGTTTTATTTTTTTATTTCTTTATTTTTTTTTATCCAAATTTCAATGATCCAACTAAAGGCAAGACATATAACTTATTCATTTATCACTTTTCTCAAATTTTTAATTGATCATTCCCAACACTGCATGCTGTCAAAAGATGTTGGTCACATGAGTTTCTATTGAGTGACAAACCATATTTATGATTCTTTTAGGGTCAGCTTGCTGCTTTCACAAGTGGTGCAATTTATTTTCTTTCCCTGCAATGACTATATTTACTTTTAGATACATTTGTAGCTTCATCATCTTGAAATTTTTTCTTTTATTTTTTTGTTAGAGTTGTTAATCTTCACTAATTTTTTTTATCAACATTGTTTTCATCTTAATTTCAGTCGTTTTTTATTGCAACTACTCAAAATGTTAGTCCACAGCCATAAGCAAATAGTATGGATCAGAAGTACATAGCTCTCAGTGAGACTTGAACTTTCACCTTGGGTAGCCTGTCCATGTATGACAGCTGCTCTTCACTTGAGCTACAAGTGTCAGCGGTGCAGAAGATCAAGTAACTCTCAGCAGGTATCATATAATATTGGAATGGTCTCATGGTTATCCACTTCTCTCTTTACTTTGTCACTGGCATATCACAAATGGATGAAAGAATCAGCGGGGACCTTACTGTGCATCCGTGATCTTTCCCTGTGGGTTTACTCGGTCAGCAATGAGACGCTATTGTGTGAGCTTTTGCACTATGGTATGACCATTCGTTATGTCTCGTGCAGGGTATTTTGGGGGCAAAACATCACACCACCCACGTCTGTCGGGCCTCTTACATTCCAGATTTGACTCCCTGCAATTTCTGGCTTTTCCCAAAGAGATTTCGGATCGTGTATGAGATTAAAGAGAATGTATTGAGGCAGCCAGTAGCTAACTCTTTTTGAAAGTTGAAGAGATGCTGTGATATGCGTGCAAGGTCTGCTAGTGGACTTAAGCACCATTGCTCTAGGTAGGTTATTTTCATGTTAATATTAAATGGCAGAATACTTCCCAGACAAACCTTGTAATTACTTTACCCACCCACCCAGGCAGTACCATCAGACTTGAGCAGAGAAAGGTGGGTAAGTCTGCGTTGGGACTGGGGTATAGAAGTTAAGAGGTAAGGGGTGGCTGGACGTAGGTAAATGGGGTTGGGTGGAGAGGTAATATTTGGCAGCCAATAATAAACATATTTCACTCGGTTCTTCCGACTACTGCTTGTCATAACTTATTTTGAGTCTACTGCTTAAGTCTCTACTCTATAATAAAAGTGAAATATTTATTTCCTCCTTTTTAAATATAGGCAAGTACAAAACATGTACATTATTTTTTTTTTTTTTTTTTATACTCAGAGTTATGGTTGTGCTAAACTTGTTCAAGGGAAAATCTTAATTCTGCCACAAGATAAATTTTTGGTTAACAACAACCAGTGATGGAAATGGGTTTTGAGAACCAAGGTATATGGTAATGTCTCCATTAGTAGATATTGAACGTATAAAAAAAATTTTTTAAAAAAACTACTATAACTTGGGCTAAAATAGTGAATGGCAGAAAATAATTCTGCTTTGTCATTATGGACAATGTGGCCGTTGAAAAAGATGCAATATGATTTATTACTGACCAAAAAAAAAATTACTCCTTTTTTTTTTTTTTTTTCTTTTTTTTTCTTTTTTTTCTTTTTTTTTTTTTTTTCCTTCCCCCCCCCCCCAGACAAGTAAGACTTGATTTTTCTCTTGAATTGTAAAATGGCATCATGCCAGAGATTCCAGACCTTTTAAATCAAATCTGTCTTGTCTCTTGAAATTCATTTTTTTTTTTTTTTTTTTCTTTCAAAAAAGACAGGAAGAATAGAGTAAAGTGTTTTTGTTTTATTTAAATTTTTTTTTTTTTTTTTTTTTTTTTTTTTCCAATGTTTACATACGTGTTATTGGAGTTTTAATATAAACTTGACACTTGACTTGATCTGAAAATAGGTAGGCTGCGATAATAATTGACAACACCCGGACCCTGGGGATTACGTTGCTTTGAGCTCATAAGATATGTTGGATAAATTACATTTTATTGGGGCAAGGTTTATTTTTTTGCATCAAATAAAAAATTTGCGTAATTATTAAAACGTCAATGTTTATATTGTGTGTTCACACTTTCATGTCATTTTGATAAAAGACAATTGTTTCTTATTAGCCAAATCAATTGGCTTTGCACCAGAATGAAATAACTTCAGAGAAAATAATTTTGCCTGGTCTGCTTTTAGCATGACAGCTGACTAAATTGGAAACAGAAAGTATTTTTTTACTAAATACTCAACTGAATAAATTTGTCTTTTATCTTGACTGATGTGTACAAAAAGTATCTGATACGTTTCAAAAAGTTTATTTTAGCTTCTTTGTACACCTTCAAAATTGACAGATTTGGATCTGAAGAGATCTGATTTTTTTTTTTTTTTTTTTTTTTTTTTTTATTCCAATATTTTTGTTTTTTAATCTTTGGTCCAAATCAGTTTTGAAGCTGTGTAAGGATGTTAAATGTTTGTTTGTTTTTGTTTCTTTGTTGTTCTTTTGTTTAATGATTTGGATACTTTCTTCGCTCACTGCATATTAGGTCTGTCAACAGGACCAGCCATTATTTTTGTTCCAACTTACCAAAAGTCTTATAGGAACTCTCTACTTTTAGATATCTGGGCAAACTTATACTTAGAAAATGGTATCCAGACCAAAAATTTTAGAATCCACAAAATGCTCTTCAGTCATAGAGCCTTATAGTTATTAAAGGCCATTAGTATGGAGTACCTCATCAAAATAACATTACTCAAAAGCAAGATATTCAGTTTACATAGATATATTATTAATTCCACAGTTTGATGGTAAAAAAAAGTATTTATTTTTCAACATTAGTGCATTAACAAGGAAGTAGATTAATAGTTGTTCCAAGCCTGGCATGTATTTTCATGTTTTAGAATTTTTTAATCAGATTTTTATTTTTTTTCTCTCTTTCTCTCTCTCTCTCTCATCTTGAAGATATTCAAAATGGTTAAGTACTTTCCAAATTGACTTTATATATCATGTCTGGTAATCATATAGAAGCTTCAAATAATTTTTTTTTTTTTTTTTTTTTTTTTTTCCATCAAGTCCAAACAAAGACTTGTATGTCATTTGTATTTTAGTATGCACCAAAACGTACCGATCAAAGGTGAGAATACAAGTCCCCAAAATGAAATTGTCTTAGTGTTTGACACTTTGCAGGTTTTCAAAAAAAAATTTTTTAAATTCTGATCCAAAACATCTGTCTACTTCCACTTTCTCACAAAACAAAAAAAAATGTCCTCAGCAAATAGAATATCAAAAATGAAATCAACAAATATTTTTCCCTTTTAAGAGTTATGGAACGATTTTGTTCAAAGAAAGAATTCAGCAATGAATTCTATAGATGTTGCTGGACAAAAATTGCCTGGTTATTATTTATAATTCTGGGAAACATTCAACCCTTTGAATTAAAAATAAATCCAAAGCTGGTTACAAAAAAAAAATTCTCTTTATGTTTTTCAGATACCATTACCTCAGCTTGGAATTGATATTGCCGAGAGAGTGTGCAATTCATGCTTCTCTATTGCTGACCTGGTCACCAAAGCTCGTTCTTCACAATTGGTCAGTATTTTATTTCATTTGTATGTATAATGTGTGTATGTGTGTGTATGTATATATATATATATATATATATATTTTTGCTTTTGTTTTGCTTTTTGTTTTTGTTTTTCTGTTTATTTTTGTCTTAGTCAGGAACAAACTGGAAATATTTTTATCTATCCTGATCATTGACAATCCTTTTCTTCCTCTTCAATCTATTTCTATAATACCTATAATAGCTCTTTGGAATATGAAATTAAGATGAAAGACAAACTGGTCAAAATCCAATAATAGACAATGCTTCATTGCTTTTATAATACTACTAGAGTATCTAAGCACACATAGCGGCCTATCAGGTATTCTGTTAGAAAATAAAGAATAAATGAATATGGCTAGATTTCAATGACTGTTGTTGCTTGGCATTCATATCTTCAGCAATGAAGCAGCTACCATGGAAAAGTAATCTCTAAAGGATGGAAGTTTGTATTGCTAGAGACTTATTCCTTATTTTCCATCCATGCTGCGTATTAACAATCCATGCATAACTTGGTTGTTGGAACAGAAATAAGATGGAAAATTTTTCTTAACAATTGTAAACTGTCAATGTCTGATAAGTTCAGATAACACTACTAGTGTACACTAGATGTTCAGGAAATGAAGAATGAAAGCTATATGGTTAGATTTGAGCTAACCAGTGGTCTTCATGGCCCAATCAGAAAGGCAGCTGCCATGGTAAGATAGACTACTTAAGAAGGAATGCAAATTTGAATCTTGCTGGAGACTTGTTCTCCATATTTGATCCACACTGCTTACCAATGACCTTAGAATGACTGTTGCAATAAAAAGCAACAGAAACAAAATGAAAGATACAAGTATGATTGAATAAGAAACCTTTATTAGCAGAATTTTGATCTGAAATTTTCACTGTATAGTGTTTTGATCTAGGTGATTCATTAATGAATACGTGTCTAATTTCGTGCCGAAATAAACATTGGAAGTTGTTGGACTTAGAGCTCTTTGATTTGATCATCCCACTGATAGTTATTTACAAAGCTGAAACATGGAACCTCACCAAAAGACTGGCCCTTAAACTGAGAACCATGCAACATGCACTAGAGAGAATCATGCTCAACATCACATGGACAGATCACTAGACAGTACAATATATTAGAGGAAAGATAGGAGTCTGAGATATCATAGAATACATAAGAAAATCTAAATGGCAATACGCTGGACATCATGACTCACAACATTGATCCCCAGTGATTACATGTGAAAGCAAAGCCTACAAGAAATAAGATGGTATGATAAATTAGATAAGTTCAGAAAGCACAGACTCTGTGACACTCACAATAGAGAAGTCTGGTGAATCTTGGGGAAGGTCTATATCTAACTGCGGATACTAAATGGATGATGATGATTCGATTTCAAACTCTTTTATTAAACTACCTTTATTTCATTTTCTCCTCTCTGTTCTTACGCCCTTATTAACCCGACTTTCCTTTCTCCTCTCTCTCCTCTCTCCCTCCCTCTCTTATTATACTACCTGGCTCACTTCTGACTGTGTTAATCACTCTTATAATTTCAGTAGCAGCCATCAGCTGGCCTACTGTACATTGATGACCGTCAGCAGGGCAATAGGTCGTAGACTAGTGTCTATGAAAGACGGATGTTGTGTGCATTTAGATCAATCTTTATAATTCTACAATACTATAATAATAAAAGTCTGGTTCAATTTATGTCCATGTGACCACGAAGTGGCAGAAATGTACTGAAGTCAGGTGTTAAATTGAGGTAACGATAAAATACGTTCACTTGAAGAAAGGAAAGAAAATAGTGTGAGGTCTACGTTCACACTCGTTCCTATCCGAATTATTGTGACTGATTTGTCTAGGGAGATGACTACTAAAAGTTAATTATGCAACAGTCTACTTTTATTTATTTATTTATTTATTTATTTTTTTTTTCTTTTTTTTTTTTTTTTTTTTTTCTTTCTTGCGAATGTGTAAGGAAAGAAAAAATCCAGATTCATTCGGGTCACATCAGATTGCACTGATTTCCTTTCAAAGAGTGATCCGACTGGTTTCAGCATTGTCTAGCGATAAACAAACTTTCTCTTTCTTTAGAAATTACTGATCTATATGCTTACTACATCGGTGGGAGATTGGCCGAGCGTGCGTTTGTTTTCTACCCTTCACTTGAATTGCCGTCTCCTTCACGTCAGATTTGACATATCTCGTGTAGCATCTTGTGTCTCGGACAACCTCTGAGGTCACCTTTTTATTCTCTACCTTAATTTTAAAGCTTAAGGAAGATTGTTGGCAGAAAACGGAGGGTGACGGCTCAATTGATAACAAAATCTCTACTACTCCATATAGTACGCTGGAAAAAACAAAATAAACTTACAACACTGGCAAAAACAATGGAGGAAAAGTAATAATGAAAAAAAAAAATATATATATATATATGATTTGAGCTATTGGACTATGCATGAAACAATTTGTTTCGGTTATTATCTACATTGAAATGAAATTATTTTGGCACAATATTACGGTTATTTATTGATTTTTTTTTAATCCCCCCCTCCCCCGCCCATTTTACTCATTTAGCGATTTTTTTTTTTTTTTTTTTTTTTTTTTTCTTTTTTTTTTTCTCATTTCTGGCCTCTGATGCGTGCAATGTAACT
This sequence comes from Thysanoteuthis rhombus, assembly GCA_963457665.1. Taxonomy (NCBI): domain Eukaryota; kingdom Metazoa; phylum Mollusca; class Cephalopoda; order Oegopsida; family Thysanoteuthidae; genus Thysanoteuthis; species Thysanoteuthis major. The sequence continues at coordinate 23,365,272 of OY735222.1, read as the reverse complement.
CACTTGTTATTGAGCTAAGCTTAGTAGAGGAAAACAAAATTGTTTGTGCCTGCTGTCACTTGATTGTTAGTGAACTATTCGTGCAGATCATTTGTAGGTGCCGAAAATGTTGCTTTTTTTTTTTTTTTTTTTTTTTAATGGAAAAGAAAAAATCAATGAATATACACCAGTTTTGACAAAAACCTTTTTTTTTTAATGTATGCTGATATGACAGCTGTCACAATACAATCAAAAGTTTTGGAGGTTTTTTTTTTGTTTTTTTTTTTTTTTTTCTTATCAAGGTAGGTAAAACTGTGCTCCAACGACAGAAACTTTTTATCGAATCTATTCTTCCGCCCTCATCCAGGGTAATTGTACAGATCAATCCATTTTCACATTGCTAGGTACACAAATCTTAGCGTACCAACCATTTAGTACATCAATGATGAATTTTGTTCCCTATAAATTAATGGAAAATGTTTCTTCACTTTGCACTATTAGTCTACTTTGTTAATGCACATATGTTAAAAAAATGCTCTTTTACTGTGAAGCTCTGGATGTATCAACATATATTGGATATCCATTCTTATGGCCTTATGCCTAACTAGCTTAAGCCTAATAAACAAACATAAGTATGAAGCTCTATGACTGAAAACTGTTATGATTCTTAAACCTTTAGTCTGGATACCATTTTTTTTCAAGAACAAGTATAGATCCCCTGAGATCACATGCGCAACTGTGACTGTCAGAGCACTAGATGGAAAGACAAGCTAGACAAATTCCGAAAGTACTAGCTCCGTGACGCCCACTATTGAGAAGTGTGGTGAATCCTGGGGAAGGTCTATGTCCAACTACATATGTTGAGACTGATGCTGAGATATCTGTAAGTAGAGTTCCTATGAAACCTTTTGTGAGTTGAAATGGCATAAAGTAACCCAGCTCTTTGTTGTGTTCATGCCTCCACATATCAAAATACATACCTTTTCCAAGTGTTTACTCTAGCGCTTTATAAGTTTCTAGGGTTGCCCCCACCTCCTATAATAAATCTAAGCCCCAGACTTTCTACTCGCCCATTCCAGCCATCTCTTCTGCTCTACCCCTCAGAGGTACTGTGCTGCTTCACCCCCATTGATATCGGACTAATCTAAAACCTGCAGACAATGATGGTTCTCTTGGTAATGGCTTTTAGTCATAGATCAAAATGTTATGTTGTGTGAAGGTATTTTAGAAACACTCCCAGGTATTAAGATCCTAGGCAAAGATTTTGCTAAAGATGAGATAGTACTTACTTAATACAGAACTTGGTATAATATTCCAAAAGTCTATTCCTGTTTCAACTTACTAAAGGCTTCACAAGAACACTCTACTTTCAGATATCTGGGCAAATTAAGACTTAAAAAATGGAATCCAGACTAAAAATTTTAGAATCCTCAAAACGGTCTTCAGTCATAGAGCGTCCTAGTTATTTACTAGGCTTAGGCATGAGGCCATAAGTATGGAGTACACGATCAAAATAACATTACTCAAAAGCAAGATATCCTGTATACGTAGATATATTATCAATTCCACTGTTTAATGGTAAAAAAAAGCATTTATTTTTCAACATAAGCGCCTTAACAAGGAAGTAGATTAATTGTTGTTCCAAGCCTGGAATGTATTTTCATGTTTTCTAACAAAGTTTTAGAATAATTTTTAATCAGATTTTTTTTTTTTTTCTTCATCTGGATGCATACTCATAATTTATGCAAAATTGATCAACTAGATGTTGAAAGTGAGACAAGCCAGAATATATCTGTTGTCAAAATGAATGATTAGGAGACCCTCATTGAATAAAATCAGTTGAATGTTCCAAACTTTTCATCTCGGTATTAATTCAGTGATGAATAATCGCCAAGATTGATCATTAGTGAAAATTACCGATAGAAATTCTGTTGAAATTACATGTTTGGGTACAAACTAATTGATCCATCTTTATGTGCATCTTTGTTTTTGTTTTTTTGTTTTGTTTTGTTTTTTTTTTTCCAAATACTATCAACAAGTCTAAATCACCAAACTCTAAGGATTAAGCTATAGACCTTCCCCCTTATTTGTCCTATCCCATAACCTCCAAGCTGTCCTCTGCTCTTCGAAAAGGAATACATGCATATTCTACAGCATCAAGCCAATGTTGTTGTTGTTTGTTTTTGTTTGGTTTTTGTTTGTTGGGTCTTTTGTTTTTGTTTTGTTTTTTGGGGGGGTTTTTTTGTTGTTTTTTGTTTTTGTTTTTTTTTTTCTTCAAGACAAATTTTGCTCCTCGGAAAAACTTCGGAAGACTTAAGTTGACCACTGCCAAGATTTTATCTCTGATAGATCACTACTATCATCACCTCAAGCAGACTCCTTGCTCCCTCCCTTGAATCAATGAATCTTCAGCCAGGTCCTTCTCTAGACTACTGAGGTAATCGAGCATCATGCTCTCTAGTGTTGTGGTGTGGTTTCTTTTTGAGAATTACGAGATAAGAACAATCAATACTACTCCTCCTTTCTCTTCAGTCTCCACTCACACAGACTTAGGCATCTTGGATGTTTCCAATGTAGACCCGTGTACACTTGTGCTTGGTTGCATGCCCAAAGCTCAGAGTGGTATCAGCTCTTAAGATCTTGTATATTATGCAATATTACTTATGACTGATGCCAGGTGGCTTGTCTTGTAGCTGTAATATTTAGATATTTCACACCGGTGCCAAAGATTGGTATTCAAACTGAGACAAATGCCAGGATTTCAAAGGCTACTGTGTAAACACCATAGTCGGTTCATACATGCACAGTAAGGTCCCTTCTGATTGGTCGCAAAGTCAGATCAAAGACACGCAACCAGCCCTCAAGATATTTAAAATGCCTTTATACTTCCCGAGACACATCTCATGAATCCTTCCGGTGATATCACTGATTACGTAGACAGCTAACATTTAGATCATTTGTTATGGATTTTAACTTGAAATTTGCTTCCCATGCACTTCTATATAGACCCAGCATTTACATGTTAATATAATTTCCCTTGGATTTCTATGTATTCGTTTTAGTATATGTTCTATCAATATATATGATCGCTAATGGGAGAGAGAGAGAGTTTTGAAATAATGGTTCAGTAAATCTCACCCCTGATATGATACATAACAAAATTAGCTACTTGTGTATTTAATGTGTGGCCAATGTGTGCTCCAGCTTCTATGGTGTGTTCATGCCTCCATATATTATCAAAGTACATGCCTTTTCCAAGTGTCTACTCCAGTAGTTTATAAGTTTCTGGGGTTGCCCCACCAGTAATAAATCTAAGCCCCAGACTTTCTACTCGCACATTCCAACCACCTCTTCTGCTCTACCCCTCAGAGGCACTGTGCTGCTTCACCCTCAATTGATATCAGACTAATTTAAAACCTGCTGACAACGGTGGTTCTCTTGGTAATGGCTTTTAGTCATAGATCAAATTGTTGTGTGAAGTTATTTTAAACCACTGAAACATTCCCAGGTATAAAGACCCTAGGCGAAGATTTTGCTAAAGATGTGATACTGCCTGCTTAATACAGCACTTAGTATGATATTCCTTCTTGGGACAGTAATGGAAAATGAACTCCGTTATAAGATTCTGAGAGGAAATTTCATTCTTTGTAGCACATTTACCACAAACCGCACACAACATAACCCTAAGAATTTTTTTTTTTTTTTTTGTTCTACCAATGTGACTGCCTGAAAGTTTTTTGTTTTTTTTTTTCAAATTAGTTTTTGAAAATCAACCACTGAATATATAAGGGTATTTACAATGTAAATGCATGCTCAAATGGACTTTTTTTTTTTTTTCACCTGGCTTTCCAGCTAAAGCTACTGATTATTGATTGCTAAAAAATAGCTTATTTGCATTGCAAGTGGGAACTTTATATCTTATACAGAAGAGGAGAGAATAAGAGAGACAGTCTGTACCTTGGTACCATATCATACAGAGGGGCCAAGTCTGAGAAGATAAATGACTTTAATCTCTCCTAAGCTTACATACATAGTTTTTTTTTCTGTTTTGTTTTTTGGGTTTTTTTTTTTTGTTTTGTTTTGTTTTTTCCAGATTGTGAAACAAAACTATCAAAGTAAAATATCACTCTTTGAAAACAAATTAAATTAAATAATATCTAATTTCCGTGTGTGTGTGTGTGTGTATTTATTTTTTTATGAGCATTAACATGGGTATTTAGACTTGTTATAATTTAATATCAGGATATCATTACTCTCGTATACATATTTCGATAATACAGATATATAATTTTATTAAACTTATTACCTATGAAATGTATCTACATTGACTATGATAACATGCAAAGACAAATGAAATTAATATCTTTCATTATTATTATTGATTACCATCTGTCTACATTCCTGTAGTCTACTTCTACTGTAAATTAATTTTCAGGCAAGTTTTGAATGTAATATCGGAATACACGGCAATAATGATTCCAGTCTTATGTAGTGATAACTATTTTGTTTGGAGGTACTTCATCTTGACATGGTAACCAATTGGCATTTTTTTTTTTTTTTTTTTCTTTGTATAATTTCTCTTCTTGCAGTAATTTAAGAGATGTGACTAATCGCGTGTTCATTATTCATTCATTCTATGTAATTTTGACGGGTCCAGCTTGTTGTGAATAACTCACACAAAAAATTCATTAAAAGATATTGACAACATGGAATTATGTTAGTGTTCAAATATTTCACTGGAAACATTTTGGTCTTTCCGATATATTAGGAGACAGAAGTTAACACACCGACTTAAGCTGGTTTTTGATTATTCCATCCCCAGGATAGTGACATGGACACTTATACCAAAATTTTTCCCATAGTGTTGTTACTTATGGTCACATTTTCAGACAGTTTGAGTGTGTTTATGGTCAAGATATATGTATGTTCTCTGTCCTTGGAACATATTCTTTCATTCGTAAGATGAATTACGTGTATATATATATATATATATATATATATATATAATGTCTGCCTCTGGGTCTGAACCAAAGGTTTCAATCCGACCTCGTGTTACTGGATGTTGGTCTATAGCCACAATGAAGAGTTGTACTACAATGAAACAGCTGTCTGCGGATGACACAATTTTATATATGTATATATCTACCAAGGTAATTTGAATTTTGGTAATAATGGCCTAAGTAAAAAGGGTGCAAATGGAAATATACAAAAAAAATAGCCCAACTAAGGTAAACCATTTATTGAGAATGGATATCAACTGAGAATGATATATTAGCATTTTTCAAACATTGAATTCAAATTCATACAGCTGGATTAAAAAGTCATCTGAAAAAACGTTAATACATGATTTTTAGTTGTTATTCATTTTTAATAAACTCTTTTTCAAAATACTATGTTTCAAAATAGGATGATGAAATTTCATGGATTTATCTGATGCAATATATTTTTAAATGCAGTCACAGTGCACTTAGCTGATCATTTCTTTTTTTATGCTGGTCAGGAAGACACAAAATTTAATTGAAAATATATTACATATGAATCAGCCTCTTAGGAACCTTCAGTGAAGACCAAAATAATGTCCATTTTTCAGTAACCATATAAATTTTATTCAATTACGTTGGAAAGATTATTTTCACTTAATATTCATTTTTGACAAACTTTCTTTTGTTTTTTGTTTTTTCTGAATTAAGCCATCATTATTGCTGTCAGTATCAACACTGCCATACATCTTACTGTACACCAAGTGTTATATCTATTAAACTTGAACCAATATAGAACCTAATGTTCTGCTGTAGTAAATCAGAAGAACCAATTTTGTGATGAAGAATAGTTCCAATTGGAAAATTAATTCTTTTACATAGAACTTCCTTATTTGTGGAATTTATAATCGTCAAATAGGAAAGATGTGTATGTACATGCTCAGTCAATATTGTGGTCTGATTACTTTGTGGAGAAGCATTCTATACCATTTTTCACGTCTTCAATGTGATATAACTGTGAATTGAGCCATGGCAGTCCAAACGGGAGACAAGCACTCTACCACTGAGGTGTGCTGATAAGTCTAACAGGGTAAATCATCATCATTATCATCAGTCTTTCAACGTCCGTCACACTTCTCTATCATGGACGTTGCAGAGCCAGTACTTTCTGAATTTGTCTAGCTCATCTCTCCCTCTAATATTCTGTCAGCCTTGGGGATCCATCTAATGAGTCACGATGTCCATCAATTGTCCGCTATTCTTGCAACATGGCCAGCCCACTGCCATTTGAGATTTTTGATGGATTCTATGATATCCCCGACTCCCGTCTTTTCCCGGATGTACTGTGCTGTCTTGTGGTTTCTCCATGTGAGGCCCAGCATAATTCTTTCATGTGCAAATGAAGTAAATAGCTGGTGAAAAATGCCTGAAGCGTGGTGGCAGGGGGGGGGGGATTTCTGCACGTAACATTGTTGGTCATCTGATTGTTTTTCTTTTCTTTTTTTTTTTTTCTCTCTTGGTATTGCAGTTGTTAGCGGGCCACTAAAAAATGATTGAAAATCTGGATGCCACAAATCTGATAATTTCAATGTTACTATTCTCTTGAAAAGCAACTCTTTGATTTCTGGCTTTTTTTTCTCTGACATCAAAAAAATATTGTAATATTATTGCATGTTGTTTTGCCGAATTTCAAAGCACAGTCGCGGTGTACTTTGTTGATCATTTCTTTTTTATGCTGGTCTGGGAAATGCAAAATTTATTGACTCAAAATGTGTTACATATAAATCAGCCTCATAGAAACTTCTAGTGAAGATTAAATGAAGCCTATTTTTCAAATCATGGCCTCTCTCATATATATATATAATGATTTGTTGCAAAAATGTTTCTGTTTGTAGATATATGGAAGTAGCTTATACAGAGTAATACTGTACTTTTGATGAATTCCATGTGCGTCTTTTTTTGTTTTTCTCTTTACTGAATTTATCAATCATCTCCAAACATGATTTCATCCAGGGTTGGACATGTGAATTGTTTTGGTTTTTGTGGTGTCTTTTTGTTTTTCTTTTGGGCTGGGGGTTGTCTTTTAGATTATTGACTGCCATTTTTGGTGGGAGGACTTGTATATAAGGAACTGTCAGCCAAATATGTTGACCGGGGTTTTCGTCAGTTTTTAATTCGGCCAAGCTGGCTATGTATTGAGCTTACAGACTGTATCAATGGAGCTAAAGGACTGAAAATTTAAATATTAACTCTTTATTGGGTCCAGAAACAGTTTTTTTTTTTTTTTTTTTTTTTTTTTCTAATTTTCCCCCTGCCAAATCCATTCTTACTCAAGAAGGAAAAAAATGATGCTTTTCTACTTAGTGTGCAGCTCCAAATGTGGCACACATGATCTGTTTCTCAACCTATTAGTGAGCCATCAAACTACACAAAAAAACAAATACTCATGTTTGTGCGCAGCTTACTGGGTGTGCACAACTTGTGTCAAAAACCTCAGGGAAAATCCAGAAGACCTTGTACATGATTAGTAACTTAGGCTCCGTCAAGAGTTGTCTGCATTCTCCTTTCTGAACAAAACATTCAGCTGAAAAAAAAGAAAAATGCCTGTTTCATCATGAAACACCCTTTACAGTCTTCACCCCATTGTAGTCTTTCATGTCATTCCCACATTGTAAATGTACATTTACTACAAATTGTTTTTCATCGATTTCATGGAAATAATGTTCCCCAAAAAATAATAACTGGGAAAGCCGAAACACATTTCAATCTTGATAAATCCCATAAAATGAAAATGAAATTTTCCTTCCCCTGTAAATAACCTGTCAGATGATTGCTGCTGGCGAAGGAAGAGAGAGGAAGTGGGGAAAATGGAACGATGCTTAGAGTTAAATTGAAATGGCTGAAGGGGACCAAAGAAAGAAGAGGTGGGGGGAAAAAAAACCCTTAGGAAAAACTTTTGAATGACTTTACCTCATTTGGGCTTTGGAAGTGATGAGAGAACAGAGGGGAATCTTTACTATTTATGAGTCTTTTTCTTTTTTTTTTTTTTTTTTTTTGAAACTGTCAACCAAAGCTGTCACCACAGGTTTCTTCAGTTTACAAGTTGATCTGGCTAGCTATGTATATATTATGCATTTAAGGTGCACCAATGCAGCCAGAGTACTAAATATTTACTCCTTAGTATATCCAGTAAAATGGTTTGTTTTTGGTTTGTTCTTTGAACCTACAGGTTACAATGTAAGTTCATACTTAATTCGTCCCTTAGTTTGTATATGGCAGCATTCATCCTTCTTTTTTTTTTTTTTTTTTTTTTTTTTTTTTTTTTTGGCGATCACTATCCAACAAAAGGCAAGAAAAATAACTTATCCATTGATCACCCCTTTTTTCCCATCTCTTTTTAATTGATCTTCCTAACACGGCATGCTAACCAAAGCATTGGTTGCATAGCTGTTTCTATTGAGTGACTAAGCAGGCCTGTATTTGTTTTGTCTTCTGGGTTTTTTTCTGTTGTTTTTTTTTTTTTTGTTTTTTTATTTTTTTTTATTTTCTATTTTTTTTGCTTTGTTTATTTTGAGGGGGCGGTTAGTCTTTGGGCTGCATATATGCATTGGAAGAGAGATTGAAGTAAGAAGACTATTATGCTAATCTTCGAAGTCAGGTTGGTTCCTGCCTAGATACATCAGTCTTTAAAATTTGACCTACCTGTGTTCAGACATCAATCATCTTCAACCAGATGGAAATATACTCCATTATATTATGTAATCATCACCAGGCAAACCAAATTCTTTTATTTATTAAGCTTGGTTAAATGGGGAGGAAGATTGTGTTCCAATATCTACTAACCTTGGCTTAGTATGGCACTAGGCCAAATGGAAGAGGAATCGTACTTCAAAACCAAGCTTAACTCGGTATAAACCAAGGCCAAGGAGATGAACAATTTATTCAAAATGACAAAGGGTGGAAAATGCTTGGAAAATCAGCATTCAAAACTCTAAAATCACCTAGCTTTGTACACCAACTGGTGAAAAATTATTTTAAGTACATGTGCTCATTCATGTGTAATTTTTCTATATAATTCTTACATGAAAATTTTAACATCTATTTCATTTCTTTCCTGAGGTTTCCTATTAGAAAGTGTCAACTAAAACTGCTATCATAGCTTTCTTCAGTCTTTAAGCTGGTCTGGCTAGGTATTGTGCATATAGACAGGATCAATGGAGCTAGAAGACTGAAACATTTATTCATTTTTTGGGGAGGGAATTCTGGACTTTTTTCAGTGATCATTGTCTAACAAAGGGCAATAAAAGTAACTTAATCATTGATCACCTCTTAGTCAAATTTTTTAATTAATCGCCCCCAACACAACATGCTGCCCAAAGACATTGGTCACATGAGAGTTTTTGAGTGACTAATCAGACTTCTCTGTTCCATTCGTATATAATAATAGCCATAATCCCTTTCTTCCCGAGTTTCGATGCATCTCTGGAGTAGAATCATTTGAAATGCATTGAACAAAGATGGTGAAGAGTACAATCCTATTTTTTTTTCATACATGTGTGTGTGTGTTTATATATTTATGTTCCAGCTGTAGTAGCCATACCATCTACAGATTTGAAAATTGGCATCAGTATTCCTGGAGAATGCTTCTGAAAAAATATTTTTCAATTTTGGGAGAAAAAGGCTTTTTTGACCTTTTGCGTGCCTTATTTTGACAGCTCTAGATTCTCCAAAATCTCCATTTCTAGATGTTGTTGTGTGTTTTTTAACTCTATTTTAGATGTTTTCCATTGGAAAACACCAATGATGTTATAAATTTGTTATACCTATAAGAGCCCTATTCTGTTTGTAATGCTTGCATTAATTCTTGATCACTGGCAATCCTTTTCTTTCAGTTTCACTGCATTTTTATTGTAGATTCATTTGCAATGCATTAACATTTTATAGATAATAGCCCTATTCTCTCAGTGACGCTTGTGATAATTAAGGAAAGAATGACCTCATTGTAATTCCAATAGAAAGTTTATGTAGACACTTTTGTTTTTCTAGTCCATTCGCTATATCTTTCTGTTTTGGACGAAACATTCAAGTTTTGATTGAAATATCGTCTCATTTCATGAGAATTAGAGGTCACTGTGCAGCTATCGAAGCAAATAATTGTAAGGCTATTGAATAACCCTATTCTGTCAGTAATACCCGCATTTATTCCTGACCACTGAAAATCCCTCTCTTCCTAGTTAGTCAATAGAATGACACTCAACAAAATTGAAAACAGAAAATTACTTAGAAATCTTTTTCTTCTTTTGCATCAAAGATACGTGTGATTCCATTCATCTCATTTAATAATATAGAGACTTCCTTGCAGGAAATAAATAAAACAAACTCTCATGTGTAAAAGTGATAACTTGATATCAAGTGAAATACTTGACAGTTCTTCCCCTCTTTTAGAGGTTAGCATATTCTTTGAGATTTTTTTCTGCCTTAAATGTCCCATCAAAAAATAAACATTTGTTTTGTGTTTTTTTTTTTTTTTTTTTTTTTTTTTTTTTTTTTTTTTTCCGCAAATTGTTTATTCAGTCCTTCCACAATATGATGCCTCCAACCTTCTGGCAAACGTTACCAAAATCTTGTGGAACTTCCAACCGATCGTCTTTTATGTTTTCTACGAAAAATAATTTCTTCTTGATTCTGGAATTGGTCATGAATACACTGTCCAGCTGTTGATAGTATCCTTAGCCATATTGGACTGATAGTTGATTTGTTCAGTGACTTCTGGATTACATTTAAAACCTTCAAGTCCATCAATTTAGGTGAAAGTCAAAACTTGCATGCAATGAACAAGCATTCCTTTTTCCTTTTTTTTTTTTTTTTTTTTTTTTTTTTTTCAGCATTTTGAAAGTCTACTGCATGATGGATAACTTTTACTTGGACTATGTGGTCAAAATAACCCAACTGTGATACTGGTTAGCTCCATCCTCTGAATAAGTTCAGTTTCAGTTTGCCTGTGGACATTCGATTTCTCCTCAAGTTGATACTCCCAGCATAGATTTGTATTCTCTTGTCTGGCTCCTTCAGACCAATTGACACTCCCTTGAAGGCTGTGTCTGGCATCTTCACACATTCATTGCATATCAATTTTTCTGATTCGATCGGGGGAGGTCTTGCCAAGGACCTTGTATCTCCTTTCTTTTGCTACTTTTGGCTGGGTTTACTTGGAAGAGCCCAGAAGTACAATGGAGTGTGAATCTCATTTGTATCAACCGTACTATCATTCAGAAGAATCTTCAGTGTTGACCTTTTATCAAAATCTATGGAAATACTCGGCAGCTATGAGTACAGACTCGTATCCCAGCAGTTGGTTTTTGAGCCCAGATGGAAGCCAGTTTCAAATGCTGATTTTAAAGGCATGCAGATCCTCCCTATTTAGACGATTGGAACAATAGTCTTTTTCATCTCTTTCCATTTGGTCTGTCCTGAAAGAATCGAGCCTTTTAAAATATCTCAGGGACAGGTTGTATTGCTTTAATGTAACTAGGTTACTAATCAGAGGGAGCTTTATGGCATATGCATAAATACTCTCCCGTAAAGTGGCTCAGTCAGCAGGGAAAAAACACTGAGCTTATGTACCGTGTGACCTTCAAATTCATACTGACTGAGCAAGTCATTTGTGTCTCATGCAGGTTTCAGGGGGGGGGGCAAACCATTGTATCATTCAGATCTTTCATATCCCCTATTCAAGATTTGGTTCATTCACTTTCGGGTTTTTTGTAAAGAGATTTCAAGCCATGGACGAGGTTAGGGAGAATGCAATGAGGCAGTTGATGGCGTTCGTAGAAGAGGAATTTGTGAACAGTTACCAGAAAATTGAAGTGACACTAGGATAAGCGTGATGTTCCAACGGGAGTATTTTGAAGAAGGCTATTTTTTTCATTGATTTAGAATATCGGGATACTTATTGAATAGACCTTATATACTTTATTTATATATATAATTTATATATTTATGTTTATTTGTGTGTAGCTGAGGAAAACTTGTCATCAAATAATTGTTGGGCTACCTAGAATGAAATGCATTTAGATACCTTAAGTAATTGTTGCTGTTTCATCATGACTATTCCAAATAACATGAAATTTGTATCTAATTAAATTTAATCTGCACAAAAAATCTCACGGTAAAACTCAATTGAATTTAGTGTGAACCCATTCAGAGGACAGTCAGCTTTTTAATCTCTTTTGTTTTTTGTTGGAGGGAGGGGTCTTTTTTTTAACCTTTGAATTAGTATATGTGGCTACAATACTTATGTCTGTTGAAGCAAGGAATTGTTTGGAGACTGGGTCTGGGAATGATGGGTTGGAGAGGTGGCTCAAAACTTTTACAAATGATTTGAATATTCTATCAACCAAATCTTCGAGTTTTATTTGTTTTTACTTAGAAAATCTTCTGAACTGAATAAATGGAGTCTGTCTATTGATTCTTGGTTTATTCCATCCACAAAACTTGAACCATTTTTATTTCCTCTCAAGTCCCCTCCTCCAGCCCCAACCATGTTTTGGTTTGATTGGATTATCAGTTTCAACACGGTTGATTTTGGGGTTGGGTGGGAAGGTGAGATTCATTTTACTGTACGGTCAATATTTCTACAAGCATGTCTAAGTACTTCATTTTTTTTTTTTTTCTTCTCCTTCTCTCTAACCTTTCTTTACATTTCTTGAAAAACAAGCTGTTTATGTAACACATGATATCACAGGTTGGATCTATTAAACAAATACCTCCAAGACCTTTTATATACGCAACTTGCTGCAAGGTTATTTTGATGCTGAAGTCATTTGAATATTGGAGTGGCGGATTTATGTTGAACAGCTGGGTTCGATTCTAAAAGATGCAAGCTCACTGTGACCGGCTTGGAAGACAATTTCCTCAAATCTTGCACTACAACCAGTGCTTCGAGGCAATACTGAATTCACACTTTTTTTTTTTTTTTTTTTTTCAAACATTGAGGTCTATGAATTTATGTTAGAAATCATCAACCAAAACTGCCAATATGGGTTTCTTCAGTTTTTAAGGTTGGCTATCATATTGTCGGACTGTTCGGCTCTTGAGGACACTGTCTTCCATTCAGCAACGCCTCATGCCAGTTATTAATTCGTCTTCCTTTTTGGTGTCTGACTAAAAAAAAATTATATAAATTACTTCAGATATACTTTTAAAAGCGTGAGAACTTGTATTTATTTATTTTTTTTTTTTTTTTGTCTTTTACATTTGGACTCTAATGACCACTGCTCAACAAAAGGCAAGAGAAATAACTTATTCATTGATCATGTCCAATATGGCATGCTGCTCATGTAACAGTTTCTGTTTAGTGACTAACCCGACCTGTCCAATTTTTATGAATAATTTCCTCATTTATTTTTCTGCGTATGAAATTCTACCATCACAGTCCCCTGAAGCAGTATTGTATTCTCTTTCAATTTCTTCAAGTATTTCTCTTTGCTTTAGAGAAACATGAACATACAAGAAAATGGTTGTGCTTTTTGTTTTCCATTGTTTTGGGGTTATTTGCTTTTTGTTTTATTGGAGGGGGGCACCAGTTTTGTTTTGTGATAGTCTTTGTTATGAAAGCTCCATGGAAACTTATATGCAAAAGAAATTTGGTTCTTACGCAAATCAAGGTATAATTACATAATCAAAATTCATTACTTGAAATACTACATCAATAAAAATGGGCCAATTGATTTTTCTTTAAATATGTATACATTCAAGAAAAAATGATTAGATAAAATGATGCAAATTACAACCTTCAGGTTATCATTAAAATTGCAAAGTCAGTAAATCTCAGAATGTGGAAGATACCAGATATGCGAACAGAAAATCTGTAATCTCTAACAAAAAATGAGATTCTAGAATTACTTAATGGATTATCTCGAGTATAGGCTTTTTTGTAATTCATTTTATTCTTTTCAGAATATCAGGAGTCAATTTGTTCAACTTTTTATTTCGGACTGAACCAGAAAATATTTACAGAGTAAGAATGGGACTTGCCTAAAAGTCTAATGCCCAGTATCTCCATTTTCACAAGATTAGGGATAACTAGAGGCCACATGAACCTTCTATCTCTCTGTCCTATACTTCTTATGGCCTAACATAACATCATCACCATTTTGGAATGCAAAAAAATCTCCAAGTATAGATTGATAAATGGTATTTGCATCTTCACTTTGTGCCAATTGGGTTAACAAAAACTTTTAAGAATGCTCTCCCCTCAGATACTTGGACAAACCTGTATTTACTGAACTTAGCTTAGTACCACATTAAGCCACAACTCTAGAGACCCATCTAATCTACCCAGTAACTGATATCCTCAATGCTGGGGACCAATCTATTCTATCCTATGACCAATGTTATTAATTCGGAATAGAGTAGATGGGTCCCTAGAGTTGAGGATATTGTTTATAGGGTAGACTCGATTGATCCCCAATGTCTAATATCCTCAACTTGGGATACTTATCTACCCCCACCCCATGACCAATATTCTTGCCTCAGGGACCAATCTCTTTTTAATTCTTTGTCATGTTTATAGGTATCAGTTTCAAGATGGTGGTTGCATGAGATTTTGTCTTTTAGTATGAGTGTCTTCATAAAATCCTCTGCCCTTTTGTTTTTCTGAATGCCAAAAGAACAAATCATGTCTGCTTTCTTAAATTTCTATTTTTTTTTGTTTTTCTTTTTCTTTTTTTTTCTTTTTTTTTTTTTTTCTCTCTTATTTTTTCAAAAAATAGTTTTTGAAAAAGTACCAAAATTCTCAGATGTTATTATTAAATTTCAAAAAGTATTTCATTAATCCTAATTTTAGTTCCTTTCCATTGCCACTACAGACTTTTAGTCTACAGCTGTGAATAAACAGTGCCAATCGGGGATAGTCTCACTCGGAACGTATTCTCTGACTTGCATCTCTTTACCTCAGATAACCTGCCTATGTACGGTATTAGCTCAGTGAATTGATTGACCAATAACAAATAAGCTCCAAGTGGTTGGAAGCATGGAATAAGTTTAAGGGTTAGATTTGATTGGCCATCCATATAAACTCGTGCAGAAGCAAGCTTCCTAAATTACAGGGATATGAGTTCAAGTCATGCTTGGAGCTTATTCTTCGTTTCCAAACTGTGCTGTTCTCTCACTGCCATAGACTGACCTTTCTGATTAGTTTCAATTAAATCAAAATGAAAGAAATATTAGTTAAAAGAATTGATAGTGTTTGACAATGCTTCATCGTGCAGTAAAAAAATTAAATCGAGATAATGTCCCTAATATCCAAAGCCGTGAGACACACTTACAAATAGAGGACAGTTTCAATTATTTTTCATGAATCCACTGCCTTTTAAGAGCAATGGATTTCAGAGAAAGGTATTGGTTGTATTTTGAAATTTTTTCGGCTTTTTCTATTCTTTGTTAAATTTCATTTTCTAAATTTGTACACGTGTATGTTTTCATATTGTTTTCTCCACGGGTTTTTTCCTTCTGAACATTTCATTATAAACTTATACAATAAGAAATTTTCAATTTATATCATTTATATGCACCAAATTCTTTTGAATCATTAAATATTCTATTTGTTTTATTTCTTTACTTTTATTAAACAATTAAGACTGGGATTTTTTTTTCTATTTTTTTTTTCTTATATATATGTGTATATATATATATATATATCTCGGTCATCATATAATGTCATATTTTACTTTGAAAACGACTCAGAATTTCTTTCATAGAAAAAATAAGTCAATATAATTTTAACAAATACCCCCAACAAGTAGTTATCATTATCGAATATTAGTGGATCTCAGTCAAGGTCACATTCCTCCTCTTGTGATCCCTGTTTTCCGTGATTCCTCCCCGATTTTGAATTGCTATCGAGTAACTTTTCCATGAATGTTCCTCCTCTGACTTAAATTCTACCTCACTTTCTTCCTTGGCTAAGATTCCTCCCCTCGTAACTGAGTGCAACTTTCATAAATTGTTCCAATAGAAATAATTTCCTTGTCTCTCATCTTGAACTTGTCGTTTTTTGTTCTTGTTTCTATCTCTATGTTGCTCAAAATATGGGACACCTGAAGAAGGCCTGAAACAATAGCAGCCAAAACATGATTTTTAAAAATGACAAGTCTAAATGAACCTTGAATAATGTCAATATTGCTGCAAAAACTTGAACTTGCTATATTTTTCTGTCTCAGCATTTTAGAATTGAAGCTGCCAAAGTTCTTGCAGAGTACACTGAAGACCCTCAGATGGTATCAAAGGTAAGTATAAACATGTATGTATGTATATATATATATATATATATATATATATTCTAGAGTGGTGCCTGTCACATGACCATGTTTAAATGTTTGGAGTATGATTTAGCCATTGTATATACATATCAGGTATTGTCATTTTTGGTCATCCAGCTATTTTGTGAGATGCTTGCGAATTTGAGCAAGCATTCATTGCAATGGGTGAAGAATGCTGGCTCAATACCCACTTGACCTTTTTGAAGTGAGTTGACAGGTGATAGACACCTGCTGTAAACATATCATTTTCCACTATATATTAAGCAGAAATTACATAATATTTTTTCAAAATCCAGTAATCATTAAATAAGCTTATTTTCATTGAATCACACACTTCTAGGATGGCTACTTTATTTTGGGAAGATTTTTGTTTACAGTTTAAACTTTACTGTTAACAGACAACAATCATGGTGTAATCAAAGTTAATTATTGATCACAAAAATTGGCATTAAAAACTCTGGAATCTGCGTTAAACATGCAAGAAATTTTTATCATTTTTTACGACTAATTTTATGCTCTTTTCATGCAATTGAAACCAATTTTTGAAACTTCATAAAAGATACTTAAATCATTGGTTTTTAAATTTTTTTTTTTATAAATAAGTCTGATCATTGCTACTATTTGATGTTTTTTTAGTATCTGCTTAGTCCAGATGAGCAACAAAGATTTTTGATAAATTTTATGCTGGCTTATTTTTAGGGTTATATATACAAAATATGAAAGTTGTATTTGGTCTACAATCATGAATATGAACAAAATCATAGGGTTGGGTGCTCTGGGTATTAAAAAGCAACAGCTTTTTATATGCAGGCACTCCCTAGTTAATGTCTTACTTAATGCTGCTGTTTTGAGGAACCTAACTGAAACAGCATTAAGTGAAACATATTTTACCATTGTAACAATTATATGACTATAGATTATGTTCTTTCAATATTCAAAAAAAAAAAAGCCAAGGCACTTAAAATGGTCAAAAACATGCTATAAAGTTGCCAAAATGTTCAAGCCTGCTAATTTAGTATGTTTCTTTTTTAGATTGCCAAAACAAGTAACAAGCTTACCAGATAAATAAGAGTGAAAACTAATATGGCCAGTCATAAAAATGTAAATTTTGCAACTTAACGTCTTTATTATCTTACTCGCAAAACTATTTTTGTCTCCCCCCACATTTCTTCCCCAGCCGACAGCTCATAGGTGTTTCTATGGCAACAAGTTTTGAAATTCAATTCCAGTGTACACAAATTTTGTAATAACAAAAAATGGAAGCATGTCACTTTTTTACTTTTTTTTTTTTTTTTCCTTCCTCTCCCTACCCATGCAACTGTAATGTCTAACTAGAAAAATCACTTAATACGCAATTCCACCAACATTTCTATCAGTTTTTCACACTTGCCGTCATAAAGTGACTACAGCAGGCGATATTTAAGTGATTTTGCAATTACATTATATCAAAATCCTTGTTGATCATTTAGGTAATATTAAACATAACCAATGCATCCTCCCGATAGTCACCTATGGAGCTGAAATATGGAACCTAACCAAGAGACAGACGAGCAGACTGAGAACCAAGCAATGTGCACACAAAAGAATTATGCTCAACCTCACATGGAGAGACCACAAGACGGTACAGTAGATCTGAGAGAAAACAGGAGTCCAAGACATTATAGAATCCATTTTTTAAAAAGAGAAAAAAAAACTCAAATGGCAATGGGCTGGTCATGTTGCAAGAATGACTGACAACCCATGGACATCACAACTCACAACATGAATCCCCAGAGATCAGATGCACAACCAAGGTGTGCAGAGTACTAGATAGATGAAGTAGACAAATTCAGAAAATACTGGCTCCGTGACACTCATGATAGAGAAGTTTGGCGAATCCTGGGGATGATCTATGTCCAAAGACTGACGTTAAAACTGATGAAACATAACTAAAAGTTAACTCTCGTAAAAATGCAAAAAAAGACATTAGCTCATTCCATTAGATAGATGGGCAACTTGACTATCCTCACCAATACTTTTATTTCTATTTATCTATTTATTTATTTATTTTATTTGTTTTATTTTCTTTTTTCTTTTTTTAATCAAATATTGGAAAGTGCTAGACACTAACAAGATTATAGCATGTATAAAATATATGGATATAAAGTGACACTTTAGATTTTAATTTTATTTTTCTATTTCAGCTTTTTAAATTTCAAATAAGCATAATTTAGACATGAGACTGAAATCTAATTATTCTTTATAAATTGAAGATTTCCCTAAAATTATTGAAATAATTATTAAAATATGAGAAATTTCTAAAACTGCACTACAACAAACAACGTTAATAGAGGTGTGCTTGTATATAGAGATTGCCAGAACCTAGACAACGTGTTACTGCTTGGCAAAGAAAAGAATCGCTCGTTGGCAAGAAAGTTGACCAGTGATTTTACTTAAGAGGACTCTGAATAAAAGGAAGAATATCAATGTTTGAAGTTTTATTGATATTTACTGAGATTATCCTAGTCTGGAATAAGGCTTAATGGTGAGAAATATAGTCAGATTTTGTTATTCCATTCTTCAAAGTAAGGGTGGGTCTGCTGGGTCTAGAAAATTGGCATTCAAAAATCCAGGCTCTTACTGAATTTGAAAACCTACCTCTGACAATGTTTGGGAAAACACTACTATTTCAGCAATCTTTCAAGTGGGGAGGGCCTGTTAGCCTTGAGAATCAGAATTCAAAACCCAGGATTTTTTTTTTTTTTTTTTTTTTTTTTTTTTTTTTTTTTTTCATGACAATGCTTATTATGTTATAAAAATGTAATGCAGGACACCTTCTTGGGGCTGGAACAGGATGTTCAACTTGTTGTCTAATCTGGTCACCTTTAAAATATCACTGGTTTCAAACACTAGCTTGATAAGCAGAGTTATATGGATCAAAACAAGTTCAAGATATCCAAAAACTTATCTCACCAAAATCAGAATTATTTTTTTTTTATGATTACTATTTAGCTTAAGTGGCCATAAGGTCTTAGTAATCCAGAGAAAATACTTTGATGACTGGATAATGATGCTATGCTAATAAAAGATTGTCTAAAAATTACTGAAAACTTGTCAACCTAAGAATTAGTATGCGTATGACTGTACAGTTGTTGGTTTTCAGTTATCTAGCCTTAGTTGGAAATTATTAGTCACAGATCATAAGGATCAAAATACAGGTATCCATGTTTCATTTTTCTTGTTTTTTTTTGTTTTTTTTGGTTTTACCTTCAAAGGTCAGCATCACCTATCCTATGTTCACTCTGGGGTTAAGTCATTGTACATAAATCTGCTTCTTCTATGGAGTAGTAGTCTCCATTAGATTTGAAAATGCCAAAATTGACCTAACCATAAATTTACCTTCAGAGGTCACCAAAGGTCATCACAACCAATGTCCATCCTTGAAACTTGGTATGCAAATTAGCTGTCTTTAGGGTGCAGCCAGCTCCTGTTAGATTTGAGCATCCTAAAGTTGACCTAACCCCAGATTCACCTTTATAGAGGTCACCATAAGTCATCACCACCTATTCTATGTTCATCCTTTGGTCAAGTTATGCACAAATCTGCAGCTTGTACTGTGCAACTGTTTAGGAGTCTATAAAGAAAACATAGTTATGAACAAACGTAACAATGAAACATTTGTAATCTTTATAGTATCATTTATAGTGTGGGTGTGCGCCATTGGTATATATTATTCTTTAAAATCTGTACTCCAACTGTGCTCAATATTTAGAGTAGAGACTATATCAATCTAAGATATGAATTTTGTCTATGTCAATGATATACCCTCGTTTCATTTTATTCAGCTCTTCAGATAGACAATGTAACTTGGCCTTATTGTTGTGTGTGTGTGTGTGTGTATATATATATATATATATTCAGAAGATAACTTCCACTATGATTTAAATATGACAGTTTGTGAGAGTTGTAATTATTTACCTTGCAAGCTTCATATGACATTGTCTTATCAAGATTTATTTGCTCAGATTCCAATCCAATTGCTTGCTTTTAATTGTTCTCTGAAATATATATATATATATATAATTATATTTAGGGCAGTCATTCATTTAGTATAAGTTGACTTCAAAACTTAATATAGAGTAAATAAATTTTAACACCTCAATTTCAGCTGAGGTCATATCAAAAAGTGACTGAACTTGTTTCAGTGGAATAGTCCATTGTTTCAAATAGTTGGCAAGAGATATTTTCAACCGCAAAATTGTTATGACTTGATGGAAGAGTAAAAGAACAAAGTCATACTGTTGATTATTTACAGAGACCCTGACTGTTTATCTTTTTTGTTATTTTGTTCAGGCCAACCTACTTGTCAAATCTTAATAAATCAGTGATAGTCAAGTACTAGTGTACCTATATTATTTACGTTGGATTCAGTCACCCACAGCCCTGCCCACCATCTAGGGGGGGGGTAGAGTCGAGCCAAAGGTGACTTCTTGATGAAAAGGTTTGTTTACATATTTTTTGGCCAGCTGTTATTTCTCCATTAGGGTCAATTACAAGTAGCATCAGCTTCTTGCTCCTCTCTCTCTCTCTTTTTCTGTGTCTATCCTGGCTTTACCCACTTGCTCTACACCTATAGCCAGCCCAACATGATGCTTCTTGGCCTTAATAGAGACTGATGTGAAAAAGCACCTTGTGAAAATGAACTCGGACAATGATAGATCAATGAAGTTATAATTAGGTGGCTGAGGGCTTGGAGCCATTTTTCGTCCAGGGTCAGCCCAATGTCTCTTGACTGTTCTTCCCAAAACTCTCAAAACCCTGCTAATTCAAGCACAAGCACACACACACACACACACACACTCACACACACTAAAAGGATCTAGATGGCTGTATATTTTCTGTGTGAATGCTACAGCCAAATCACATAAGATATGCCACTTCTTATGTGATCACCGAAGTTGAGCAACATTGAGCCCGGTCAGTACTTAAATGGATAAGTATACTAGGTGCTGTTAATAGCTCATAGGGACTCCTGCCATAATACTCCCGCCAATCCTCAGGAGCTGATCAGTCTCTACACTATGCTCAATAATGCATGCTAAAGGCCAACCTTCCAATTGACCCAGCTGTGAGCAACAAGAGTGAATGAATGTATTCCATCTGAATTTCTGTGATGAGATGAATTATCATTGATGTACACTGATTTATTCAAAATGTTATTCTACAGCCTTCTTCAGATCCTGTTGTTTTTGTATGCATGTCACGTGAACACGTGGCGCTAGAGATTCTGTGATGGTATAGAGGATGTTGGCAAGCTTTCAGTAGAGCAACCTTGACTTTCAAAAACAAGAAAAATCCTACTCGTCCTAAAAAGAAGAGTATACAACCAATGTATTTTACCAATAGTCATATATGGTGTGGAAATATGGAACCTAACCAAAAGATTGACCCTCAAAGAACCATACAACATGCACATGAGGACCATACTCCCGTAGAGAGATCCTAAGACAGCACAGTATATCAGAGAAAAGACCTGAGTCTGGGGCATCATAGAAACTGTTAGAAAACACAAATGGCAATTGGCTGGACTTGTTGCAAGAATGCCAGACAACCACTGGACATCATGACTCACAACGTGGATCCCCAGATGTCAGGTGCAAGGCTTTGGCCGACAGAAAATGAGATGGCATGACAAGCTAGATAAATTCAGAAAGTACTGGCCCTGTAACGCCCATGATAGAGCTGTTGGGGAAGGCCTAGGTCCAATGCTAACAGACTGATGATAATGTTGAAGATGACAAATGCAGTGACCCCCTCCTGCTTCTCACGATAAGTGTGTGGAACAAAATGATTGTATTAAGTATTTTGTACTTTTGTTTTTCACCTTGTTTTGATAACATCTTGTCTGGTTTGTTGTTCAGCCTTTCCAACATTGTCCAGTTATTGTATTATTCTGTAAGTTCTGATATGAAGTGTTATTGTTATCATAATTATTATTTTTATTTATACCATGAATTATTCAGACTAGGATCCCTATCTCTGTTGTTTCAGTAAATGAGGTCTCCATTTTCCTCGGTCGTATGCTATATTTGGTGATCTTTAAGAAAAAAAAAAATTTATTCTGTTTATTTGACCGGTGATCTCAAAGAAAAAAATAAGTTCTTATATGATCCAATGATTACTTTTTTCTGTAATACATTTAATGTGGGATTAGACATAGCAAATATGATACGGACCCCCCCCTTTATGATGCTGTTCATTATAGCGCAGTGTGAATTGTAATGCAGTTGGAGGATGGACCCCCAAAATATTGATCTAGCTCCAAAATAGCTAAATTGATTGTGGCTCAGTTATGATTTGGTTGGCTTTCTTGGACCCCAACACCCACATTATTATGGGATTATTTTAAAAAGTTTATTTATTACCTATGTTCTGTTGCAAAAACTTATGCAAAATATTAACTTCAGCAGACATACCTTGGAGATAAAAAATAACATACACTCCACTTCCCATCATAGAATAGGGAGATATATATATATATGTGTGTGTGTGAAAGGGCCTAATCTAAGAGACAGCTAAAGACCAATAACTATACTTGTCTGATAATGGAATAATAAAGACTTCATCTCTGACCAGTAGACAGCAAATGCTAATTTTTCTCTTTGTAGGTTGTGGAATTAGGTGGCTTGCAAGCTCTAATAGCACTGAGTAATGTGGAGAACAAAAATATACAGGTGTGTAGCTGTTTATTTATATTCATGTACAGGTTTAATTTCCCAACCTTGCGAGGTCAAATTTACCAACCATTAGTATAAAAAGCATAACGTTTATTTACTAATTATTTTGAATATCTTTGATAAGTACAAAGTGCAGCATGCAAAACGAGTGATTTCAATACAAAACATTACAAATGCCACCTAGACGCAGTTCCTGGCCTGTGAACTGAGCTGATACTAAAAAAGACTGCCACAGAGTATCGAGAGTTTTGCTGGCTTTCAGAAATCACTTGATACCGGTTGGGTTTTCGAAGCTGCCAAGTTGGAGAAATTTCCTGCGATACAAAAGTCTCCGTCAGTTTAAGCAGTATCGTACAAGTGTAGCTTCCCAACATAAAAGGGATGCTAGATAATCTTGCGTAGCTTACTTATTCTTTATTCCAACTATGTGCTGTTTATTTACTGCCATAGGTTGATATTCCAGGTAAGTTGCGATGAAAATTATTGACAATGAATCATCTAATAGAATATAAATCCGTATAATATCATTATCTTACGATTCCCCCTCCCTCAATTTTTTTCTTCACTTTTTATTTCAAAAGATTTGTATTCATAGTTATCCATAAGCAGTGCACGTGTAAGTGCACACACAAGTTGTAACCCGTGCACAAAGGAAATTAATGCGCTCACAAAAGGTCATTTACCTAGAAAAAAAAATATAGTGATAGATAATTTACTTACATTATAAGTATAATATTAATCTATGAATTTATTTTGACATTGCATCACATAAAAATGCAAAATACTCATCGATGTTTGATTTAATGGAACTACAAACAGACCAAAGTATTGAATAAAATCTCAACTAAATAAATTACTTTGTAGAATGTAATCAACCTTGTAATATATCAAAACATTCCAGTACAGTTTTATGAGTCATAAGAGATATGCTGTGCCAAAATTATCTGGAAACCATTTCAAGTTAACATTGCAAAAACATTCATGTACACACACTTCTGTCTCAGGAGGAAAAAAAATTGAACCTGAAATTTTAGCTAACATTGACTTCCAAAGATTAAAGGGGGACATTGCTTTCATTCCAGAGTGAAGTCTTGAAAGGTCTGCATACATTGAGTATGCATCAACCTTTGCACAATTATCTAACAGTTTCTGGCGCAGTGAAGGCCATCTCTCAGTAAGTAAAATAGATTTTATGTTCACTTTTTTTCTTTTTTCTATTTCTTTGCTCCATGTTTGGACTGGTTTATTCTCCCTTCATCTTTAGCTGATTTTGTCTCATAAAGAGTTTTGTTGTTAATCTTGCTCTGTTTACAATCCAGTATATTGACTATAATATTATGTTCTTTTTAGTCAACTATTGCCACTAAAGCTCTCAAAGATTAGAAAAAAAAAAAAAAAGATTGGGACCTCACTTACTTATCTCAGCAACCTTTCCACTTTTCAAAACAGTCCACAAAATCCTCTTTTGGGGCTGCCTTGTAGCATGCCTTTTAATCTCCTCTATGGTCTCAAATCTCTTTGGAGAAAGCCAAATGTCACAGAGCCAAATCTAGACTGTACTGGTGGCTGACAGACCTAGGTGATGCGATATTTTGCCAAAAAAACTTGCACAAGACAAATGAATCGCTCGGTCATCATGAATGAGACACAGAGTACATAATCTAAGTCTATGGCATCTCACTAATGACTTAGTAACCCCATGGGTGAGGATCTTTTAATCCATGTGCAGAAAGGCTCACACTGATATCTTTCCAAGTTACATGAAGTCTGCTCAGCTGGTTCTTGAGATATTCAAAATGTTCAGAAAGTATCCAGACTGACCTTATAAATATAAGAGGCACTATCCAGAGTTTTAGGGACTTGAATTGATCTGTCATTTTTACCCATATTTTCTCATGTCTTGCATCTTTCAAAATCATTCTAACAAAAAAACAAAGTGCAAACTCTATAAAGTTTTTACTTGTTTGAGGAAGCCATTTTGTGCCCTGAGATCCCTGATCTTCTGGGTAGCACCACGTATATAAACTAATTTTAATCTTGTGTATTAACCCTTTTGAGACTCCTTGACCATATAAATACACCAAGAAGTTTATCATGAAAAATAGATATTTTCTGACTTTTACAACACCAGACAATGGCGTCCTCATATTGGCTTGCATTCTATGATTGGACAGGAAAAGTGATCTGCTGATTCGGTATTTTTCAATAAGTAAATTATCACTGTTTTATACCTTATAGATTCATATGTGATATTGTTATACGTGAAAGTGTATTGGGTGGGAATAACCTAAATTTTAATTCTATTTTGTTTCATTTCAACATCTATTTTTTTTTTTAGAAATTTTTGCATCAAGCATATTGATAGGTTAGTCCTGAAAGAGTTAAAGAGAATTCCTGCAGCTTTTGAGGTTCTCCAGACTTGAGTAAATAATTATATTCATGACCTCACAGGTTGCAATCTGATGCTAGAAGAATTGATCTGTCCGGGTGGTGGTTGCTTTTCTTAGCTGACCAAGTACGTCATCAGAAAATGTTTTACAAGTAAATGAATAATGATGATTCAGTGGCTAACTCTTGTACCCTGTGAATTTACCGTAACTTCTATAGGTATTAGCACAATTCTATGAATACAAATTATATGTAACCATATATCTATATAAGAAATGGATATACGATCTGACAGAATGATTATAAATTGCTTTATATTATATTGAAACTCTGATTTGATGTGATTTCCTATTATCACACAGTGAATATATCATTTGGCCTGGACAAAGTATTCTGCTCACATCGTCTAGGCCAAATGATGCATTCACCATGTAATAACAGGAGATCATTTCAAATCAGTTTCAATATAATATAATATAATGCAATTTATAATAGATATATATGGAGGGATGAACTAGACAAATCTAGAAAATAGTGGCTCCACGACGCCTATGATAGAGAAATGTGGTGGATGCTGGGGAAGGTCTATGTTCAATGATGGAGGTTAAAAGACTGATGAAGGGAAATTGATATAGAGAGATATCTCTTTCACTATATATATATTTGAAATGACCTCTTGTTGGTACATGGGAGATGAGTCACTGGGTCTAGACTGCATAAATAGAATAAACCAAGAAAAATGGGGCTGCTGCAGGAATCTAACCTGCGACTAATAAGATAGCTGCTTCAACGTATCATCGCTCTTAACTATTGTACTAAACAGTTCGTCAGATAATTACTTTGTCCCCACTCATCTCATCTTATTTGGTTGCTGGTTTGATTCCTGCAGCAACCCCATCTTTCTCTAATTGTTTATTCTATTCATGATTGGCCCAAGTGATTCATTTTCAGTGTAACAACAGGTCATTTCAATTATAACACGTTCATGAATATTTTGTCAGATTTAAATATCCATTTCTTATATGTATATGTCTACACCATTAACAAGAAACATTTACAGATAAATAAACCTAACTTCAAAACACATTACTCCCGAGTCTGTCTCCCTTTCTACTGGTCATATTATATATATATATATATATATATATATATATATATATATATATATATATATATAATATATATATATATATAAAATATATATATATATATATGGTGCTATTGGTTTTGTGCAGTAGTATGTTGAGAAAAGGTTCGGTGGCATTGGATGAACATTCATATGTGAAATTTATAAATGGCTCCATTGCATTTAGTTGTGTACCTTCTAACACCATGTGTTCTGCAAGGCCACACACAAAAATGACATATATATATATCAGGAATACAATAGAATATTATACAGTATCTAATGTATGATGGGTTTATTTCATAAAGTATTCTATACGTTAAGAATTAAGGTGAGTTAGAGTAGAGCTTAAAATATGATATATTGATATATATATAACACACACACACACATATATACGGAAGAGGCCATTTACTTTAATCAGAAATATCATCAGTGATTATTAAGAAAGTCTCTTCAGGTGTTTATCATACTTGGTGACTTTCTTGGAATTCTGAAAAACCCTTATTTAATCCACAGGGTTGATTGTATTCCTTCCATTATCCATTTCAGGGTGGGGATACCTCATATTGGTTATTCATTCCTTATCAATTCGATTTTGCAGTGACCCTTGTCTCTCTCCTCCACTGAATCAGCATATCTATTTCGGAATACAAAAATGAAACACTGAGAATTTAGCACTATGTGAGATAGTCCCCAAGATAACCATTTGCCAGTTGATGTTAATCACCACTACCCACAATAAACCAGTTTAAACTCTGTTGCTGGGTTTAGGTTATTCATGTGTTATAACATGGATGTGTATCTCTGAATCAGAACTTCACTGAGCCCTAACCAAACTTGAAATTTTGTACACACACTCAATTGGTATAAAATAATCCCCCTCCCAATAGGTTTCTAGTTTCAGGTGGGGTCAATTTGCAATGTAAGTTTTTCCTAAATTAATCCCTTAGTTTGTGTCTGGCAGCATTCACGTTTCTTTTTTGGAAATTGACTCCTTTACGGTTGACTGCCCAACAAAAGGCGAGAGAAGTAACTTATCCAGTGATCACCCCATTTTTCCTACTTATTAATTGATCATCCCCAATAATAAAGCATGCTACTGAAAGATATGGTTCATGTGATGGCTTGTGTTAATTCCAGACCTTTCTTCTTTTTTTTTTTTTTTTTTTTTTTTTTTTTTTCCAAATTACTAATTTATGGTTCAAACCATACTTGGATCATTTTAATAAAGGTAACTTATCACCACCGTTGTTTAATTTGCAAGATAAAAGGGAGCATTTATAGGTGGCAGTTATTCATTTTTTTTTGTTTTTGAAACTTCAGTCTCATCCTCAATTTTTGTATCTTTATTTTTCTGACTGGAATTGTTCTTCAAATTTTTAATTTCCTGCCCTCAACAGATGATCTACGACCATTGGTGTGAGAATTCAGATGGAAAGAAAAACTCTTCCTTCTTCTTTATTCAACCTCGATTCCAGTATTGTCACAAAAGAAATAGGGATACAAAATAAATCAAATTGAAACACAAAACTTGCATTTTTAGAAAAGGTCTCTTAAACTTACCTACTGCTTCATTCATTCTACTTCTCACATGGTCAGCATATCTGCTGCTATCTTTTCCACTCATAAAAGGTCTGTCCAGAAAGTATCCAGCCATTTAAAAATTAATGGAAAAAAAAATTAGCTTACCAAGGGCAATGGTAAATTAGTCCCCTTCAAAGTACTTCCCTTGGGGTCTTAAAACTTACAAACCACTTTTCAAAGTAGTTTGCAAAGTCCTCTTTTCGTATTGTCCTCAGCCACCTTATCACATTCTACTTAATCTGGTCCATGATCTGAAATCTCATCCCCTTTTAATGTAGATTTTAGCTTTGGGGGGAAAAAACCAAAAGTTGCAAATATAGAGTAGGAGAGACAGACCTGGGTGATGCAATGTTTTTGCCAAAAACCTTGCACAAGATCATTGTTGTGTCAATCATTGTGAATACAAATGTCACACAATGCTTAATCTCATTTCTGACTGACTTTTATAATTACTTTCATGATGCAACAAGCAGAAACCTTGCTGCCATCTTATATTCATTAAAGAAAAAGTATTTTATAAAGAGGTGAAATCTTCTACAAATCACTTGATTGACTGCTTTTTTTTTTTTTTCTATTGTTTCGTTTTACTTTTTATCAATAGTGTTATAGAAAACACGCAGAACAGGGACCATGAATCATTGATTAATGGAATCAATATGCTTCGGTTGCTTTGTAAATCTCCTGATCTGCGGACAAAAGGTAAACAAGTTCTATTTATTTTGGGAAAAGAGGTTCCTCAACCTGGGAATAAGAATGTTCTGCTAATGTTTTTCTGTATCCATTACTACTCTTAATTTCTTTCAATTTGTCCACCAAATGGGGCCGCTTGGCTCTGCTGGAGCAGCCCATACAGTAGTCCTGGAAAAGGCCCCTAAATGACGTATGGGTTCCATTAGATGAGTGTGGAGAACAGGCAAGTGATCTCACTCACCTGTATACAAGGAAGATACATATCTTCACAACCATGATAAATCACCTAAAAGCTTGGGGAATTTGTCCCGGAAATTTGACCATTATTTACCCTAACACTTATCCTATCTGACAGCACATAGAACTCGTCTTTTTTTTTTTCCCCCCTCCTGGAAATGGCAATATATTAAACATTGTCCAGCCCCACATTGTTCAGAATTTTTTTTTAAGATGACTGAACAGGAAAAAGTATGTTGGCAAAGTGATCTGCTGATTCAGTATTTTTCACTCTAAGGATAAGTAAATTATCACATTTTATATAATATAGAGCCCTACATTGTCCAGAACTTTTTTTCAACAAAGGTGAACTCTAACAACAAGAATTTTATAAGAAATCTTCTACCATTTATTAAAATCATAGTAAATGGATTAATCAAAAATATCTGTATTTTTGATAATAAACTCACAGGATGGTGACAGTGTGGTAATATTTGTTCTATTTTAATGAAATTCTGATTGAATTTACGATAGTCTTTATTGATATTTTGATTGTTTCCTTGTGAGGATCAACTTTATTTATACTGGGTGTGGCATTATTGTTCAATAGGCAGTTTCAGAGGTATGGTGGCTTTAAATAACCTCCATTCAAAAATTAATGACCTTAAAACCATGCAAAAATTGTTATGGAACTATTTCATTTGTTTTTGTTTGTTTGTTGTTTGTTGTTTTTTTTACTTGTTTTTTGTCAAACAATATTGAAACAAATATTTGATTAACTTTTTTGAATCATTTGATATTTTCTGCCAATCAGTAGTATTTACCATAATGACTTAAAATAAAAAGCCTATTGTAATGTTTTAAAACTTGTGTAGCTACCTTTTTCAAAAAAAGCTTGGTTAGTACTTTCCTCGCAAAAATAAAAAAATAAATAAATGGGCCAAGGTTGGCTTTGAGTAAAAAACAAATTTTTAAAAATGGGATTGACCTTGATCTTAGATCTTGGCTTCAGCTTAAATCCCTGGTTTGCCTTTAAAGAATGCAGCCTGAGTTGATCTGGAAAAAAAAATCACAGTAGGGCTCACCTTTACAAATATCATTTGAAACCATCTGGGTGGAGACTTGCTCTAAAATGAAAATTAAGCCAGGCTTGGCTGAGGACAGAAAAAATTCTCTGAAAACTTAGGCCAGGGCTTCCTTTTTAAAGATTCTGTTGATTGCTTAATATAACTCTCTAATGTTATCTTCCTTAGTGCTTCAAGATGGTGCTCTTACCCCAGTCCTGAAACTCTGTCAAATGGAGGATACTATCGCTCTGTTGGCCATGCAAACTCTAAGCCTCATTGTGGAAGATGAACAGACGCACAGTATTATTGTAGACAATCAACGAATCCAAGCATTACCACGTATACTCAATCTCTGTGCCACAACGGAACCTCAGGTAATCAAAACTCTTCATTTTAGCTATTATTTATTACCTCTGCCACCAAACTTGAAAGAGATGTATGTGTATATATATATATATATATATATATATATATATATATATATATATATATATATATTCACTTATTGTGTGAACTCATAAGCAATCATATCTCCAAAAGTTCTCAAATTTTTATGAAATTTTTGAATAGGAAGCATGAGATAAGGATGAATTGATCTTTGGGCAAATCCTTGAATTTCCTCAATGATTGAGATATTTTTTTTGATACATTAAGACAATAGTGTGAAATATGAAAAATTTTAACTCACACAGTTACTTCCCCTGCATCAGAGCTATATATGAACTGCTTATCTGGTTTAACTTAGTGTATAGCATGAGCAGAGAAATGTGCTCTCTGAGTACCTTCTAGTTTTACCAAAAGAAATTGTCTTGTTTGTTCAGAATCTACTGCTATTTGATTATGGATCTGCCATGAAGGTTCTCTGATTCTGTTCAAACTGTATTTATTTTACCTTAGTTTAGTGGTTTATAAGCTGACTTGTTGAATCCTGTGTGTAAAATTTTTTAAAAATCTTTTTAAAAATGCCTTACCAGGTTTTGAAACTGAATTGAAGAACTCTAAATTTGACATCTTTTGATGTTTATTTTTTGTATGAATTGGACACACATCTAATTAAAAGGCATAAACAAATGGAAATATTTTTCATTTATCATGATTTTTATTTTATAAATAATTTTTAAAATATATCTACCTATTTTGCACATTTCTTGGAAAATCACTTAAAATTGAACTGGTAAAAATTTTCACATAGTAGAGTAGTATAGAACAAAAATTTCTGTTTTCTGGTATTTTCTGTTTGGCAAAAGCAAGGTCTCAATGTTATTGGATTAAAGAGGTGCACCTGGACAATATCTGTGACTAGAATTTTTTTAAAACTTAAAAACTAGAATTTATTGATGAAAATAAACTTTTTTTTCTCTTGAATTCTATGTTGGTTTTTTTTTTTTTTTTTTTTTTTTTTTTTTCTTCTTCCCTTTTTACAGATGCAACAAGTTGCCCTCAAAGTTTTAGCTCACATATCAACAAGCAGTGACTGGAATCGACACAGGATCATTCAGGTAGTTTTTTTTTTTTTATTGGGGGGGGGGGGGCTTTCCTAATTCACAAAGCTAAGTTTAAATCAAGCATTTAGAGTGAGTGCAATCTGATACATTTCAAAAAGTTAATTTCAACCTACTTAAATATCTTCAATATTGACAAAATTTGAACCGAAGAATTCTAATTTTCATTCAATTCAGGGTGTTGCTGTATGTATTTGGGCTGAGTCAATGAGTCTGCATCCTGAGAGGCAGTCGTTAGCAGAACATTTATCTGAAAACTTTGCTATATAATGTTTGATCTATGTGATTAATATTCATCACTGAATTAAGTTATGATGGTGATATCACAAAAATCTCCTGA
This sequence comes from Thysanoteuthis rhombus, assembly GCA_963457665.1. Taxonomy (NCBI): domain Eukaryota; kingdom Metazoa; phylum Mollusca; class Cephalopoda; order Oegopsida; family Thysanoteuthidae; genus Thysanoteuthis; species Thysanoteuthis major. Next base: position 23,333,361 of record OY735222.1, on the reverse strand, counting down.
TCTTAGTTTCGTAGACTTTTACTTATACAATAGCCATGTAGACACAAGGCCAGATCCATGGAGCGCCCGGTGAGTGTGGGATGGGATGTACATATATAATTATATAAAAGCTATTGTCATCAATTTAGTTCATTTGTCTGTCAGTCTCGGGGATGAATAAAGGTAAACCAACCGGGGAGGGGCACTTGAGTGATCCTTTTTTTTTTTTTTCTTTTTTTTCTCTTCATTTTTTTTTTTTCTTTTTTTTCCAAAGAATTTATTGATGGCTTTTGTTTTGTTTTTTACGCATACGATGAGTCCAATTTTAAAATCAGACTTAATAAAAGCCACAAGAGCTTGGAAATAATCCTGCAGTGCCCTTTGTTTCAATAGTAGTTCAAAGCACAAATGTTTATTTTACTCGTGCGGTCCCAGGCTGACAATGACTAATGATATTACTAACCACGTGAAGATGGTGAAATGTATGAAAGTCAGTTCGCCAGAACTTGAGCTGAGTCACTCAACACTCTTGACAGCATTTTACTGCTCTTCGCTTTCATCTTTTCTTTATTAAGAAAAACTCTTTATTGCCATGCTTTTATTTTCAAATACGTCAAATGTGTAAGTGAGTGTTCTTGCTTTGAGGTTGAGGCAGACAAAGGTGGTTCTGTCAAAGTCCTGAAACTTATCTCTTGATGTAAACTTCTTTCTTACTCATTCAACCACACTCACAGGAGTCGCCTGGTGTAGAATAGTAGCTAGAAGACTAGCATCGGTATTTACTAAGTTTAGCTTGGTACAGTAAGTAAAGTGGTGCCCTTGCACTGGTAACAGCTTCAGCTATCCCTGCTTAGGCTCCACCTCTCACATTACTACATACTCGTTCCTTTTGCAATAAGTGAAAAAGACTTGGAAGCAGTGACAAGCACCCAAAGTGGCATCACTTGCTTCAATCTACATTATTTTAACCAATACTTGAGGAAGAGATTGATTCATGCTTTTCCTAAGAGCATTAGTGTGGAGTGCACACAAACTGTCCTGGCCATAGTTTGAACTTGGTTCACGGGGTCTATTCCCTGTGCTGTTACCTGCTTGGCCACCCTGCACCTCCTGGCTTTGTACAGAAAAAAAAAAAAACAATTGCTGTCCAGAGAAGGGAGAGAGTGTTATGCCAATCTTCAACGTGGTGAGGGACTACATATACTCAACTTTAAGACTCCTTTTTTCATAGCTTGTTTTGCTATAAGAGGACTCTGAATAAAAGGAAGAGTATCAATGTTTAAAATTTTGATATTTACTGAAATTATCTTTGTCTGGCATAAGGCTTAATGGTGAGAAATGGTAGTTGGAAGATTTTGTAATTCTATTCTTCAAAGTAAGGATGGGTCTGCAGGGTCTAAAAAAATTGGCATTCAAAAGTCCTGGCTCTTACTGAATTTGAAAACCTACCTCTGACAATGTTTGGGAAAACATGACTATTTCAGCAATCTTTCAAGTGGGGAGGGCCTGTTAGCCTTGAGAATCAGAATTCAAAACCCAGGATTTTTTTTTTTTTTTTTTTTTTTTTTTTTTTTTTTTTTTCATGACAATGCTTATTATGTTATAAAAATGTAATGCAGGAAACCATCTAGGAGCTTTTTTTGTCTTTACTAGTTTTTTTTTTTTTTTTTGTTTTGTTTTTTTCTTTTTTTGTCTTTTTTTTCATTGTTTTGTTTGGGATTCTTGTTATTGGTTGGTTGGTATAACAGTTTGGTTTATTTCATTTGAGATTTTGATATGAATCTTGTTTCAGGAAGATTTCTCATCTGGCAAAAACTTGAATAAAGTTTTGCAAAACTCTTCTACCGATCAGGAAGTTCTCTGTAATGCTGTCTGTTTAGTGGCTAACCTGGCCACCAGTTCCATAGACCAGGTAAGAATCACTTACGTTTGTTTGAATCAATGTTCTCCACATTATATCCTCAGCGGAGGTGTCTCAGGGTTAGGCACCCCTGGGCAATTGTTAGTAAGACCCATTTCTGTCTTACCTGGGTCATCAAAGCTGTCTTCTGCTTAAGGCACTTGGTATTACCCAATGGTCGCTCATCTAGGTCCTGACCAAGCTAGATGATGCTTAACTCAGGTGATCTTACGACAACCATTGTATCCAATGTGATTTAGCTGTAACCCCGTAGACTGGGATTGAATAACCTCTCCCGGAGGCTTTGTGCTGCATCCTTAGAGAAAAGGCATTGAGTACCTTTTTAAAGTCTTTCTATGACTTGGCGGTGGATTGAACCGCTGCTTACCGAATAGGAGGTGAACTCTCTACCGCCATGATCAGTAATTCATTGAGTATGTATCTATTATTCCATTTACAATGTTTTTAATGGGAGAACCTTGTCCTGTAAACAACATTTCTAAGAGAGAAAAGTCCTTTTGATATCTTTGAATGCATAAAAAACCTCTGATACAACCAGCGATACTTATTTGTTTGCATCTCAGTTTGTGAATTATAACAAAAGGACTTCTTTTTTTCTATGCACAAAGAAATGAATGTTAACTGAGGCCATACTGCTATCATTTTTATTAAGTGTTAAAACTTGCATTTGTATACAGCACTCAAGACAACAATTACAATGTATTCAAGATGGATACTTTGATCTGAAAATAAGTTATTAAAAAAAATCAAAATATCAAAGGTTAGCGTCATGACTTGCATGTGCCGGAAGATTGTATATAATCTAAAATCTATCCCAAATCCAGGGGTCTATTAATTTTGGGGTTTACTATATATGTATATACAGTACGTATAGGTGTAGGAGTTATCTATAATATACAGATATAGATAACTCCTACACCTAGCTCACCCTTTGACATGTAACTTACAAACACCAGCAAAAACATACACACTACTAGAAATAATAAAACAAAATGAATAACTTGTCCCACTCATAGTGACACCCACAAGATTCCCATTAAATTCTCCAAACAAGAATCTAAAAACATGTACAATCATTCGCTTGATGAGGCCCAGAAAGGACAGAAACATGAACAAAAATAAAAAAAGTTTGCAGCCTAATCATGGAAGAAGCTTTTATTTTATACAACAAATACTTAATTTTCCAATATAAATGCATTGAGAAATAAATTAATTCAGTGGTGAATCTTAATCACATTGATCAAACATTATATAAGGAAATTTACAGATCGAAATTCAAAATAATGATTGTGTAAGGCTTCAAACTAATTGATACACCCTCCCTCTCTTACGCGCACGTGTGTCATAACAAAATGATTATCAGCAAACTGAGTTTGAATTTCAGTTGAAGCTGCTTATGTTTATCCGACATCAATGCCCTTGCTGTCTCCTATGAAAAATCTTGACACAATGCCACAGGTATGCCATGCTGTTTGACAGAGAGGAAAATGGCTGAAAAAAGTTTCTAATAATTACATTTCCTACCCAAGCAGTTGCAAGAATCAAAATCTATTACATCCAAAGAGGCCAGTCATATATAGAAGACAAAATTACTTTTTATAAACAATATAGTCTAATATATTTTTGAACTAATCTGGAAAAACTGAAAACATAGATTCATACCTACAGAGAAAGTTGCTTATTGTGATAACAATAACTCTCACAATCATAGATTTATTGTTGTATCAGCTTCAGTGATATAAACAAGTTTATGTAATAAAAATGAATGTGATTAATATAAATCTTAATTCTTCATTTTAAATGTTTTTTTGGGACAGGTTGATTTTGATAACAATAAGCATTTGATAATGTCATTCATGATAGTTTTTGCTCCCGCTGTAGTTTATTTTTGGCAGAGATCCAATTTGCACCACCTCCCTATTTAATCCCCCCCCCTTCCTTTAATGCTAGTTGTCCTTAGGAAAATAACTTGAATTTTTTTGTACATTGCAAAGAAATATAAATGCTTGGGGCAGTGGTTCTCAACCTTTTGACCCCCATATCCCCCTTTTTAGTAGATGAACCTTGCCTCCTTTTTAATCTCCAGACAATTGATTAGTTCCAAATGGGCACTGCAAATATGTGAAGAAATGTTGGAAGCTGTTTGCGGTTCATTTAACTGGCTCAGTCAGTGCAAAGTTTTTGTTTTCTTCAAAGGATGGTTTGGAAGCGTTAACTAAAACTCTCAACATGGGTTCAGTTCAGCCTTCAGTCTTCTAGTTGCTCGCTGGCTGTTTATGTATCACACGTACAAAACACACCATTGGAACCAGAGGGCTGAAAATTTAAACACGCCTTATTATAATTGCTTTTTGGATTTTTGTTTTTTTGTTTTTTTTTTTTTTTCTTAAATCACCCTCCCATTTGGGGGGGTCCACTATGTAATTTTATGCTAAATTGGTCCTTTAGTTTGCGTCCAGCACTATTCATACTTATTTCTTACGAAAATTCAGATTTTTTTAGTGATCACTGTCCATCAAGAGCCAAGAAGTGACTTCCTCATTGTTCTCCTCTTTTTCCAGTTTTTTGATTGATCACCCCCCCCCATCATGACATGCTGCCAAAAGATATTGGTCACGTGACAATTTCTATTGAGTGACTAACCAGATTTTTTTTTTTTTTCAGAATGGCCTCATGATCTTTCAAGATGGTCTTTGTTCTCTCCTTTCTGGTGACCATAACAACAAAATACTCTGCCATATCATGCGAGGAATTGCAAATTTTTCAAAGTTTAAACTCAATGCTCCTATTCTGGTAAGTGAAGAACGTAGATATGTACCTATACTGTTGTGATACAAAGGTTTCTTTTCACTTCTAAAGAAATAGATCCAGGCAAGGACATAGGGATAGTTTGCTTGTTTTTGTTATTTGTTTAAATATCAGTTTCAATTTACAATGTAAATTCCAACTAAAACTGACACTTTATTTTTTTCCTTTCTTTGCACTTTTTCTGCTGAATAACCTGAATGCCAATGGAAATAAGTCGTAGAGACCTCATATCCTATACAGTCTACCACAGGAAACCACTTTTTTTTTTTTTTTTTTTTTTTTTTTTTCTTTTTTTTGCATTGATGTGTCTGGAGAACCAGTTTTCAGCAAGTTAGTTCTTGAAAATCACCTATCAAAATATGCGGAGGGGTCAATTTACTGTATATATTCATGCTAAAATGGGCTTCTGCTTTTTCAGTCGAATGACATGAGTGCTGATGAAAATGATATATTGTATTGTTCATAGAGAATAGGGAAGAGCTATTAGGATAATGACTGCTGATTGGAAACGTCTTAACTCACTGACTGTCTACCTTTCTATCATTCATAGCGAGGTCTTCCCGAGAAGTATGTAGACATTTAATATCAATGAAAAATTTTAAAATAACCCACCTAGGGCAATGGCTCCTTAGTCCACTTCAGATTTCTCCTCTTGCAATCTTGCTTCTTTATCCCAATATCGAGCATTTTAAAAAGTTTGCAAAGTCCTCTTTCATGATCGCCTCCTAGCTGCCTTGTTATGTCCTCCTTCATTTCATCTACGGTCCAAAATCACTTTGGGAAAAGCCTGAAATCGCAAGGTTCCATATCTGAACGCTAGTGTGGCTGACAGACTTGGGTAATGCAATGTTTTGCCGAACAATCCTACATGAGAAGTGAAGAGGACTCACTCAGTCATTGTGAATGTGAACGTTGTATAGTACGTGAGTTCATCGAATGGCATCTCACTATTAGTGAGTAACCCTGTTGGTTGGTGTCGTTTAGCTCATGTGCAGTAAGGTCCCCTCCGATTGGTTGCCAAGGCTGCACAACTGGTCTTCAAGATATTTGAAATGGCTGTCTACTTACCTTATTGACCTTATATATTTGTATGTTGTCTTTTGGAGGTTTTTTTTTTACACCTTTTCAATTTTTTTTCACCTGCCTCACCAGATGCAAGTCTTTCCAGAAATCCTGACTAAAGGTCTGACATCCCAAGATGATATCCTTAGAAAACATACAATACGTGTGGCAGCCTTCTTGTTGGTACACATGCCTGAAGAAACAATTGAACATTTGATGGGGTAAGTTTCAGAATTCTTTCGAGAAACAGGGCAAACAAATTTCAAAGAGAAAAGGCTTCTTTTTTTTTTTTTTCTCTCCTTGATTTCTAATTTTAATTATTTTTTTGATTCTTGATATATAATTGAGTTTCTTTTTTAACCTTTTCAAGACTGACCTATTAAGGTGCCTAATGCCTGAATTTTTTTTTCCTTATATTTTTTTTTTTTCAAAGCTGTCCTAGATGAAGAAATGAAATTGTGTTTCTCACTTTATAAACTCTCACATAACTCTATAGTGCATGAAAGAAATTATTGACAATTTACACATCCTTGGGATGGAAAACATGTAATTAGCAAATCACTTTATCTATGTGTCTCTCTGGTCAACTTGTGTAAATCAAATTAATATCTATGTGTGTTTCCTACTTAAATGATATCATTGTCTGAGATTGTAAAAGCTGAGAAATCCCCCCCCACCCACACACACACACTCTCAGTACATACATATCCTAGCTGTGACATAAACCTTGGAATATATGTCCCAGGAGTCTAGGGAGGGTTAAAAGTGAATTTGGTGGTCTAATGTAATATTGTTGTTTATGGAATGTTGAAATGTGCAAAATGATACAGCCATAATTCTTTTCTTTCTTTTTCTTTTCTCCTTTTTTATACCCTACTCTCTTTCTCTCCCTCCTTTCTCTCCCTCCTCTCTCTCTCTCCTCTCTCTCCCCTCTCTCTCTCCCCCTCTCCCCTTTCAAATTCATAATTGCTTACCCTCGTCTCATCCTTGACAGTAGTTGCTATTAGAATGTTTTCCTTGTTTTTGTTGCTTTGTTTTGTTTTTTTTTGTTTTTTTTGTTTTGTTTTTTTTTGGGGGGGGGGTCATAGAGCGAGGTTCAATTCTAACTGAATGCTCCATAAATCTGACTAGGCATCATTGTTGGCACGAGGCAGCAATGCTCAACTGTACTTGTGAAAGATTAGTTTGTCTGAATATTTTCTCTGCAAAAATTTAACCCAAAGAATAATTCTTGCAATGGCTGCAGCAGTAAAAATTATTTAGAAAAGTCTTCACTTGGACACTTTTTTTTCTTTAATCCATTTATTGCCAAGTACAAAGGGGGTACCAAAAAACCTGAGACACCAAAATCTTTAAATTGATAGTGTGGCAAACTTTTTCAATGAACATTGTCATCAAATTATTTATGAGATATCAGGGGTGACTGATTTGTCTTGGAGTCCATGCTTTTCAGTTTCTTTCCAAATTTGGGATGAGTCTATGATTCTGGTTATGTTTTGGATACCCCTCATTTTTTGTTTCTATTTAACAGCACTTTTTTTTTTTTTTTTTTTTTCTTGTAGGAATGGAGTTGCTGAATTCCTGCAGGGGCTTTCAACGTTGCCAACATTCCACAACTGCCTTGAAAGTGTCTTTTCTCCATGTTGTCCTCAGTTGAACCCTCCCTCCTGATACGGACAGGGTTGGGCTCATCTGTGTACCTTGCCACATTCATTCTATGGACACTGGATCTGGTCCTCCTGGCCCCAATTGGGCAGAGACCAGTAGATGAAATGAGATTTTATATATTTTTGTAGCCAAATTCTGGGACTGTGATACTAAACTGTGTACATAGAACACCCCATCCACAGGAAATACTGAAAATCCTCTTTCTTAAAATAAATCGGAAACAATGCCAGGAGCCGAGGACTTTTTTTTTTTTTTTTTTTTATTTAACCCCATATTTGTCGTCTGGAAAAATTGGGGTGTTGGGATGTCAAAATATTACACTGTCTAATGTGCTGGTTTTATTGATAGATTTAAGTAGTCATAGCGTGAGAGGCAATTTCTATCATAGCAAAGACATCAACACTGGCATGACTTGTACTTTAGTCAGCTAGACTAATGTATGCAGCTTCTTTCAATTTTCACTCTCCTGCAAGTAAGTGTTTATGAGTCAACACATCCATGATTACAAAACCAACTAAACAAACATGGTGCCAAGGTATGCTTCCCTTTTCACTCAGTTGTTTTCATTGTGTCAGTGCTATTAGCACACCATTTGGCCTGGAACCAAACAAATTCATATGACCATTCCACTAGACATTTTCTGAAGACTGTTTTTTAGATTTTTTTTTTTTTTCTCTTTTTTTAATCTTGTCAGCATTCCTGGAGACTTTTGATCAAAGCCTTGCAAATGCACATGAGCACACCTATTAGACATCTTCTAAAAACTTTTTTTCTTAAATGAAACCGCTGTCGTAGTAGCCAAATCCTACTGTGGACCAGTATTCCCTCGAAGCTGCAGAATGCCCATCCACTCATTTAAAAAAAAAAAGAAAAAACCATGCAACACATGATATAGGATTAAATCATCATGAATGAATGATAAAGTGAAACCGATATGCCAAATAGATTCTCTTTTATGTTTCTTTTGTAAAAAAAAAAATATAACGGACCTTTGTTTCAAAAACTTTAGATAAAAAATATCAATGATCTCAATATTTCAAAAGTAAAAATATTTTCTGCACCCTTCATTATTTCAGTTACTCACAGGCTTTTAGGTCCCATGCAGGCTGTGGAAATATTAGAGGGGACATTGCCCTAGACAGTAACTTGATCAATTAATCTTCTGAAGCTCCTGTATGAAAGCTTTTTCAAATTGAAATCTTTTTGTTTCTAGTTATGAGAAGTGAAAATAAACCACAAGTAGGAACAAGAAGTGAAGTAAAGATATCATTTTATACCAGTACAAGATAATTGCTTCAATCAATGAATAACCTTAACCCTAAATTTCTAATTGATCACTACAAAACCTCTATATAGAGACTTTTTTAACTCTTAAATTCATAAACTACTTGATACTGCTCCTAATTCCTCAGTCGGAGACAGACAAAATGTTGAAATTATTGACAGAATGAAAAAAAAAAATTCAAAAATTTTATTAAACGGTGCAAGGAAGTAACTTTTATCAAGTTATTCCACTTGATATAGAAACTTGGATTTTCTTGTATGAATACAAGAGTTAAATTACATTCCCTTTTTTTGTTAGGGGGGGAGCAAAGGGAAGTAACAAGTGAAGCAAAGATATTTATTTTACGAGGACCATGATAGCTATGCTTGATGAACCATTTTGTAGTGTTGGTGAATTGTTGAGGTTGGGTTTTCATTGAAATTTCAAACAACTACAGAGACAATTTTCCTGGTTATCTTTGGCACGTCAAATGACTTAAACTGAAACTTGTAGAGGTGGACAGTATTTAATGAAGTGATTATCTGGAAATTTTACAATCAGGAAGGCCTCGGGCAACGTCTGTTTATTTCACTTGGAAGCAGAATGGGCCAACAATGCTGTTTTGCTTGACAATTAGCTTGGGTGATGCAAAGGGGTGGGTGCCGTGTGCCCTGTCTGGTATGGCTAGGATATTTGTTTTCTTTTTACTTGACTTCATATCCAGAAAATGTATTTTGAAAAGAAAAAAGAAAAAGAAAGAAACCATCTACATTATATTTTTAAACATCAAATTTTGTAAATTTCATTTCGAAATATACTTTTGCACTCAGTTCGTATAATGTACATTGAAACCCGATGGGGGGAAAAAAAGACATTGTCAGGGGTTGTGAATTGAACCAATCGTTACTGAGAGGATACGGCAATTACAGATGCCCCAACCCTCACATTAATGACTATGTTCTATTCTAATGAGAAAGTCGGTGAACGAAAGCCTTGTTTAAGGGCTTAAAAATCCATGCATCATCCCAGTTTTTTCCTAATCTTTTTCAATTCAAACCATTTTAAATCCTACCATAATATTTCAATGAGTTTTTCGTTTGTTTTTTTTTCATAACATTTTCAAAGATTTATACATATGTTGTACTGTGAACTTTTATCATAAATCTGATGCTTTTTATGTGTACTTGTATATCTTCGTACACTTTTCATTTTACCAGTTGACCCGCTTGTTGTATGGTACATCAGAAAAGTAAACAAATAAATTCCACGTAAAATCTTCAGCTGAATCTTTTCTCAAAGTAAAAAAAATGAGTAAGGCAGTTATGATTTTATCTAATTTGATAAAAAAGACAAAAAATTTTTTTTTTTTTTCTTTTCAAAGATTTGCTGATGAGTACACAGATTATAAAAACACATTCTGGACACGTGTGACATTTCCTCGCTTTTTTCAAGTTTTTAATGGTAATATCAGTGTGTTGGACTTTGAAAAAGCATGGGTAAATCAAAAGGGAATTTTAGAACTCATTATCTGTCTACATTTTTACTTTTTGTGTACGTGCAAATCGTTTTGAGAAGGGGGGGGGAAGTTTTCAGTTTCGCTTCCTCTTGACATTTTATTCTAATATGTGGATTTTTTTTTTTTTTTTTTTTATTAAAGAAATTTCGATTATAAACTGACAAATTTCCAGAGATAAGTAAGGTCTTATGGATTGAAAGTAAAAAAATTACTTACAAAAATTATTTCTCTTTTTTTTTTTTCTTTTTTTTTAAGAAAACGTTTTCAGTGAAGTTATCCATGTTTTGATTAGATCAAATTTCGATTAAATTATAACTTCCTTTTTATTCATTTCGATTTTCAGAAAAGATTTAGTATCATTTTGAACTTAGAAGCAGAATATACTTGATATTTACTGTGTTTACATTGTACATGCAGCTTAGTTTGACGCAAGGCCCCAGTAGTGGAGGCACCCAGTGAGGATCAAGCTCATTACTTGAAATTTCTGATTTTGCAAAACCCCTAGTTTTACAATCTCTCTGTGATGGATGAATGAATGTATATATGTATATAATTCCAAGACCCCCCCCCAAAAAAAATGTTAATTATGCTGGTGTGCAAGAAGATATGAGGCTAGATGTAGAAGAGATACACTGTAAAATAAATGCTGAACGCTATAATTGCTTTTTGCATAAAGCAACTTTCAAAAGGCTATGAATACATACACACACATATATATAAGAGTATGCATTCTAAAACATGCCCCCTCTCCCCCCCCCCACGAGGGCCGGAATGTACATGGACAAAATACTGTGAATAAATGAACTTGTTGAAATGTATTTCTCCTCTTTATCATTCACAATTATTAATACACCCTATCTAACAAATCTGGAGAAATTGTCTTTCAAATGCCCTGTGCAACAAACATTTTGGGGACAAAGACATAACTAATGTATCCTTCCGATAGTCACCTATGGAGCTGAACCGTGAAACCTAACCAAAAGATTGATCCTCAAACTGAGAACCATGCAACATGCACATGAGAACCATGCTCAACCTGACATGGGGAGATTATGAGGAAAGAAAACAAGGAGTCAGTGATATTGTAGAAACAGAAAACTCAAATGGCAATGGGCTGGACATCTTGCAAGATTGTGAATTGTAATGTCCATCACTTGTCAGACAATGTGGATCCCCAGAGATCACATGCGAATTTTTAGCCGACAGAAAGTAAGATGGCGTGATGAGCTGAATAATTTCAGAAAGTACATGCTCCGTGACGCCCATGATAGACAAGTCTGGCAAACCTGGGGGAAGGTATGTCCAACGACGGATGCTAAAAGGCTGAAAATGAATGATGACTTTCTTATTCCGACTACTGTTCGATCAAGGGAGGTAACTTTTGTAAATTTGACAAGGGCAAGTAACTCTGTGATTTATTTTCTTACAGATTAAGTTCAAAGGTTTGAGCGGTGAACCAGTTGCTGCCGAGTGTCCTCAAGTTCTAATAGATGATTTGCTGAAGCTAACTTAACATATGTAAAAAAAATTTAGAAAAAAACTGATTTTAAACTAGCTCTGAGGATGTCATCTCCATTTTCTTTGCAAAATAATTTTTCAGAACTGAATTCATTGCAGTGGGAGAGCCCATTATTTCACACTGAGGGTCAAGCATATTTCTATCAACTGAATTGTTATAGACAGAGAAAAAATCACACTAGTCGTTTTATTAGTGGTAAAATGAAGTATTCATCATCAATCATTATTATCAATTTTTAACTAGTATTTTCTTTCATTTTTTAATTTTTTAGTTGCTTTTACCTTTCAAGTGGAAGCTCTCACCATAGATTAGCAGTCTGAGTGAAGTTGTGATTAAAAGCAACTTAAAAAATCAAGATGAAAATACCATCAAAAGTTGATAATGGTAGTCCTAGTGTTTTGTATTTTCTACAAATGAGTCCACAAAAGAAATAGAAATAATTTAAATTATGATATCAAATGGAATAGAAAAACGAGAAATGATTTTGTACGTTCGCTTTTATTCATAAAAGATTTATTTGTTAAATACAATTGGATGTATCTATTAGATTGTGGTGAAGGATGTGGAGACAAAACTAAGACTGCTGCTTCCGTGTGAACCTGCTTTTAATTTTTTTTCTTCTCTTTTAAATCCCCTCTCCCCCTCTTACATAAAAAGCAAAGCTGTTTTTTACACCAGAGTAGGAAATAAATTAGAAGAATTAGGGGCACATACAAGCAAATTTGAAGCTATATTGCCTTCATTTGAACATTACAACATTATATTGTTGTGTGTATATGTATGTATTTATGTATATATATATATATGTGTGTGTGTGTGTTCAAATCATGTAGGATTGTCTTTTAGAGTGGTGACAATATTTGTGAATTCATATGTATATATACACACTCTTATAAAACACGAACATGCTTACAGATGCTAAGATATGCTTAGTAAATAATCTTGACCCTTAAAAAAGAAAACATTTACAAACTATTTTTTGTTATACCTGTGTTCATATCACAACTGTTTCTTGCTTTTTGTTGTTTTTTTTTTTTGTTTTTTGTTTTTTGGTTTTTTTTTTGTTTGTTTTTTTTTTTTTAAATTAAAAAAAAAAACTGTTTGTCTACATCCATATTCACATTATACAAAGTGTGCATCTGGCTAAAATATATACACAGCTGTACGATCTATGTGCACTTGTGTTGCACACATACATATGTATATCTATATATTAAAGTTTCTATCATTGGTTTTTGGTGGTGGATTGTATTTTGTTCTGTGTCATGAGGCCATATTAATGGAGTGAGCATACAAAATGTGTATGTATTTCTAAGATTAGTCCTCATTCAGTACAAGGCCAAAATCCAGAAGCACCCACTGATGTGTGAATTCAGCGTTCGGTCGTAATCTGAGACCAGCTTGCCAATCCCTACTCCATGATCAGGTTTCTTTCATGGAGTACACCTGCAAAAAGTACAGGTGTAACATGATCTTTTCAGGCAACAGATGGTCCAACAGCTCTTTTATTCTGGGCAAAATCACCAGCTGGCACTTTTATTTCTCATTGCTCTCACGCTAGTTCAGTGAATGGCCAACAGTCAAAGTATATGAAATAACTTTGCCTTGATATGTTTAAGAAGATAAGTAAGAATGAGTTTCAAAGCTGTAGTCCAGCATGTACAACCCCCTTCAAATGCCTATGATGCATCTCAATTGTGAAACAAGTAATACAGGGGTGTATTTGAGGTTGGAAGGCTATTTAAAAACACCATTGGGCTTCCCATGAAGCAAGCCTCCGCCCCAAGAAGCTTCATGAATTATAGTTCACCTTATTTTCTTTCTCCTGACATACAATGGAAAGCATATATTTGTACATATTATGAATTGCATAAATAATTGTTCTGCCTTTGGGGCTGTTTTCACTATTCAAGTGTTTATTGCAAATATTCCTTATCATAATTTCACTAAATGTTGGGATGGGCCACTTGAAGAGCCAAGCACTTGGGTCCCCTTAAATCTCTAGCCATTTCTAGCTGCACCACTGAAGCAGTAATCTTGACAATCCTCATCCTCCAGAATTTTTTGATTAAGTGCATTATTCAAGAAAATTACATACTTTAATTGTGTTAGAAATAATAGCACTTCAAAATTATCAGCAAGTACAGTACTCTATTTGTTTGATTGATATACCTATCTATATCATTAATTATTATTGAATTGTATCATTTATATCAAGGAATTTTATTTTACCATTAAATTCATATTTTTTTAATTTAAGCTTCTTATGGTGCATAATTAGTGATTTAGAGGTGTACTATTGAATTATTATTACATGACTGCTGTCGTTCTGACAAAATAGATCATCTTGGACGTGGGTGCACGTGCATCTGTTTCTTATCAACTATAAAACATTCGCATTCCTCAAACCTAAAAACCCCATCCTGACTCGTGAACTTCAATTTGGGATCATAACTACTGATTAATGACACTTTTCAAAATTTTATAAAGCTGGTGCTTAATCTCTCTTAAGAGCTATCTTCATTTCATATGTATGTATGTATGTATGTATAGCACAAATTTCTGCTGTTCAGTAACTTCGTCTCCCTGAAAAATCCATTCAATGAACGTTTGAGGTTATTCTGTTGGTTTTTTTTTTTTTTTTTTTTTTTTCAAATTTTTCTTAGTTGAGGATTAATCGCTTATCTGTTCTCATTCAATCAGAAAATCGTGTCATAAAAAATCTCTCTCACAAACACACACACATCGTCTTTCAGACAAGGGAGGTAAATCTTATATCAAAAATAGATAAAATAAGAGTTACTTCCCCTAAGCTACACCTTTTAGTCTGTTTTACTACTTTTCAAATTGAAATCAAAGTTGTCACTATTTATTGTAAATAAGGTCACTAAGAGTTGTTTCCCTTTAATTTTATCCTAACCTTTTCTGCTTTAAAAAAAATATATAAGTACTTACAAATATATTCCGATGATAAAAATTATCACAAAATTATAAACATATATATTTTTTTCAAATATCATAATTATCTAGAGCGATGTACAATTTTAAAAATACTAAAAATGTCGGGTAAAAAAAAAAATGGCTTGTCAACTGATCCTAATAGTTTTGGGTCGGAATTTTGTCCGCCTTCGTTCTCCTTTCCATTCTGATTCAATCCTCAAACCGAATGCGTGTGCCATCAACGCCAAAAGAACCGGTTCAACGTTGCTGTCATCAGATGTTTTGCCCAGTAACTTTTTGAGGAAGCCTTCAATGGAGCTGACCTGGGCGAAGAGATCGTTCACAAAGTCTGGAACGCTAAGTTTCTTTTGTTTCTTGTCCCATAATTCAATAGCATCCATGGCTATCAAAATCTGTTGTAGGGAAGAAAAGTTGATACGATTTGTGAGTAAGCTGTCATGATATACGTACGTATATGAGACGTACATTAATGTATGTATTGAAAAAATAAAAAAATAGTTTTCAAAAAAATCTTTTATCTATGCAAATATTACACCGCATCCAATGCGCTCATATTATGACTGGACTCTGTTTACCGAAGCTCGATATCACTAGAGAGAGGTTTTCTCGGGTATAACATATTCCTACTTCTCTCATTCCAGGTTTTTCTATATTCAGTGTCTCCGAATGGAGACATTATTCTATAATTCGTTCCTAAAACCCATTTCTATCACAAGTTATGAATCTTGAGTGAGTTACGTTGAGCGATAGTCCGCGAAATACCATGTAAAGTTTGAGTGGTTAAAGCAGCTGGGTGAAAACCAGGGTTTCTCCTGGCAAGATGGACGTTAGTTCGAACCTCACCGGAAGTTTGTAGAGTGACTGTGTAATGTGACGATTGATAGAGTTTCGTTTTATTTGGTATAAATATTCTGAAGAAAAGTGTCGATGGAAACAGATGAGATAAGTTTGTGTGTAAGAATGAAATGGTGTTCGCAAATGTGTGTGATTGTCTCTGCGTATGTATGTGCGTGAAGTACGTGATAGCCGTCACAGATATTTGGGAAAGTATGCGTGTATGGATTAAAGACATACGTACGTTTATATGTATGTGATGAGATGATTTTGATCTGAATCGCGTCAAGACGAATATCACAGGTTATCAAGTGCCGATTGGAAAAACTACCGGTCTCATGGCTACCCTTTTGATCATTAGAAGAGATAATGAGTTTATTCCTTTGATGCTTGAAAAAGGTCTAAGCCGAGAGACAATCCATTAGAAATTATGCGTAGAGAAGAAAAGGGGCTATTGATGGTAGTAATCGAATAAGGCCAGCTACGACAGGAGATGTACCTGACAAAGATATAGAAGGGGGAAAAAGGACCGGTTGGTGTAAATGAAACTGAGATCAGAGTAAGGGGTCAATTAGTGGAGGACCGAGATAGATTAACAACGTCTGTCCTGCGGGTAAGGTATCTTGTTTTTATAAGTATCGGTCAAAGCTAATTGAGAATGATGAAAAGCGAAGTAGCCATGACTGATAGATCAGTATCGTGACGAATGTCAGGGGGAATACAATAAGATGTGTATTGTTAATGTTTTCAGTATGCTTCGTTGTTTGCGACTGATATGTCTGTTGCGGTTGTATCTCGTCAACAACAAATTGTATGAAGTGGATGATTGAAAAAAAAAACAGAACTGCAATGACTTCATAAAAAGGGATTTGTTGATTTCTTCCTGGTCTCATCCTGCTGATTGCAAGTTCTGTTTACGGATGTACCCGTCAGTGCACTGGTTCTCACACGGGATACATTTGGTTCCCAGGGGGGGGGGAGAGATTTGAGAAAAATGGATAATGGTGGACAATTACTTGATGAAAATTCAGAATGGTGGGGGTATTGCAATAATTAAATATATTTTTTGAATTTTTTATTTTGGTTTTGATTGCTTGTTGATAGCATAAAGTTAGCCGTAAAAAAGAAAAAAAATATTTTAACAGTTTTGAAAGATTCTTTACAATTCTATCAGCAAAATACTTCGTGACGGATGAATGTATCAAGAGAAAAAAATTAAATTCTGTTTTAAAAATACCTTCCTAAATTGAAGCAAACCCCTCATAAAATTTGATTTGAAGAAAATTAATCTATACAATTAACTGGATTTTGTAAAGGAAAAAGTTTCCAATTAAAATAAAGTGAAAATACACTTGAAAATACAGCGGTTGACTGTTCACCTGTCAAGATGGTTCGAAGATCAAATAGTTGAATTATCTCCCTTTGTATAAAGCTACTTGATCCGTTCCAGGGGTGTTTCTATGTTAAATCTGCGCCTTTTATTTACTTACTTTATCCTTTGTTAGAGCATCTAGTTCTGATATTTCGCTGGCGCCTGGTATTATCGTTCGGATAAATTTATACATCGCCTGCAACAAGGGAAAGTCGATGCAGAGCATGTAACCAATCAGAAGTTCGTTCGTTTCCGTGACTTCGTTCTTGATGTAGCGACGCAAAGTCCTCATCGTTTCAACAGCATTCGACCATTTGCGGATGTTGCTCGTGTGAAGGTTAATTTTTTTCGGTCTCTCTTGTGGGTTTTGACTCGAAAAAATAAAAGAAAAAGAAAGCATCGTTTATGCGTATAGTCTGTTGGGACGGCATCGCCGATGTTGTAGTAACGGCATTTATTTTGAACACGCAGATTAGTTAAACAATGTTTAGTACGTCAACGGTCTAGAGTCTACAGTTTAATTGTGTTTGAAGAACTTATGCACAGGAAATGCTAGGAAATTTCCATGAATTAAGCTGTCATAAATTTTCATTGAATTTTGTTCGTTTTCCGATAAGTTATTCTTTAGGAAAGCGAATAACAATTCAGAATAAAGCGAAGAAACACCGTGTCGATAATGTAAGGAGAAGAATGTGTGCACAAGGAAAGAGATGGCCATTTGTCTTAGCTTAAAGATTTGAAATTTAACATATATATATATTCTGCATGGTTTACTTAAGTCTAGGTATTTTTTATATATTTTAAAATATTCAAAGCCCTTCGTTGTGTGGCCGAGGTAAAGAAGCTGGTACTTACGAAAACAGTTCTATGTAGAAGTACAAAACTTAAATATGAGTGATTTCAAATCCCTTCACAGATGTCCATTTAAAACAATAGTCTGAAAACTTGAGCAAAATATGATCCATTTGAAGCAATAACACTTTTCCAACGATCCTCTTATGATAATATGCCATCTATACAAAGTTCGTTAGGTTTAGTGGTTAAAAATTTAGTAAGAAAAACCCATTAGTCTAAGAGTATACAACCAATCTATCGTCCCAATAGTCACCTACAGAGCTGAAACACGGAACCCAACCAATACTCTGAGCATGCAACGTTTAACCTCGCATGGGGAGATCATGGGACTGCACAGTGTATCGAGGAAAAACAGGAGTGCAAAATATCATAGAAACCATTAAATAAAAACTCAACTGGCAATGGGCTGGTCATGTTGAAAGAATGGCAGACAACCAATTGTCATCCCAACCCACAACATGGATCCCCAGAGATCACATGCGTAACTGAGGCTAGATAGAGAGATGAACTAAACAGATTCAGACAGAGAGGTCCGGTCTATGTCCAACGACGGATGATGATGATGGCGAATATTGAACCTTTTGTTACGGACATGAATTTCAAAATGCTTGTAAAGATGATTATCTGTGGGAGAAATATTTGGTGAATATGGAGGATGCTTTAAGACTTCATATCCTGATTCTCTAAGCTTAAAGACAGTCAGTTGAGAGGTCGAGCGTCATGCACTGTCATGGAGCATTTCATTCGGTTCATTTGGCACCCATATTACCAACTTCTTAAATTTCCTATTGCCTTGAGGTGGTTTGATATGGTCATTGTTACAGGTCTAAAGTCTCCAGAGAGTACTCAAATCCTTTGTTCATGTGTCGTTGACTATTGCTATCAATAATTTTTTATCGTGAGAACAAGTTTCGGCCTTCCTCGAGGATCGTTATTGGTATCCGTATTTCCAAACTTAAACATATTGAACCTACGCGGGAAAGTTCACCCACTAGTCGTGCTCACTCCAAATGCTTCGTTGACTTTAATATCAGCTTGAGTAGTATCATGTCCTGTTTTGGATTCACAATTGAAAATTAGTTCTACTCCTTGGGTAGACGGCATTCAAGTTATAAGTTCAAAAACATCAAATAAGGACGATTATATCTCTTTACATTGAATCTGCAAAAATTATATTACATTTATAAATCTTTCACTGATAGCATTATTCTCGGCGATTGTATAAGACTCAGCAATCATTTTCAGCGTTCTTTGCAGCGCTACGTTCGTTTGAATTCGATAACTAAGTATATTATTTAGGGTTAGTGTTGTTGTTGGGGTTATGGTTAGTGTTGAGACTTAGTTGATAGAGTTAGTTACATGATCTTATACTATAAACCTTTGACTGACACCAGTCGCTAGAAACACATCATATTGAACGCTGAAAATGATTGCTTAATTTGTGACAGAAAAGGTAACAATCGCCTTAATCTCTGCGATATAAGAACGAAATAGCACGTGAAACAATCCAATCATATCATTAGCCATCAGTTCATCCGATGGCATTTATCAAAACTATTCGTTCTCCTCCATACCTGATGTCGCTTACAAATAGATCCGTACGTTCTGTCGTCTTCTTATAGTAGGTATTGTCGATGGTTAAAGGCTCAACAAGATCCTTTTGCTTCAAGATTGCATTGGCTTCAACGGAAGATAGGAAGAATCGTTCTTTTGGCTTCTGATAAACACCGTTTCTGGCCGGCGAATCAAAACGCTCTCCACTTTTCTTGTGACTACTAAAAGATTCATTCCCGTGCCGATTTGAGCACCCCATTCTCTTCAGCCCGCACGAGTCGGTCGGTGTGATCTTCTCATTGTTTCCCGATGATTCGGTCTCTTCTTTCTTCTTCATTTGTATCAGTTCAAGCAACGCCCAATTCACCGGTCTCTTTTGGCCTATTTTCGTTCGGTCTAAACTTTCAACGCATTTTTTCAATACAAGGGAAACCCTCCGGTCAAAGGCCCTGCGATTAGTTCGCTGATCTACAAAACAAATAAACACAAAGAATTTTGTTGTGACAACAAACGATACTTTATCTTGATTTGATTATTTTTTTGTATTACATGAATCACTGAGGAAGGTCTATGTCCAACGACGGACATTAAAAAACTGATGATGATGATGATGATGATGGCATAAATCATTGTCAACTTAATAATTGACATTATTATTATCATTATTATTATCTTTGATTTCTAGTAAGTCATCAGCCGGGTCTCAGCCAGCGAAATCTAACGCAGAAATGTTTTGAAATCAAGGCAAAAAAGTAACAATCGCTAACCTAACTTAGTCTGGCACAAGATTACAGTAATAAGACACCCAGTGATGATCAAACTGACTAAATATTCCAATTAATTGGAGGAATAACCTTGCTAGCCATTGCAATATGGGAGGTACTTTTTTACTGGGTCCGATTCTTTACCTTAACGTACGACGGTCTCTTCAAAACTTCCAGCGAATGTCTTTAATCAAAATGCATTATTTGTAATTGGGTTTTGTTATTCATGAGTTAGTAACTGTACATCTCATCGATACGACGCATTAATAAATAAGTAGTAGAAATATTTTCCCGGAAAATCTATGCGACTAAAACAGGTTTCACACGACTTACCCATTTTCTTCGCGTTTTTTTTATAAACCGTCAAAATCGTTTGTCGTTTGCGTAAGTGTTATCTCAAAAAAGTACTGCTAAAAACGCAAAACGCGTCTGCGTTTGGAAACCAAGCTTTGTAAATTTGATTAATCGCTTGCTCGTGTGACTATCAAGCGTTACAAAATTGATTCAAATAGTTATACGTGACACAATACGTACCACAATCATGGCCAAGTAGGTACTCCAGTAAGAAGAAGTGTTTATGACTGTCAGCTGATTTTCTCTCTCCTCTGTGACTGAGAGTTATTGTATTTTTTTAAAACTCGGTTGTCTGTGTACACGAATTTGATTTTAGTACGAGTAAGGATAGTTCATTCTTTCGTGACCAATATCTTTTTCAATGTTACTCTTTGAGGAATGCATATTCTCAGATATGACGGTTGCTTGATTGGGTCTGTTCCACAGAATGGCCACTTCAACATAGTACCGTCTTGGCCCTTTATCAATCGTGTCAACCCATACGACCTACTGATTGCCATTAGGCTATCTCACTGACTGAGCTAAATTGACAAGTCTTGAATATTAACGCAAATTTATCATGCAGATACGCACGGGCTTATTTCATTCTACTAAATAAATACATTTATACAAATATATATTTTTATTTATAAATGTTTATTTGTTAAATATACAATACTAAAGTTACAGAAATCATCTTCAGTCAAATAGAGGTTGAAGCGGAGTTTGACCCTACAGCTGTTACTCTTGTTACTAATATGATGAATAGTGTGGTTTTCTTCGTTCCCTGCTCGTAGCTATGGACTCTTCCACTTTAAGCTGACAAGTTTGCTGATTAAAACATCTCCAACCCATTATTTTAAATAGTGGACTCTTCCACTGAAACGACTTTTTTTTTTTTTTTCTCTCAGTTTTTCTAAAAAAAACTTCATCAAATACTGGTAATCCTCGCTTTTTCGAAGGTTCGCTTCAAGCCACTCTTTTGTTGTTATTATATCATTTGAATAATGTTCAACCCTGAATTTAGTGGATTGACAAGGAAGGAGATTATGCTGAAAAATAAGTATTTGTTGTGTACAATAAATGCTTCGTTCGCCATAACGCTGCGGACTTACTGATGTACATAGCTACATTAGGCGGTGCAAAACTGTTTTCGCCAACCCTCATACGTACGCTGGAGAAACACACTGGTCCTTGAGCCATCTATTGTTGCCCCTAGCACGACATAATGCTCTCTCTCCCGTCAGTAAATGATAGTCAGTCTATTTTATTGGTAGACATTCGAGCCACACCTGTATCCCCCCCACACACACACTAAAAATCCTCGGGCCTTCTGATGGGATGCATTGACTGCGCTTTTTTCTTAAAGGCTCCTTTCGTAGTTTCTATCTTGATTTAGTGAACATGGTCTTTAATACTGATGAGGTCTCTTCCCCCTGTTTTTCTTTTTAAAGTTTGACGATATCATCCCTGGGGTCAATGCCGGATTAAAGCAACTGGAGACCCTGGGCTAGTATTCTCAAAGTAAGTAGGGTAATTAGAATTAATGGGGATTGCAAACATATTGGAAAATCTTTTTTAAGTATAATTATGTCTCTCTACAAAAGTGTACTCCTTCTAGTGCTTATAGTGAAAATGACTGAATGCCATTCACTATTTTTTATTTTTCAAATAAATTTCGTTTTTGTTACATTTTAGTTGAAAAAAAAAAAAGTAAATAATTTTTCTGTTTCCTTAATAAACACCGGAAAACTTTACATACGTCTCTTATTTTCACCGTTACCGATGAAATTAAATTATTGGTAATTTTTTTATTTCATTTTTCTTTTTTTGTTAACAGGAGACCGAGCCCGCCCCCAGATTATGAGGCTAAAGGCTGCAGCCTGTATGAAATATATGTAAATCCGACATTATCAGGAGTGAAGAGTCTTATAAATATTCATTTATTTCCTGGTCCGTCGATTCTGGGGAACCATTACACCGTCTGGATGATTATCGACTGGTGACAGGTATTTCCAATTTTATATTCACCAATCTAAGGGACGCTACTGCAAAATATCATGAGTTATAGGAGTAGCCTCCCTTGTCGATAATGACAACCCTTTCCTTGTACTGATTCATTCCAACTTATGTCCTCTTTTAAGTTACTATAGTCACGTCTTGAGTTTCTAAATCGAGATGAAGCATTTTCAATTATTATTGTAAAACTTCAGTCCAAGTTGGAGTTGACTTTGTTGACGAGAACAAAAAGAACAAGTTTCACCAAATTTAGGGGAGTTAACTCTTCACAGTTTACATTTTAGCTATCATGACTCTCTAACTAACTGGGCAAAACTGATAAGTCGTACATACCTACAAATATATCTATTCCATGTACAATATAAAAGTTGATGCAATGATCTTCAGTCAGAGTAGGAGTGGAATTTGACCCTGCAGTAGCCACGCTTGTTGATTCTTATCTAGTTTTTCTTTCATCTTATTTCTGTTGCATTTCATCACAGCTCTCGAGTCGCTACATAATCTGAAATTTCATTACAATTAATTTATTCCAACATTTTCTGTACGGTTCAAAATCGCACTGTTCAAGGTCTTCTGATTTATTTTTTTTCCAGTTTATATCAAGTTACTTTAATTCGTACTGCAATACCTCAACTGTAGTATGTCAAAACCCACACTAATCAAAACTCCACTTTTAAAGGTATTGCTGTATTGTAAATTATGATTAACTTATTACTAATATTTTTCATTTTATTTCATGTTGCTTTTTATCACAACTCTCTGGTCATTATTTCATCTTGAATTTCTTTATTGTGAGATGAAGTATTGTCAATTATTATTAATATTTGAGTAGTTCTCCTATCTTTGTTTCATTTGCTTTTCATTGCAACTATCCAGATTGTCATTTCACTGCTGTCAGTGAACATTAAGCAACTGAAATTAAAATGAAAGAAATATTCAATAAAATATCCAATCATAATAATTGACAATGCTTTATCTAATAATTATAAAATTCAAGATAATATCACAACTAAAGTATGTGTACAAAAAATATCAAATATGGTGGTTATTAGCGTTTAGGGAAAATAAGGAATAAGTCCGTATGCTTTGACTTAATTTTCTGCAACTGTTGGCTCTTGTGACTCAATCTGTAGAGCAGCTGTCATGGTAAGACAGGCCCCTTTGTGGGGGAAAGTATGCAAGTTTGAGTCTCACTGAGAGATTATTCTTTATTTCCAAACTGTATTGTTTTCTAATAGCCATAGAATGATGGTCTGAATAGTTTCAATGAAAAGCAACTTAAAATAAGATGAAATAAATACAGGTTGAACCTCTTTAATCCAGCATTTCATGGTCCAACAAGTTTTGAATCTGCTGCCATTAGTTTGGGAATCTACCTCCAGGTCAGCACTATTAGAAGTGAAAAGGCACCAAAAACTTTGTTTACACTGCAGGTCAGTGTTGTTGATTTCATATATATTAGGCTTTATTTTAGCCCTTCAGGATGCCAACCAAGAGACCAAAATAGTGCTAGTGAAAAAAAAAAACCATAAAACATTATCTACGCTCAGTAAAGTGAAGTTACCAAAAAAGATTGGATGAAAGAATTTCCGCAAAGTGTTCATGTTAGTACTATATGGTCGGATCACCAATTGCATATGATATAAACAAACCATTTCAGTATAAGAGCATATGTATGTAAGAGTAGCTATCACTACAGTTGTCTGTAGTAAAATGAAATGTGGTTGTCTGCCTCTATGGGACAGGTAGCTTGCTTAAATGGTAAAACAAGTCGTCCAGGTAAGTTGCATTTTGGTTGGTTGGTTTCATGGTTTTCCTACTTGTACATCAACATGTTTTGTTATCTCATCTCTGTGGAGTGTTGCGATGACAGATTTGAGAATTTTAGGTTTTATTATTCAAAGTATGAAAAATCAGGATTTGTGTCATTGAATGAAGAAAATTCTGGTTTCTGTTTATTGATAGATATATAAGAGTTCCACAAAACAAAATAAGCAAATTTTGGAGTTTTTTGTTGAAAAAAATTGGTCTTGAAGGTCAATCTCTGTTGTCTGGTAATTGCCAAGCTTGTCAGATTAAAGAGGTCCAACCTCGCTTGTATGGAGTTATATAAGTTCTCCATAATATAATAGTGGGTTTAGAATTGAAATTACTAAAAGCTGACTCCATGGTATGGGTCATATGTGCGAGAGACCATAATGATAAAATAACACAATCTTTAGAAAAACAAATTACTTTTATTTCATTCAATCAAAGGAAAATAGATCTGATAAAATAAAGATCTGTACATTTTTGTATATGAGGTATAATGAGTTAGTACATAAAAATGAAATGTTCTAGGTGTACATGTATGGTTCGAAGTGTATGCCTAGAATAAAGTGCGTGAACTTACAAAGAGGTTTTAGTAAATTTTCTTGCCCATCAAAATGTGTGTTTTGGATGGCTGTATAGCCGTCAGCCAACATGTATCTATATTCTCATGTGAAAATAGGATGCGGCAGAAATTTAAACATGGTGCCAAGACCATGTGACTATATTTAGGGTTCTGATTGGCCGCCCCATTTTTAACTACTGAACTGTGAGCATTCTATCTACTTTTATTCACATGATTCGGGATGATTAATAAGATTTCATCTTTTTTAATTAACTCTTTTTATCGATTCATTTTATTTTTATGATTTGAACCACAACACTAGTCAAAAATTAACAATAATCTTAGCCCATTATTCAACAACTGCAAAACAAGCAGTATGGACATGGGTCAGAGATAAAAAAAATAAACCGTGGCAGCTGTTCTATATCTTTATGACTGCCCCCTCTCAACAATTAGGCCACAAAGGCTTCTCTGGCAGACATAATTCAAATGAGCCATCTAAGCTATTTTCTTTTTCTTTCTGATCTCCAATATGCCACAATGTTATCAGAGACTGTCAACCAAAACTGTCACCAAAACAATGAACAGAGAGTTTTTAAGTTTTCAACTTGATTTGCTGGCAATTTATTACATGTACAGGTCACATCAATGGAGCTAAAAGGATGAAAATTCAAACATTTACTCCCTAACATGTCTAGAAAATATTTTTGTGTTTATCTTTTGAAAATTACCCCACTGAATAGATTTTTAGTATGGGTGGGGGTTCAGTTTGCAACATAATATACCTACCTGTTTATATTGCATTGTTTGTGTCCAGCACCATTCACACGTATTTTCTTGAAAATCCAGACTTTTATGGTGCTTCCTGAAATGTCCATGATCATCAATAATTTTCATTGCTGTTTAAAATACAAATAAAGGGAAGCAACTTGCCTGATTTTACTTAAAACTGAATGGAATCTACGAAGCAAAGGTCCATTTCCAATACTGGAAATGACACAGCTGGGGACTCGATTTAGGAGCAGGGGAGATTGACCTATTTCTATCAATGGTTGTTGTCAACCCCATCATGTCTTTATTCACTCTTCATTTTCTATCACTAGCACAATTAAAACCGAACGCATTCTTACTACAAAATAACTAACAAACAGCAAAAGCAAAGACACTACAATCACTGCCCAACAAAAGGCAGGAGAAATAACTTATTCATCAACCCCCCTTTTTTCCAGATTTTTAACTAATCACCCGTCAAGTGAAAATTATTCAAAAAAGTTGATATGAATCATTGATAATTTTTTAATTCATGTTGAATGAAGTATTTAGAATTGACTGATTTTGATAATAATAACCATTTTATTACATAGCATGCTACAAAAAGACTTTGGTTACTTAACAGTTTCTATTGAATGACTAATCAGACCTGTATTTGTTTTATTTACACTAGTATTAGTACATGAAATAGTCTTTAAATTTCTTGATATAATGTTGGTTACTGGTTTTCCATCTCACAGGATCAGAGTGAGAATTAGGTATAAGGGAATAAAGAGATAGAAATGACCGGCTGATAACATTAAGCAAAGGATACGAAAATTGAAACAATTTACGCTCATTGTTATAAATTCATTGTTATGTAATTAAATCCATTGTTATTTACAACTTCAGATTATAAAAAATAGATAAAAAAATTAATACAAATCATGGATGACTTTTTAATTCATTTTAAATAAAATATTTGGAATTGACTGATTTTGATGTCAATAACCATTTGATAACATATTCTGAGATTATAATAAATGGCCTCTTTTGTATAAATATATTATATATATATATATATATATATATATAAATGTAGGAGAAATAACTGTTCATGAACCACTG
This sequence comes from Thysanoteuthis rhombus, assembly GCA_963457665.1. Lineage (NCBI taxonomy): Eukaryota > Metazoa > Mollusca > Cephalopoda > Oegopsida > Thysanoteuthidae > Thysanoteuthis > Thysanoteuthis major. Next base: position 23,306,680 of record OY735222.1, on the reverse strand, counting down.
CACTTCTTTCATTGCAATTGCTCACACTTACACAAAATTTGATTGAAATTCATTTGGAACTTTTGCAGATATCGTGTGAACAGATAGAAATAAACACTATCAAATTTCTGATTGAAATGTTCTAATAACTCCAGGCTGTTCTTTCTATCTGTCTATCCGCACAATATCTCCTCCAAAAGTTCTCTACAATTTTCAATGAAATTTCATGAAAACATGATCAATAGATCAGGAAAGAAGTGAAACAATTTTCGAGCGGATCCATGCACAATTATCTCTCCTTCATTGCGGCTATCTGTCTACACCATGTAATATCTTCAAAATTGTTCAGTCTGTCTACACAATATCCCCAGAAATTCTTGATCAATCTCAATGTTAGGCCACAAAAGAACTTGGGAAATTTTCTTGTAAGTCCATACATTATTATCTCCCCTGAGTCCTAGATTACTATCAGCAACCATGAAATATCTCCTAATGTTCTCTGTCTGTCCACACTATATCTCCAAGAGTTCTTCACGATTTTCAGTAAAATTTTGTGGAAGGATGGATAATGAGGCAAGGAGGAACATGTTAACTTTTGGGGTGGATCGAGTAAAATATTATGATTAAGAGATAATTTTCCGATTTTCTTTTGAACATTTATATATACACTCATGACTGTCCATACAATATCTCAAAATGGTCTCAATTAATTCCAATGAAATGTGTGGAAGGGTGAGCCATTGGCTATGGAAGAAGTGATTAGATTTTGTGGCGGATCCATTACCTCTGTTGGCAGAGGTACACGCTATCTCAGTGCTTTCTAGTTTTATATGAGAGTAGGTTTGTTTAAAGAGTGATAACTTTCATAGAGCCATAAGATAGACAGGGTTTACCAAAATATAAACTAGAGATAAGTAGAGCAACAAAAATACAAGAATTGTTTGGTCACTTTGGGTGGTACAAATTAGTGAATATACCAGTATTGGCCACTGGACTAGTACAAAGGTGACCCAGAACAACAAGGTGAGATATTCTGGAAACAGCCATCCTTAACCCACAATAACAAAGAAGTAATCTAATAAATTAAGCTTAAATTACATTGTTTCATATCACTAATTATATTTGCATCAATTATATAATAATACCAGTACCGGTGTGATTTGTGTTAACACTTCAACTCTTAAATTCATAAAATTTAAATATCAATATCGAGGGTAATAACTACCGATCAAGGTTGAACACCTTCCTCCCCTTTCAGCTTTAGTCAAATTTTTTATTTATATTTTTCTTTTTGTTTGTCATAATGATTTGAACAAATTTTATTTCTGTCACAGAAAAGTTCCACTGTCAATTAAAAATGGTATCAAGTGGTTTATGACATTAAAGAGTTAATGTGAATAACACTAAAAGGCTAGACATTTATTCATGGAAACATCCTGTAAATGTAACATTTTCCTTAGAGTCCACATTTACGAAAGCAAGTGCAAATAAAACCGTACCATATTAGCTAGTATATAAGATGCACTTTCTTTATAATAATATTAGTTTTTCTATAGCTGGGTGTGTACATGACTGTAACCCAGCAAGATTGCACTTTTTTTTTTTACTTAATCTCATATTCTGATAGCATTTTTTAAGTTGATTTTTTCCATAATTTCTATTTTTTATAACACTTTTTTCTTGGGGAAATTTTTTAGCACTTGAAGATGATCTTTACTTAACCTCATTTTGATAATATTTTTACATTTTCCTGATGTTATATCCATATAACACTTCTTAAAAATTGTTTATTTCATCTGAGCTCATATCCTGTAAGTACCTTTTCTTGGAAGTTGTTTTTTTTTACCTGCCCTCATATTCTGATAACGCTTTTCCCTTTCCTTTGGGTCAAAATTCTTTTTTTAAGGTTCAGAAGTGATATGAAACTTTTATTTTCCTTTTTAAGAAAAATATCAATTATATTCTCATTCCCTTATTTATTCAATAGCAAATAGTTATAATGTTAATTCAATGTATAGGAAAGATGACATTGAGGTTAATGGCTGGCTAAGATGGCCTAAATTAAAGATAAAACTATGCAAATTTTACAGTGTGCTCAATGTGCTGGTATTATGAGTAGGTGACCCTTTACTGAAGCTTGATAGAGACAGCTATGATGCTTGGATGTGTTGCAGTGAGAGGGAGTCCCCCTGATACCATTGTGAAGCATACATTTTAAAGGCCAGCTAACAGGGCCACTGCAAGGAATTTTATTAGGTGGTACAAAGTCTTTTTCGGACAAAATTCTTGTTCCCTAAGAGTCATCTTGTTTTTGGCTCATTTGGCTCCCAGGCCTCCTTTGCAACTCCGGAGATTGAGTGCAATGTACACCCTGCAACCCTGTCTCTTACAGATCTTGCTGGCAAATACGGCACTTTTATTTATTCTTGTCAAATCCTTTTTCTATCGTCCAGATATCTGTTTCAGTGTTCCTGGTCACATTTTGGGGCATAGAACTTTGAAGATTTACATGTGTACCACTTTTTTGAAAAAAGCTTTTTCATTTTTTTCATCTTCACTTATGTTTTGGAGGTGCTCAATTTACGATAATAATCCATTGTAAAATGGACACATTTATTTTGCCACTGCCATGACCTGACATTCATGACAATTAGACATTTGTGGGAAAGCTTGGTAAGAATGAGATAAAGAGAGAGAGAGAGAGAGAGAAAGAGGATGAGTACATATATGGTCTGATTTTTCAATTTCTAAAAATAAAAATGACATCTTTTTTTTTTTTTGTCATACTGAGTCCGTAATACCTGTCCCGATTGGAAATTGATAACACCAAATAGTCACATGTCAGCATCTTCAATATTACCAATTCGATGTGACCTTGTATCACCTATGTAACCTTGTATCACTGTCTAAAGAGTCAGGGTAAGGTAGGTAGATTAGTAAAGTCAAGGGTGATAGAGTTGGGGTATAGTGATAAAATTAAAGCAACTAAGCAACCATGGTTCATTTCTATTGCTTTCAATCAAACTCCCAGATTGTTATTCTGTGATTGTTAAGTAAGTAGGATGGATCAGAAATTGAGAATAAGATGTTTGTCCATCATCTCTAGTCTGCACTGGAGTTTTTTTATGATCCTACAAAGCTACATTATTTGAGAATCAAATTTTAAGACATGAAAATATCATTCAATTAGTCAAGTCACTCCATTCACATTGGATTTTGTACAATACCTGAAACTAACAAAAAAAAAGACCCTCACATTTTCATACAACTTGACAACTTTTTATTAAAAGTAGAACTTTTACTTCCAGAATATAGAAATGCATTGAAAATCAGGAAGAAGAAAATTTTCAGACGTAAGTAATTAAGTATTAAGTATTAAGTATTTCTGCCAGGATAAGGCTATTATATGTTCAATGTAAATTGATTGCTAATGACATTACTCTGTAATGAAATCAGGAAGAAAGGGATTTTCAGAAATTAATCGTTTAATTAGTGACAATACTACAGACCAGTCGAGTTGGCGCCATTTAGTTTTGTTCATAGATAGAAAAACATTATCAGAAGAGTTTGTCATGATGTATTATCATACATACTAGTATACATAGTTGTGCTTAGCAGCTGCAGGGCCCAATTGGAAATATTTTTGCAATGTAGTGTTGTGTGTGTGGTTGCTAAAACTAAAGAAAAACTTTTTTTCAACCGTTATAAGAACCCCCCCTGCAAGCTGATGCAAGATGAAATTGAACCAGATAAGTAGACCTAAAGTTGCCATATTTTTTCATCTTTATCTTTCTCTCTATTTTTCTCTCAATTTTTTCATTTATTTCACTCATTGTTCATTAATTCAGCTGTGTTGTTTGTCCATTACAATGTATATCGTACCCCCCCCCTAATCTTTAATCCCGTCTAACATCTACCAAATATGTAGCAAGAGTAGGGCTTTGATATTTCTAAATGTACATAAAATTTGATTGGAATATTCCACTAAACCCCAAAACAGATAGATCTGAAAACAAAACAAAAAAAAAAGACAGAAAGAAGAGACACATTCTCACCCCCACCACCACCAGCTAGGGGTTGACCGGCCATAAAACTATTAGATTAAAAGACAGAGCATCTTCAACTATCCTGATGATAAATTCCTGCCGCTTGTAGCTGAAGTGACCAATGAATTCTTCAACAATGTAAAGTGAAAAATGAAAAACTTTTTTCAACTGCTACAAGACCCCCCCTGCAAACTGATGCAAGATGAAATTGAACCAGATAAGTAGACCTAAAGTTGCCATATTCTTTCATCTCTATTTCTCTCTTTTTTTTTTTCTCATTTATTTCATTCATTGTTCATTCATTCAGCTGTGTTGTTTGACCAAAAATATACCCAAGTGCTGGGGCCCAATTGGGAGCAATTGGTCAAACTGGCTTAAAGCCACCCCCTGCTAAAATATACCCATCCAAGATGACAGGGTTATTTACATATGGATCAGCACTATGGAGCCCAGAGGAATATTATTGGGTAATTTATTTTTGATGATTTAAGTATCCTAATTTTATGCTTTTTTGACTCAACTCAAGCTGTTTCAATGTGTGATGATCAGACGTGAACTCTTAAGAGTTTTTATGATGCAATTTTTATTGTTATGTCATGATGAGAAAGTAAATCAACCAATACGATCATCCCATTTGAGCACAAACAAACAAACAGAGAAAAGTTGAATACAAGCTCATTATATGGTTAGTTAATAGCCCTCTTCTGTCGGTAACATGTGCATTAAATCCTTATCACTGACAATCCCTCCACTTCCTTATTTCAAATGCAATGCATACTGAAACCTTTCTGAGGTGTCTTAATATAAAATCAACATTATTTGCAAGCAACACCAAATGAACATACTATCAATATGTTTGAAATTGCCCACCAGGATCTGTCACCAAAACTGTCAATATTGGTTTCTCGAGTTTTTAAGTGGGTCTGGCTGGCTATGTATATGTACTGTTTGCACCAATCGGCCTAATGGCTGAATATTTTGATTTTTTTCTAACACCCTCACCCAAATAGTTTTCAAGCGTTGGGGAAGGGTTCAATTTACAATGTCAGCTTATGCTAAACTTGGTCCCAGTACATTCACACTTGTTTTCTTTTTTTTGAGAATTCAGACTTTTTTTTCTAATGATCACTACTCAAAAAAAGGGCAGGAAAAGTAACCCATTATATATATATATATATATATATATATATATATATATAATAATGGAATTTCACACATGTAAAATGTAACCCTGACTCCGTGTTGGAAATATCTCCCGCAAATAACATAAAGATTATACATAAATATATATATATATAGGTACATATGAATATCTGTAGGTGAAGAGTATACATATATACATTGTGTATGCTCACATATATGTCTATGCAAAACATATGTTTGCATACATACACATATATATATATATATATATATATATATATATATATATAGGGGAGACCGGTGTTGGTTGGACCTCAGGGTAAGTCAAACCAGAGGCTTTTATTTGAAATTTGAGTAATTTTAATGGTATGGCTAAGTCATATGATCTCCTTCCTTTTTGCACCAGAGTCTGGTGCATACTTATTGCAGATTGCCAGGGTGTGTGTTAAAAACTGATTTTGATCATTAAAAGTAAACTTATTGCAGACTTGTTCGGATCAGATTTCAGAGCTAGTGAATGGTACCTGCCAGACATACATAACTGTGGGCAAACCTATGCATCAGAGGTATTGTTGGACAGGGATGCTTTATCTGTGGGAACAGTCAACCTCCCAAAATAAATATGTCTGTGTTGGGGCAAGTTGGTTCCTTTGCTATGGAATGAGTTGGTCCTTATTTTCTTCAAGTCCTGCAGTGCCATATATATATTCATATTTCATTACAATTGAGTTGTTCTAAGAAACTGTAATAAGGACTTTTGCTTCCTTTTTTTTAAAATTATTTTTCGAGTCACACAGTGCCGATTAAATGCCGTATTGTTGTTTTCTTTCCTGGTTGTGTTTGCTTGACTCATCCTGGTCATAAGGAAATGATGCAGATCTATTATTCCCAAGTCATAGTCAGAAGGAACGTACTGAAATCTTTTTATTTCAATGTTTTCATGATTTTTTTACCATGCTTACTGAAGGCGTGCCAGATATCATTTTACCCTGTACAAATATTGTGATTTGGTCAACATCATAACTAATAGTTTCTTATTTTCTGAATTGTTTTTGTTTTTTTGTTTTTTTAGGGGGTAGGGGCATAAAAGACACAAAAATTCATTGCTCGCCATTCTAGTGAACCATTGAAAACGCTGTGACATGACTTACCCCGATATTGGTCCTTGTGTCACTAGGTCAGCCAAGAGCCAAACTGCAAGTTATGTTTCAATAGTCTTGCCATTCATTGATATCACACATTTAGGCAAGATATTGACGCTCAGTTTAAACCATGAATGGTTTCTCTAACTCTATTAATATATTCTCCTAACTGCTTTAAGTGAAAAAGGTGATCAACTAGCCCCGGTCACTTCAACATGTTACGATCGTATGTTGTGAGCCAGGAACAGTTTTTTGAAATTGTCAGGCAAAAAAAAAGATGAAAGAAAGAAATGATTATTTATCAAAATACGACATTTTGATCAGGCAGGTATAGACAAATTTCCAGTTTTATGCTCAGGGATATAGCTAGAAATTAGGGCATATGGGGCAGGGACTTGGCTCCTTCAGGGGTCCCTCCAACATTGCAAGAATAGATGCAGTAGATAAATTATTATTCATATAGCTTTTGCTAACACTACCATTGGGGGCCCAAATAGCTCCCCCCAAGCTCCCTCATCTATGCCTCTGTTTATACAATTTATCATGAACCAAAAAAGCTGTAATAAACAAAGGAAAATTCATGGCAAAGAAGATCAGGGTCGTGGGTGTTTTTTTTTCTCTTTCAAATCTTCCCAATGCTTCTTTGATCGAATGCATGCAAACACAATACCTGCATCTCCTAATCTGACCCGCAAGTGTACGTTAAAATACTCGATCAGCTTGCACAGAAGAAAATTTCAGTGCTTATTTTTTGATGAATAATCATTTTTTTTTTTTTGCCTCAGCAATTTCACAAAAAGGTTTCTGGCACACAATGAAGTTTTTTTCAATGTACGTATTATTTTGTTATCAAGGCAATATTTCCATCTCTGAATTTTTGAGATGAGATATTATTATTATTTCTATTATCATTCGGACTATCCTCATCTTGGTTGTTTTTTCATACAACATTTCGGCCGTTGTACTCTACGGCCTTCATCAGGTATCACCTGGGGAAGTAACCGAACCGAACCCTTTATTTTAACCGATGGGGGTATATTGACCGCACTCCCCTCTTAGCATTAGTAGTATTATATTGTCTCACACTGGGATTGAACCTAAAACCATCAGATTACTTGCAGTAATTTTGTCTGATTCTGTAACCACTATGCTATGTGTCCATGTGGAAAACCGGTGCTAATTTTTAGGAGTCTTAAACCTCAGGTGACAGTTTTTGGTATTTGATGTTACTGCTTTCTGTCTTTCATTATTAGAGGTTCCCATATGGTATCCATTTCAATGCTAGGATTACTGAGGCAGTTTTTCTTGCCTAGCATATGGGCCGACTCTTTCAATTTTCGAATCTTCCAGTGTTCTTCCTGATCAATTATCTCAACCTCGTTCCACAGTGGTAGGTGGTCTCCCTTTTCCTTCCATACTTCCAGCTATACCCAATTTGTTAGTTTCACCTTTGCTCACCGCTTTTCAGTGTTCTTCCAACTGAACCTTCAAGGGGTGACATGTTTCTCCTGTGTATTCGTGCCCACAGCTGCATGGTATTGAAAAGAGTACAACGGCCGAAACGTCGTATGAAAAACAACCAAGATGAGGATGGTCCGAATAATAATAAAAATAGCAATATTTCCAATTCAGAAACACAGCTCCACTTCACTCTTGGAGAAAATTGTTTTTTTTATCTAAATACGGTAGTTTCCGCTCAATGAAGGCTTTTGTTTATCTGAGCCAAATCTTGAATAAGCAAAGCAAATCTAGTATATTTATCATAATCCACTCAATTTTTCTGGACTACCAAGTTATTTTATTGGATCAGTGGGAACAAACCAGAGTGACTTTTCAATTGATCATTGTTGACTTGCAAACCCTTACCTACAACCTTAATTGGGCAGCATCTGATTTTCATCTGTTTTGAGCAATCTCTCAAAGTGGAGGTACAATTGTGTGTTATTTAATCTATGCCATTGAAAATCCCTGGAAATATGATGTAAAGATTTGTCATTTTCTTAGAAAATTGCTATCCTGGAACAAAATGAGAAAGAAAAGAAAAAGAAATTGTCAAACACAATTATAATGGTTGAAAAGATTTTTGTTGAAAGATTTACTGAATTTGTTTCAGTATTTGTTTAATAGTAAAAGTCTTGTTTTCGAACTGATTAAATGGAGAAAAAGTTATGTTCCTGGGGCCCCTGTCAAGGTTAACAAGAAATGTGATGCCTTTTTACTGCTTCAACAGAAAAGTAGTGATAACCGATTGATTGGTTCAAGTGATCACTCATCCACTTTTTTCTTAGTTAACCATCGTGGCAGGTGAGCAATGAAACATTTTTTGTCAAGATATATGGCAATGAGACAGAGTGTAGGAAGCTCAGATTAAATTGATTGATTCATGTTTTTCCCAAGGGAATTAGTGGAAATGAATTTCATTCTGTTTTTCATTGTGATAATCATTACTCTACCCCATGGCAATATATTTTGTACACATATTGGCTATGGTGACTTTCCCTGTTTCAAAATGGCCGCCACTTTGCTGATGGCAAATTCAAAGTCAAAGAAGCAGATGAAAATAACTCCCAAAATACAATCCCTAGAAAACCCTAACCCTGCAGCGGGAAAGGTGAATATTTTGAAATGGGGAAAAGTGAAAAAATAGCCCACATATTCAAATCAGTTTGTATCATGCTCCAAATAATTGAGGCTACGGGTGGTAATTTTCAATTTTCAAAAAAAAGGGGACACTTTACATCAGCTGTTTCCAACCTAGAGTGCATAGACCCCTGGGAGTCCACAAAGGTATAACTGGTCTCCATGAGCTTGTTGAATGGCAGACCTATCAAGGTAATTCATATGTTTCTAAGTAAGACCCTAAAAAGGAGGATGAGTCCATGTCTGGCTCAAGGTGGGACTGGATGGCTGGTAATGCACTCAAAAGCCTGGCTGCCTAGCTGTCTGGCATAAGGCCAGACACCTGGCCAACTTGACCCAAGGCAGACACCTAATTTGCCAAATTGCTCTAATCATGTTATGTCCAAATTGATTGGAATTTACTCTATTTCAAATATAATGTTCTGGTTTTGTTGAAAATGACACAAATAAAGTTAGATATCATGTGTCAGCAACATCAAAGGTTATTGCATATACCCATATATAAGCTAGATTCTTAATTTGTCAAAAGATATCTAAATATTACGTTGTGACTAATATGCTCGTATTATGACAAGGGGGCTGTCTACTAAAACTCAAGATAGACAGTTACTAGGCTTAGATGAGTTGAAGGGGGCAATGATCCCCCCCAAAGCCCCTGGTAATCATTCATCTTGGATTCCATCATACACGGCGAATGTTTCTATCATATACAGCTATTGGCTGAATTATGGCAGCCTGGAACTGACAGCAGGATTAGGTTTCTTGGGAAAAAACAGGTTAAAATTTACCAAAATAGTTTCTCTTGTGATGAGTATGAATCCCCAGAGTTGAACCCTATCCAGAACTATACCTGATGAAGCAAATCAATGAATTTGCTTCACCGCTAGAGTAAATTTGACACAAGCTTGAGTTTAGAGTGGGTCGTTCCAGAAAGTGACCAGTTCCCTGGTACTTCCCTTATTAGGATGTCTTGGGCACCAGGCAATGAACCTGACCCTATTTCTTTGGGTATGATACGGAGGTGCAGCCTGGGTGGGGGTGGGGGTGGGGGGTCCCTGAAAGTGTACATATCATATATTTTCAAAATTAAAAGTAGTTAAGAAAGTACCAATCTACTGTCAGGGAATTTATTCAACTTATAACCAGCAGTTATTTCTATTATTATTCGGACTATCCTCATCTTGGTTGTTTTTCATACAACGTTTCGGCCGTTGAAGTCTACGGCCTTCATTAGGTATCCTCCACATGGACACATAGCATAGTGGTTACAGAATTAGACAAAATTACTGCAAGTGATCTGATGGTTCTAGGTTCAATCCCAGTGTGAGACAATATGATGCTACTAATGCTAAGAGGGGAGTGAGGTCAATATACCCGCGTCGGTTAAATAAAGGGTTCGGTTCGTTACTTTCCCACACGTACCAGATGATACCTGATGAAGGCCGTAGAGTACAACGGCCGAAACGTTGTATGAAAAACAACCAAGATGAGGATAGTTCGAATAATAATAGAAATAATAATAATACCTCGTCTCAAAAATTCAGAGTTATAACCAGCAGGTCTAAAGATCAGAGAAATCTGAGATCAATTCCTCCAAGGTTCACTTACATGATCAAAACGCGAGCCATTCAAGATGTTTTAATGTTTATTTTAAGGAAAAGTGTCAAACTTGAGTAACAAGTGTCCCGCAAACCTATGAAAAAAAAAAAAATTCCAAAAGTGTCTGTTTCGTTATCAGCTGCTCAAGCGTTTATAGCCGCGATGTATATCAATTTCGTCCTTGAAAGCTAGCAGCCCCAACTGGGCATGCGAGGCTTCATTTAATGCCTTAGACTGGATACAACTTCTGTATTGTTTCGGCGTTAAACTCTGGTCACATGTCTTCTCATGGTAGAGATGGAATATTCCCGGATCTGTGGCCCTAACAACAAGATACTCACTCCGTACGTACTTCTGGTACAGAAACACATCCTCCCCACCCCATCCAGTGATTTGTTCATCAAAGCCTTTGATATTGAGAAAGTCAGACTTGTACTGGCAGGTCATGCCATAACCGAAATCTCTCCAGAATCCAGTGTCCCGAGAAATCACCAACTGATCCTTCTCTGGAGGGATCTGTATATCATGCAAAGAATACACAACGTTCGGATTATACAAACTGAAAACAATTGGATAGTAAACTCTTTTTCGAGGGGCTGCATTCAGCCGACACCTCTCCAGGAAATCCGTGCCAAAAACAATATCGACATCGCAGAAAAACATGAGAGCATCACCGTTCCGCCAATTCAAGGCGCCAACTTGCAATCCCTGACCGCGAGAAAACTTCTCTTTCAGGCTGATCAGTTTGATGTATTTGAACCTGTAAGCTTTTGCCGTCGAAGTCAAGATGTCTTTAACTATGGTCAAGCCTTCCTTACCGAAATACACCACAGTCAGGAAGACGCGTTTGTCTTGGAGGATGCAGACACGAACAAATCGTTCCATGAACGTCCGGAAGGTTTCAGTGCGTCCAGACAAAGGCAGGATTAAATTGATCCACTCTTTGTTGGTGTTTACCCAGTTCTTCATGATAAGATGGAGAGGACCAAACGGTCTCATCACAGTCAGTTTTGAATAGAAATTTTTCATCCCAGGACGATCAATATCTCGAAAGTAGAGCTCATAGTGCGACCCTGTCGTAGGGTCTATCCGATAGATCCCTTCTACAAAGTCCTCGGGGGCGTACTTGTCTTTTTCGCCACGTTCACGGTTCAGTTGGTCCACAGCAAACTGGACCACTTCAGAAAGATCCTTCTTTTTGTAGCCAATGGGCTTTTCAACGACTCGTTTGCCAAGCCCTGGTTCAACCAGAAAGATTCTGCCCGTCGAGAAGCGATTGAAAGGAATCAGCTCATATTCCGACTTCAGTGTCACTCCATGGAGAATCTCTGCGGATTTGAACTGCTCCTGAAAGAAGCGGGTGTAGTTGATATTGTCCACTTGTCTCGGCTGGTCACTGATCAAAATCTGTTCCCCCATGTTGACCGGTGAGGCTGTGGTCGCTTTAATCTCGGCTGGTTCGACAGGTTTAGCAGTGGTCGTTGTTGTAGTTTTCATTGATAGATTCTGAGCCTTTTGGTAAGCGCCCTTCAAGGCTGCCTCCAAGAAACGGATCTGTTTCCGAAGTTTGGCCATTTCTCGAGTTTGTTTCTCATTGACATCGCGCAGTCGCTGGTGGTCCAACACAGCCATGTCGTTTGAAGTTAGTGCCTGGGCAGCGGCAGCAGCTGCTGCGGCCTGCTGGTGAAAGTAATGGTCAATATTCAGACCGCAACGGGCAATCAACATGAGGGTCATCACACTGAGGGAAAAGAGGATAAGTAGTATGCGTGGCATCGTTTTCATGTTTAAACGACAGCATAGCCAGGGTGAAAACACAGCTGGAACAGGGAAGATCTGAAATAAATCAAAACGAAAATAATTATCAAACGACTATAGCTATTAAAACAGATGACTATTACACTATTCAACTGTTCAAATACTTATTCATATAGTGAAACGGGGATAAAGAAGAAAAAATAAATTACAAAGGAAGAAAGAAAAGGAAAGAGATTAGAATGAAAGAAAAAAGGATGAAAAAAAGAATAAAGATGGAAAGAACAAAAAAAGCAAATGAAAGAAAAAAACAAAAAAAAGAAAGAAAAACACCAAATAAAAAGAAAAGTGTAACTCTCCCAGGAAGAAATTTGTCTGTTACTCACCGAGATACATCTATCAACAAGAGAAATTCCCAGAATCCATGAAAAAATGGCACCCTAACGTAGCCTTACTCTGCAGAATGAGCCAGACACAGATAAGACCATCAGAATAAGAATTGATACCTGATATCTTTGCGCCAGTCACACAATGGATGACAAATTAAACCAAGTCCCATTCTTAATTTTTTTTTCCATAAAAGATAATAAAAATCAAAAAGTACACTGTACTAGGTATTTTTTGAAAATGTGTATATATATATATATGTATAAATATATATATACATATGTATGTGTATGTATGTATATTTATGTATGTATATATATGTATGTATATATATGTATGTATATTTATGTATGTATATATATATATGTATATTTATGTATGTATATATATGTATGTATATTTATGTATGTATATATATGTATGTATATATATGTATGTATATTTATGTATGTATATATATGTATGTATATTTATGTATGTATATATATGTATGTATATTTATGTATGTATATATGTATATGTATATATGTATATATACGTATGTATATATGTATATATACGTATGTATATATACGTGTGTATATGCATGTATATGTATGTATATATATATATAAATGAATACACACACATATATATATAAATGAATACACACATATATATGCATGTATATATATATATATATGTATATATATATATACGTATATATATAAATGAATACACACACACATATATATATAAATGAATCCGCATATATATATATAAATGAATGCACATATATATATATATAAATGAATGCACATATATGTATATAAATGAATGCACATATATGTATATAAATGAATACACGTATATATATATATATATATATATGAATGCACACATATATATATATGTAAATGAATACACACATATATATATAAATGAATACACACACACATACATATATATATATATAAATGAATACATACACATATATATATAAATGAATACACACACCCACACACATATATATATGTATATATATATATATATATATATATATATATCTACGTATATATATATATATATATATATATATATGTAAATGAATACACACACATATGTATATATATATATATATATATATATATATATATATATATATATACAAATATATATCAGAAGCAAATGAACAACTTAGCTCTTCATTCTCTATGGCTATGGGGGCAGGGGGGCACATGACTGACTTGTTCAGATGTAACTGTGGGACATAAGAAATATTTCTGCCAGACAAGATGAATTTACTTAGTCAGCAACTTCCTTCATCTTCATTATCTCTTTTCATAAACCAACTTTTCTTCTTGAGAGCTCATAATCATCTGACATACTGACACTATGATAGAAAACCGACCAGGTTTGATGATATCATAAGGTACTGCTGGGGTGCTCAGGTTCAGTGTTTATGATACTTCAAACCTAAGCGCAGAGTCATCATCTGATGAAAGTTTTTTTTTTTTGTGGCAACAGCAGCAAGTGTATGAAATTATGTACTGCACACGCAATCCATACACACAAATACCGAACTGTAATAAATATGCAACAAACATGTCTATATGTATTGGATAAATCTTTAGTTCAAAGTAATGCTCTATACCATCGGTATGTAAAACGATTATAACATGAGTAAAGATTTTTTCACTGGTTCATTCTGAAAATCTCTTCTGAGTGAAACAGAATGCACTACCTGTAATGAACCGGTAAAAAAAAAAACTGTAAGTAGAAAAATAATGAAATCTCACAGAAAACCATCATTTTTTTCTGTTGACAAACTCCAGTCCAAATCAGGAGTTGACTTTGATTTTCTGCTGTAACTAGAATAACAAGAACAATCCTCACCAAATTTAAGGGGGAAAAAATTTATATTCCCCTCCGATGGTTTGAAATCACAATTGATTTTCTACCATAACAAGAATAATAAGAACAATTCTCACCAAATTTAAGGGAGAAAAATCTATATTCCCTAATGTGGTTTGAAATCACAACCAAGTGATTGGTAGTCGTGTTTCTTACAGGCTAAGCTAAATTGTATAGTTTTATATACGTACCAAAATCTATGTCAGAAATATACAAGGGCTTTGTTTATTCTAATAAATGAATATGTTTATGCTTTTAAAAATATATCTTTCATAGATTTATATTTATTATGCACATAATACAATATACATCATAGAATCCATTAAAAATCTCAAATGGCGATGGGCTGGCCATGTTGCAAGAATGGCGGACAACCGATGGACATCATGACTCATGACATGGATCCCCCGAGATCACATGCACAACCAAGGCTGGCTGAATATTAGATGGAGAGACGAGCTATACAAGTTCAGGAAGTACTGGCTACGCGACGCCCATGATAGAGAAGTGTGGCAAATCCTGGGGAAGGTCTATGTCCAACAACGGACATTAAAAGACTGACGATGATGATGAATACAATATCATCTTCAGTCAGAATAGAAGAAGGAGTTGAGTTTGAACTTGCAGCAGACAGGCCTTTCTATCTCCCTCTCCCTCCCTCTCTCTCTCTTTTCAAAAATGTTTTGGATGTGCTTTTTTTCCCCCTATGTAGACAGATTTCAGGACATGAAAGATTGTTTCTAACTTTTGACCTTTTCACCTAACCTTACAGTTACCCAACTTGTAGCAATAAAAAGGGCAAGGTTTCCAGGTTAGCCATTTTTCAGCTAGATCTGGCTGATTTACTCCCCTCCAATTTAGCCAATAAAAATCTTTAATAGCCAATCAAATCTGGTAATTTTGATACAAATAAATATTCAATTCTTATTTTTAATTTGTTCTGGAATCTTAGTATATGTATATTTTATTAGATAAGTCAGTTTTAAATGAGTACACACACACACACACACACACACACACACACACACACACACACACACACACACATACATATAGCGCTTCCATTGGAATAGAGCACTCTGGTGGATGAGGAGTTTCTGACCACCCAGTTCCGTAGGTAGGATATCGGCCTTCAGGTCCGATGTGAGGGTTTCAATTCTGTCTTGCGGTACTGGATGGGATAAAGTCTATAGCCACACTGAAGAGATGTAATACATTGAAACAGCTGTCTGTGGATGACACAATAATAAAATATATATATATATATATATATATAAAATTTGAAATATATAGATTTTTCCAATTTTAGTGAAACTTAGCCATTTTAAAGAGAGTTTTAGTTATAAATAACTAGCCTTGCTTGGCATGCCTGAAAGAAGGTGGCGAAGCACTTGGTAGATAGTTCACTCGTAACATTATCAGCCATGAAAGTTTTGTCCAGAAAAGGCCCCCCCCCCATCACCACCACCAAAAAAAAAAAAAAAAAAAAACGAAATTTAAAAAAAAACAAAATCTCATACAACTGAAGGGAACCAAAGTATCAACAAATGTGATTATTTTGTCAGCTCAGTGGCAGACATCAATTCCTGCTGGATAGTCAAGGAGACTAAATTTCAACATCATCCAATCTCAAATGACTGATTTTTTTCCATTTCTTTTAAACTGGTAACTCATGCTAACAAACCAAAGGATCCTGTATACTCTGGTTTTTCCCCGACGTTGCCATTAATCTACAATATCAGTTTGAGATTCATGCCATTGTGGACACTGGCAAACAATTTTACTGATGCACCCTTATATATAAGTGTGTATATATATGATAAATATAAATATATATATACATATATATGATTAGGAATTGCATTATATTATATTGAAACTATATTTGAAATGACCCCTGTTATTACACGGTGAATATATCATTTGGCCCAGACAACATAAGTGAAATAAACAATTAAAGAAAACGGGGCTGTTGGAGGAATTGAATCTGCAACTGATTGGGTAGCTGCTGGGGTACAATCATCAGACAGATTGACGATTGCACGACAGGTACAGCACTGACTCACCACAAAGAATTTAATTTTCTACGTACACCCATTTACATATGCCCTATCCCCAATATATCGAGCAATTTTCACACGTGGATAACTCAAAAACGCTCAGAAAATAACAACAATATATATATTTATATGTATAATCAAATAAATATAAATATATGATGTTTTCCCCAAGACAAATTTGTTTCATACTTTTAATGTACTTCTCAATTGCTAAAACTGATTTCATAAAAGTACAAAACAAATTTGCCTTGTGAAAACATCACATATTTTTATTTATTTGATTATAACTCTACTTTACCAATATTTAACACTATATTTTTAAAGACAACAAATCTTCTCTAAAAATATATATGATGGCTTAGTTCCGCAAACCGAGATTTGATAGAAGAGTTTTCCACCAAGTAGGACCATAGACGGCAAGACCTGTCAGCAGAATAACCCTCTAGCCTGAGCAATGGAGTTATAAAATGAAGTGCAACTTGTCCTGCCTTTAAACCCTTTTCAGCACGAAATGATATTTAATACATAGTACACATCTTCCTCCCTATTGTTGAGACTGAACATTTATCTCTAGAAAGAAGATAAGTTAAAATTTTGAATGTCATCACTAATCAGTAAATTGTTCTCAACACGTTGATATATCTAATAGATATATGTTTCATTTGTTTGTTTGAAAAATAGTGTCTATGCATGTGTAAAACAGTATTGTTATCTGCAAAAGTAATTTTGTTTTAAAAATCAAGCATTCTAGTTTGTCTCAAAGACTCTTCATCAGGTTCTCATTTTGGAGCATATATTTGGTAGTTGAATATTAAATTTCATTTTTCCAAGGTGAGAAGGACAATGCAAATAACAAAAAAGGTAAATATCTAATCAAAATATAATCCGTTTGAATGAAGCAATAATCTTTATCGAACGATACTCTTGTGATAAAATGCTATCTCTATTGAATGCTTTAGATTCAAGGGTTATGAATTCAGTAAAAGCACAAATTGCGGCCCTCCTATCATTCAAACTTTTATTATAGATGCTACATTCAAAATCTTTGAAATAATGCTAATCTGAAGGACAAATGTCAGATGGTGCAAGACTTTATATTTTAATTCTCTAGGCTTTCATTCCTTCCATGTTGGACCCATTTTTCCAACTTTCTATTGCCTTGAGATGATGTGGTATTGGTGCTGTTGAAATCATAAGCTTATTGGACCAATGCTAGACAGTTCGCACTGTAGTAGTGTTCACTTAAAATGCTTTGTTGAAATTATTGGCAGCTTGGACAGCATTATGTCCTAATTAGAAATCACACTTCAACATCAGTACTGCTGTTGATGGGTTAAAAATCTCCAATGATCATTTACATCACTATTTACATTGGATCAGCAAAAAATGGAATTACATCAGTTAACCTTTTGCTTTTAGCATTATTCACTACGATATAAAAAAAATCAACAAAAAAGCATTACGTATGAAACAACTGAATAGAAGTAAGTTATCAGCATATTACTATTTCTCTTGTCTGCACCTAAAGTGACATAGATCAAATATTGGATTTCAGAAGCAGAGGAAATATGTTTTGAAACTTCAAGCAGAATTTTTCAATTCCCAAATTAATTTCCTCTTCTTTTTTTAAAAAATTCTGTTTATGTATTCTAATAAAATAGACCCCCCGAAAAGAAACTGACATCAAAAACTTCATTAGTGGTATCCTGTTTCCAAGGTCTACCATTCTGCTTCTAAAATAAACAATTTCACAATTTTTTCAAAAGGCACACCAGGAAGATAAGGAAACAGCACTTAAATGTTTATATAATATAAATTTGAATAATAAAAAATATTATGTTATCATATGTAATTATACATTTTCATAATTTTTTTACATATATCGAAAGAGAGGGAGAGAGATGTATTGTAAAAAGTTGAGACAAAGCTGGAGTGTATTGTGTATATGGAGTTGTTTATTTACATTGAGTTATTCCAAACATGTTTTGAAGTTAAAAAACTTCATCTTTAGCGGAAAGGTCTTACATTTTCAGCATTGGTTGAACAGTAAATGATGATGTAAAATGAGACTTTTCATTTCAAGTCCGACCTGTCAATGTGGGTCAGTGAACTGAATTGTTGATGGAAATGGCTGTCTTGAGAATTGGCTACTGGCTTGTGTGATTAAGGTTCATCAAAGGGTCAAGTATATTTATATATGTGCATATGCATAAATATATGTGTATATGTGCAAGATAAAATGTTAAGGAAAGTCTTAGAAAGATCTTCCAAATTTATTTAGCTTTTCTTTTGCTGGTCCAATCAGCCAACTTTCAAAAGCTCAGAAAATGATTTGACATGAACTTACAGACAGGAACATTGGTCAACATTTAAACCTCAACATCTTTTCCTAAACATTTTAACAGGAGCCAGGATTGGAAGTTCTTCCACACAAGGTATATTCTAGAATTCAGTCACTATCATACTATTTGTTTGCTCATTACAACACTTCTTTTCTGGTTGTCAGCTATAACAAATTGAAGATGTTGAAAAATCATTAAAAAAATATCATAACTGGAATCATCCTTTTATGGATGGAATTCCCTGTTTAGTTGAAAGAATGATAATAAATTTATAGGACTGAAAGATTTTGTTGAACGAATGCTGAGAACTTTAACGTCAACCTAATATCTCATAAAAATTGCTGGTCAATAGTCATGACATGTACTCATTTTAGGTTGTCAGGGTTCGGCAGCTCTTGGGACCAGATGGTTTGGCAAGGAGCAAGAGGGCAATTTACAGCAAAATGTCAGTTGCCTCAGGTGGGAGTAGGTATCTGGCACTTTGAGTTATGTGAATTTTTATCTTCCACTTATTTTTAACTAAAAGTTTATCAGTGAGCCAGTCCCCCCAAAATTTTGAGGGTTTGTGAGCAAATCGAGAAATATCATTTTATATGGAAAAACACATACGTGTGTGTGTGTGTGTGTGTGTGTGAATCAATAACTTTGTAGCCTGACACGTAGTTATCAGCTGAATTTTGATCCAGAGAATTTCCACAGAATAATATTTGATCTTTGTGATTGATATTAAATGCATTGCCAAGGAAGGAGATTTGTTGAGTGAAATAGATGCTTTTTTCCATCATTAAGTTGTGGACTTATGTTTAGGAGCAATGTAACTTTGAAGCAGCAGCTCCATTTTTCTTCAATTGTTCATTCCATTTACACTGTCTAGGCAAAGTGACTTATTCTCTGTGTAACAGCTGGGAAGGGGGGGGGGCAATTTCAAATAGAGTTTCAAATAACATAACACATTCAT
This sequence comes from Thysanoteuthis rhombus, assembly GCA_963457665.1. NCBI lineage: Eukaryota > Metazoa > Mollusca > Cephalopoda > Oegopsida > Thysanoteuthidae > Thysanoteuthis > Thysanoteuthis major. The sequence continues at coordinate 23,286,736 of OY735222.1, read as the reverse complement.
AAACATTCATGAATAGATATATAAGTAAAGTATTTATCAAAAAAATTACGTCTGCTAATTTGATGTCTCTATGGGTAGTCTCGATTCAGCAAAAAGGTCAGACCTGATCAGTTCATATATTTTGTATAACCTCACTAAAACATTAAACTCTAAAAATATAGGACTCTACCGGAACAATGGCCAACTAATTGTAGAAAATAGAAAACACAAAAATTTGAAATAAACAAAAATACATATCATAAAAGTAATAAAAAAGTTGAAATTAAGGAAAACGTAAAATTCTACCACCCGAATAAAATCATTGAATAGACCCCCAAATCAACAGAAACTAGGCTGATAAACAACTCCTTAAATGAAACAATATCCAACAATGTCAGAAATGAATATACTAAAGCCTTTAAGGACAGCAGTTTAACCAAGAGTAGCTGTAAATATGATGAAAAAGTAAAATCAAATAGAGTAAAACATAACAATAACAAAAAAGTAAAAGTAGGAAAATCATCTGGTATACACTGCCATTCAACCTACAAGTAAAAACAAAAATAGGGAAAAAATTAATCCAATTGATAGAAAAACACTTCCTCCAAGTAACCCCCTGAGTAAACTGAAAATTAGCTATAGTTGTATGGATAATTTCATTAAGTTCATAACAAAACATAACAATAAAGTAATTGAAACTAACACTAATGGAGGAAGCATAAATAAACCAAATTGCAATTTTCAAACAGAAACAGATGCCCTTGGCAAAACAAATGTCTCAAACTAAATATTGTATATCAAGCTGAAATATCCATTCCAAGAAAAATCTTAAGACGTGAAATGAAACACCCTTTAAACTGAGATTAGCAGCTATATATCATCATTTACAAATGAAAAATACAAAGCAGTACATCATTGTCAATATATAATTGGAGGTTAACTAATAACCTCACACCCACAGTAGAATGGAAAATATCAAAACAAATATACATATGCCAGAACATTAAAACTCAATGTTACCTATGCCTAAATGAGAAATTTGAAATTCTCAGGTTTGCCAATAGAACAAAAAAACAAAAAACAGAATTACAAATAGAAAAGAATGATATATTGTACACTTTAGTTCCATCTCCATTCAAATTTTCTTTTAAATAATATAATCCAACACCCCACGTATAGGTATACATAAATCATCCACCATAACTATCTTCTTCCCTTCCGTCATTATTAACAATAGTAGTAACAGCATTACTATCAACATTAACGCTATCATTTTATACCTCCGGTCACGTTTAGATCAACCTTATCACCCTTTCATAATCATCTTGTATATATAGAAACACACCAAAACTAGAATAATTAAACAATTAAACAAACAGCTCAAGTAAACCTCAACATTGGGAAACAGATTTAAGTAAGAATAAAATACTCTCAGAGAGGAAACATATCATAAAGAGTTGATGCTTTAACAACATACTGATAAGGGAAGTGCCTACAGAATTTCCTACTAATTTAGTATTCATAACTACCAACAAGCAAAGTATCTCAAATTTGTAAAACCAAAAAACATAACAAGCAGTGACCAACAATTGAGCAAGGGAAAGAAAAAGATAAGATATATAAATAAAACAAGAGGAAGGTTCTCTACCCCCCCAAAATTGATCCACCCCCAAAAATGTCCTAAATAGGGATCTAAAATAGATCAAATCATTCGTCTAAAGAAGTCCAAACAGGGCAGAAACATGGTTGTGCTTGCGTAGTGAATCTTCTATTTCATCATATATATATATAATGATAATTGAATAATTGTGTCACCCACACATAGCTGTTTTGTGGTATTACAACTCTTCAGTGTGGCTTTAGACTATCCAATTTCCCATCCAGTGCCACAAGGTAGGATTGAAACCTTCGCTTCAGACCCAGAGGCTAGCATCTCAACTCTACCCTACGCAGAACTGGCCAGTCAGTAAGGTTGGATTCAAGCGATACATTTACTCACACATAATTCCCCATCCACCAGAGTGCTCTATTCCTAAGTTGGAAGAGCAGTTCATAATATATATTCTCAATTTATAAAGGTACAAAAAGAAAGAATTAGAAAACAGATTTTATCTGTTGTAGATATTTAATCCCAGTGCCCAATATTGAACACAGTAAATAACCCTATTAATAAATGAAAATGAAATCTATTGTGATTCAATAGTGGATGAAACTTGATGAGAAGTAAGTGTAAAAATGATATTTCATTTTCTTTATGTATTTCCCTAAAGGGTTTTGACTGTCCAAGCATCCTCAGATAGAGAGAAATGCTAAATGAAAGGATGCATAATATTGAATCCAAATCAAAGTGTTGATCTCTCTTCAATAGAGCTCTCTTATTTAATCTGCTTACGGCATTCCATACTGGACTGTTCTTTCACCAGTCGGGCCTCTCCTATTTTATCTCTCTATTCTCTTCTTTCATTGGGGGGGGGGGGGAATTGTTATTTCTAAACAGGTTATGGTGGAGTTAATTAGTGATGAAATGGGCGGGTGGATAAGTACAGATTCTTATTCATCCCACGTTAGAAGATTTCCAAGTGTCTGTGTGTGTGTGTGTGTGTTGGGGGGGTGATATGGCATTGGATTTCAGAAGCTATCGATAGTATCTTGGTAGAAGTAATAAAAAGAAAATATTCACAGTGATCTATGGTGGTTTCATTTCTTAAAAGATTGATTGTTTGAATTAATTTGCATTAAAATCCAAATGTGTTACATTTGCGCTCAATTTTTGTATCAAATATTCACATGCTTCATGATAGATTATGCTTCATATTTATACAGAAGTTATATATATATATATATATATATATATATATATATATATATATATATCCACACACAGATACAAACACCCTCCTTCCTGTTCCAACAAAACAACCAAATAACACATAAATATTCCCATTCTCCTCTTCAGCAACAAACATGTAAACAGCAAATTTTTCTGTGAACTGCTGCTAATATATTTCTCTGAAAAAGATAGCTGGCCCCCAGCAAAATGCATCAAAAATTACCCATGGAATAATAAAAAATTTTGAGATGTAACACGTGTCTCATGAGTTTTTCTCTTCACCTTCCAATAGTTATTTTCATCTACATACATATATATATATATATATATATATATATATATATATATATATATATATATATATATGTATATATAAACATACACATGCACATGAGTACATGCGTATCTATCCATATAAAATACAATTAATCTTAAATTTAAGAACAATTATCCTCAATTTCATAGAAAACAAGCATAAAAACTGAGCTCAATTACCCGACCCTAGACTGGTATATCCTGGGCAGTGCCAAGTTACCTTGCAAATATTCATTATCCATACAAGATTAGAGTATTTTTTTCATCTTAGATCTTGAAAGCTACTGTGAGTTGATTTTTGTTGACTGGCTCCAGTATTCATCTGTCTTGCCTGTGTATATATAATATATATATATATATGTATATATATATATATATATATATATATATATATATATATATATATATATATATATATATATATATATATATATGTACTATTATTTACAAATCCACAAACAGGAAATCTTATCAAAAGTTCTGGGGTTTTTTTGATAGATTGCGTATGAATTATTTTTCTTTCCATCTATTTCTCTAACTACTTCAACATCACAATTTTATTCCTAACATTCAAACCTTTCTAAACTGTTATACCCCATATCCTGGGCAGTGGTAAGTTACCTTGCAGTCATAGAATTAAACTGGCCTCTTTAAAGCAGTACAGAGAATTCCAAGACAATATAGGAAATAATTGTTTTGGATTAAGAGACTCTTAAAAAGACAAGAGTGTCAGTACTTGAGGTCAAGATGGTTCAATTGTATGAAGAGTTGAAAAAGTTGATGCTGAAAATTGAAAGGGTGGGGAGAAGTTTTTATTGGACTTCAGTGACCCCTTGTTAGAGTCATACGACACAAGATACTGGATACTTAGGGAAGCAGTTACAGGTCCAAACCTCAAACACTGAACAAAAATAGAGCATTCCCATGTATCTTTTCATAAGCTGAAATGGTGTAAAGTGAAGAATCAATTACCATTGATTGATATGGGATAAAATTTTGAGTGTTCCCAGATCCTTAAAATGATCTTCTTCTATGTCTGCCAGTTTTATGCCAAGTGTAAGCTTATAAGCTCTCTTAGACTTTTCTGATACCATAGGACACTTGCTAATGGATGCATGAAATAAATCGCAGTTTAAAGTTATGGCAGCTTGAGATTTTTCGTAAAAATAAAGTAGCAGGAAGCAAACTTTCATAAAGGTTGGGAATAACTGTATTGTGGTCACTATAAACCACTGGTTCTTAACCAGAGGGGGGGGGGCATACATCTCCAGGGGTTAGAAGTAATTTCAAGACGGGGCACAAGCCTAAAGGAAAAGGTAAGAATTTCTCTAATTATTCTGAGGATTTTCTCAAGTGTTTACATAATATCAAGACGAACATAACTTATTGAAATTATATTTTCATCACAGACTTGCAATACCCATTTCCAATTAATTTTTGGTTGATGACATGAAGGGGTGCGTGAAGACATGATCCAGCTACTAAAGAGAGGGTGTAAAAAGGTTGGGAACCACTGCTTTGAAAGATACGAAATCTGAAGTGAAAGTGATTTGATGTATCCCAAAAGGCCTCACTTTCAGCTGGTTGCAATTGATTTACAAGAGCAAGTTATTCACTTTCAAGATAAAACGTGAATTAGAAACTGACAACTAAAACTGTCACCAAAACTGTCTTGATAAGTTTCTTCAGTGGGTCTGTCTGTCTTTCCGTCCGTCTGTCTATCTGTCTGTCTGTCTGTCTGTCATGCTGACTGGTTGGCCGGTTGACCATCTGAGTATGAGTTCCATGTACGGGCCACACTAATGGGGTGATGGGACTATTCAAATATTTATTCCTTAATTGCAACTCATGACATGGATCCCCCGAGATCACATGCGCAACCGTGGTCAACAGAGTATCAGATTGAGAGACGAGCTAGACAAGTTCAAAAAGTACTGGCTACGTGACGCCCATGATAGAGAAAGGTGGCAAATCCTGGGGAAGGTCTATGTCCAACGACGGACATTAAAAGACTGATGATGATGTCTAGGAAAAAAAAATTTGTCCTTTGAAAGTCCACCCCACTCCCAAAATTAGGTTTAAAATGGGCGGTTCAATTTACAATGTAAGTGTATGCTAAATTGGTTCCTTAGTTTTGTGGCTATTTTAATGATCACCAACCAACAAAAGGCTAAAGAAGTTTTTCATTCATTGCTAACCTATTTTTGACCATTTTTTTGGCTTTTACTTGTTTCTATGTTTAATTACATTCAAATTATGATTATAAGAATGAGTTAGGGTTCATGGGAAGAACTGCCTTATCAAAAAGGGTTGCAGAAAAAAAATAGCTTCACCAAAGGGGGCTACAAATTTTTCAAAAAATGGTTGAGAAGCCTTGCCTGAAATCATAATAATGATTCAAATTCAAAAGGAGATATTAAGCATTTTTTTTGTTTGTTTTAACACCGGGGATCCTGAACTAATTGTCACAATTCTTTTCTTTTGACGAAGGCAAAATCTCATTAGATTAGGTCGAGACACGGTTTAAGGTTTGTGTCGTATATCAAGCTGTTACATCATGAAATACTGTTTACAGGATAGCAAGATGAAAGATGATATAAACAACGAAAGATGGTAAATATTTATTCAAAACACAACACTTTCAAAGCAATAACCTTTTCCCTATGATCATTTAATGATAATATGCAATCTCTATAAAGTTATTTTGGCTTAATTGTCACAAATTTAGTAAAGGTACAAATTATGGCTTCCTTTTTATTTAACCTTTTATTACGGATATGAAGTTGAAAATGCTTGGGAAGATGATAATCTGTTGAATAAATGTTGAAATGTCTAGTGAATATGATGATACAAGCTGTTAAGGACACAAAAGCTTCCAATAATAATGATTTATATTGAACAACCATAGCCATCTAAGATGGTGAAGGATTCTATCCATTTTTATATGTATATGCATTTGTGTGTTTACTTTAGTGTTTTGTTTTTGTGTTCGAAGCCACCTGGCCATACTATTTTGTCTACAGGCTTTAAAAATTGGCATCAGTATTCCACTAAACATCTCAAAAAAATTTTTTTCTTTCAGAAACTTTTTGGGGCATTATTTTGACAGATTAATGTATAACATCGAGTTATCTAGAATCTTGATATTTGTAGGTTTTTTTTATCACTCTATTCTAGATGTTTTCCAATAGAAAATGCCAGTGATATTATAAATAGAATTCATTCTGATGATATTTATTCTTCGATGGGATTTCTTTACATGACTTAAGCTTTTAATGCTACAGTTGTTCTATTATTGACTGTGATGGCAAGTCTCTATTAACATTGAATCTCCAAAAAACAAAATGCAATACTATTAGTAAATCTTTCACTTCTAGTATTGTTCTCTACGAAGCAAAAAAAGGAAAAAAAAATCGACATTTCAAGTGTAGCGACCCAACAGTTAGGATCAGGGTCACACCCAACATTCATTGTTGGTTTGGGGTAGGATTTGTTTATTTTTTTCTAGAAATAAATATCCTAAGATTCGAAAGATAAAAAAAAAAGTCGTTTTTAAAATAAAAACAACCGCTCGATACAGACAAAGAGGTAATTCTTTCACTGCATGTTTGATTTATGGATTTTCAAGAACTTTCCTTTTTGAATTCAAACTGAGATTCGTATTGTTTTGTCTGCATTTCAACTCATTATAATCCTCAGTGGTAAAATGCTGTGAGAATGTGTGTGAACAGCATTCTCTTATTTCGAGGATGAAGAGGAATGGTGTTCATTCACTATCTATATACGGCTATCCTTTGCCATTTGTTGGGGTTAGGGGCTCTAGGGGTCCACAAATAATTTTTGCTACCCCTCCCCAATCATTTCAGTCCCCAATAATCATAAATCTTGTATCGCAAACCTTTTGATGAACGAACGCTTTATGAAAGAATACAGTAAAGTATACAGTAAAAAAGAATATTCAGATGATTAATGAAAACTATAAATTTCATAAAACTACAGTACTGGGAATTGGAAAGAATTGTTTTAATGCCTGATATATCATTTGACCGACCAGTTTGAAAATGTTTTTCAGTCACAATTTTCCCTGGGTTTATATTGTCTGAAAAAATAATTTTTTGTCAATTTTTATTTGACAATTTACGATAAAATTGATAGATTACAAGTTTCAGACATTTTTATCGACACATGACACTTTTTACAAAGAGCCTGCAGAGGTTTTTGTATCTTAAATACATATAAATTCATGATTTCCTAAACTTTATATATATGTATATATATATATATATATATATATATATATATATTTTTTTTTTTTTTTTTTTCAGATGATTGATCCCCTTGTCATTGTTTTTATTATAAATACAACATTTCGGCCAATTCATTCAACAGCCTTCTTCAGCAGTCATATCCAAATATGAAGGTGGTAAACAGAATTTTCCAATGGTAGCTACATTACAATGTAGGATTTGGGTAGTATTAAACTCTCCGTCTTTCATTGTTAGGCTCAGATTTCTATGCTGTGTCTATGACACACAATAAGGTGTTCAATCGTCCAAATAACTCTTTGAATGGTAATGACCCTTCCCGAAACTATAGACAGTATTTTTATATTTTGTCCATACTGTACAGTGTACTTTCTATGATGTGTTCCTTTTGTGGTACGCCACAGAACTCAAAAAATATTCCCATTGAATAATTCTGCAAATTAAACCGTAAATGGAAAATCTGGAAAAGGCAAATGTTAACTGTACCAATAAATTTCACCTTTTGAACAACTCACTGATAAGAACAATCAGCCAGTAAATATCTAAATGCGCATCCCATAAGACCTCAAAATATTTCTGAAATTGGTTTGATTTCAAAAATTTTTGCAAATGCTTCAAAATCCCTTCAGACAGCCCTGTGTTCCCTCACTTCTTTTTTTTAACACCACATTACTGATAATCCCTACAAAAGAATGGTCATTTCTCAACAAACAATATCACTTGGGTCGGCTTGATGGCTGAGATAGTCGCATATTTCCCACCAGTGGCAATTGATTTTTTTGAGCTGAGAACTTTATGTGTCTTTATGCCCACTAACATTACAGGGGTGGCTCAGCATGTCACCTACATCATGACTTTGGAGCATGTGACTTAATGGCCAGTTACCAAAGTAAAGGCCCAGATTTCAAATGCTGTTTTTCTTCAAAAGGCATTCAGACAAGCTCGGCTAACTTGGAAAATTAATGCCACCCAATCTTCCTACTCTGTCTTTCTTCCATCTTTCTTAGTCTTATAAATCTCAATAAGGACAATGTACAGCACTGTGTGAATATATTGCACTTCAAGCTTTAACCATCAGTTGGCAGTTGTGCTCCATCCGGGATATGGGCAAACACCATCAGTAAAAAAAAGAAAGAATTTATCTCTATTATTGTTCGGACTATCCTCATCTTGGTTGTTTTCCATACAATATTTCAGCCAATTCATTCTACAGCCTGATACCTGATGAAGGCCATAGAGTACAATGGCCGAAACATTATATGGAAAACAACCAAGATGAGGATAGTCCGAACAATAATAGAGATAATAATAATACCTCATCTCAAAAATTTAGAGAAACAGAAAATCATTTTTTCAAAGTTTTCAATGATTTCCTCACAAATCCGATTTGAATAAATAAAAATGTTCAAATTTTCAGTTCTCTAGTTCCATTGGTGCAGCCTGTATGAACAACACGTACATAAGTAGCCACCAAACCTACTTAAAAACTGAAGAATCTTATGAATTTGATGTTGACTGCTTTGGTTAATGATTTCTATTATGACTTTTGCACAGCCCCTAATGTAACCAGGAGGTGGAATTTTGGGAGGGATCACAGCCATCTGGGGAGGGCCAGAGGGTCTCCCAGTCAAAGACATTGTGACTATAACAAATATAACAGGATACTAGTATGAGTGAATCAATGTACAATAGTTTTTAATCATTTATTCATTTTTTATTTGATTAATTAGTATAAATCTGTATAATTATTAATTTTCATGACTCCTTTTTACCCTCTCAATTTATTAGTTGCTTTTTAGCGGAACTTTTTACATAGACCATTTACTGATCAAATTCTATTTACTCACTGCCAAAGGGTAATTGAACTGAGCAAAAAGTTGCGATGAGAAGCAAATATTCTAAGAGCTTTTAGCCAATTGAACTTCTTCTTGTTGCCTATGTTATTACCATGCTGTTTTGGCCAAACAATTCAAAAAAAAAAAAAGGCAACTTATAAATTGAGATTAAGGTAAAAAGTAAATATAAAAATTTGAAAAATAACCCCAGTTCTCGATTCATTTCAAAATGGACACCTTTGCCAGGAGTTGAGAAATATGTTGGAAGGGAATTCTCTCTTTCCCCTAGGTTTTGAACTGAAATCTAAGGATCTTCAGTTCCCTCAAGGCCATTGCTAATATCATCAGTCAACTGACATATCAGTGATAAGCTAATCTAAATTGATGGCTTCCAAGCTGCTGAAATAGATAATACATAATAAATCTATTAGAGCTCCATATCAAACTAAGACCATTATAATGACAATAAGGCAATATATAACATAATATCCACTCTTGCTTAGGCAAGCAGAATAAGCCATATGATTTATGCTTAGGGGCAGCAGTCCGCATGGGTGTTATGAGTTGAAACTGCTCAAAAGCTGACCCATTCTGACCTGATGAAGCTGAACTTTGGAGTGGATATCTTCATAAGGAAACTAGAGGAAAACCAAAAGATTTTAAAATACCCATGGAGGTAATAGTCTTGAGCTGTGTGAATTTCTTGAATAAAACATTTTTAATATTAACCCATCAAGTGTGAATTACTGAAATTTCAGTCACTGCAGTTCTATGGCCATAGACTAGCCGACTCACACAGTTATGTCGTGTGTGTTTCACTTTGATTTTGAGATTTCACCATTCAGTGCCTATAAATGATTTTCAACATTTTTGCTCACAACTTCCGAGAACAACCATTTAAAAAAAATAACTTTTGATCCTACAAGGCTTAGGGAGTCCGAAATCCCTTGTCACAAATGGCCAACAAAGATGACCTCATGAAAAAAGCCCAGTATGCAACAGTCAACTATAACAATGCTCATAAGAATTGATATTTTGATAAAAGAATTGACGTTTATGGAAGAATTAAATCCTGTATTTTACTTATAGTTGCTGTTTTGGCATCACTCAAATATCTCTAGATTTTTTTTGTATAAATATCAAGATTTTTCAAGGTTCGGCAGGTCAGTGGCCAACTCAATAAAATTTCTGTTTTATTACAATTGAGAACAACTCGGTTCTATCGATGCATGCGTCAGGGTTCTTATCTTGCAATGGAAGAGGGATTTTATCTTGAAATGGATAACAATTACACCTTCCACCTTCCAGAGTTAATGGGTTAATTTTAACTTAATTTGACAGCATTCAAAGGAGAGATAAAAAGATCTGGATTGGCTGAAAGTATTTGGAGAGCTCTTCTCTCTGGAATGAAGCCTGTATAATAGACAGTGAATGCTGTAAGAAACTAAGAAAAACCAAGGAGACTGCCCATATCAACATGTCGACTAAATGTATGAGTCAGACAAGTGTGGAGTTCAAACAAATGTAGCTCCCACGGCCCAACAGAGACAAGATTTGGAAATCCGAACCTAACAAGGAAAGAAGAAGAGGTCGACATATCCGAATCCTACGTGGTAACCTAGCAACTATTTGGAATATTCTGTTTACTACCACTATTGGAAAATTCTGAAAACCACTACCATATTTGGATAACACACCTGAAGAAGGCCGTTGGTTGAATAAGCTGAAATGTCATGCTTATAACACAAACCACAAGAAGGGGTTCAATCATCTGAAAAACTCTTTAAATGTTAATTGCCCGTCTCAAAACTATAGACAGTAATTTCGACTTGTTTACTATTCTTCCTCTGAATGGCCCTATCCCTAAGACATTCCACATTCTACTGCTATTAAATAAACAGCACAGATCAGATGGAAAATGCTTCATCTCAGACTTTGAATGGAGGTGCAGAATGGCATAATGTTTACCCAGCACAAAAAACAGAATTGGCGGAGTGAGTTCAAGTTTCGTCCAGAGCTGTTAGCATTCTCTTTGCACCAATGCCCTTGCAAATGGCATGAATCCACTTCTACCCTAGTTATTGGTGAATGGCTGGGCATTCAGAGCCTTCTAGGCATGTAAGGCTCTCCATCTACGAGAAGGTCATTCTAAAAGGAAAAAAAACAACTGATTGGTATTACTATAGCTTGGCATAACCTCAGGTAGAGGAGGAAAGTTGGTTATGGATTTAGCAACTCCATCTCATAAAAACGTACAAGCTACTGATACTGCAGCAGAGTTGATGAGGCCCTACACACACAGAGAACTTTACAGTAATCAACAAAACAGGAATCAAATAACAAAGAATCACCATCATTTGGTGGGGGGCAGATTCATTTTTAGCATCGGAGAAAAGGATAGAAATAAAGGTTTAAATAAATAGAAATGAGGAACCTGTCATTCCAACGCTTTCAGGGCACAATTTTTCCACGTCTTTTCCGATGATTATAGTTGGATACATATTCTTTTGAAATGGAGAGAAGGGACCTTGTTTGGTCAAGTCCCACCTTCACAATGCTGGGCTGAATCCTCTTCCTCATGGACAAAGTTAAGCATCTCCTCCTCAAATTCAAAAATGGAATAATTTTCATATTTTATCTGTAAATGTCTAATCAAAGAAAATAAAAACCTATTTTGAAAAGAAATATTTTCAACCGGTGAAATTTTATGATTTATGAAGCAGGAGTTGTGAAGCAAACAAGAAATGATATTATTCACATTTTTTTCTAATTGATTTTTAAAATTTAATTTCAGAAGAATTGCAACTACCTAATAATTTTTAAGCAGCTCACTGTCCAGCAGGAACAGCCCTAGGGTCCCTGGCATTTCAAACAAGCTGAACTTTTGTGCTATTTCAAGGATAGTATTATCTTATATTCCTAAAAAAATCTGATGCATTAAGGAATTTTCTTATTTTGACTGTTGTTTACATTAATTAATTCTCCCATTCTTCCATCTTTATTTGGAAAGTTCACTCAACCCAAGAGACTGCCCGTTTTGTTAGTATCTACAGTCAGTCCTGCTGCCAAACGTAAGATAACTCATTTTTGCAAATCATCGGTTCTGCGTAACTGACAGGATAAGTTGTTTCGCAATAGTATGTTATTCTTTTACAAGATGGCAGCATCTCCATGTGCAGACAAGGAAAATTTGTTAGATTAGTTATCACATCTTTGACGCCAGATTGACAACTTGCTAAGACGATTCATCTAGTTTGTAGGAGTGAACTAGTTTAAATATACCATGAAAACTTTCTATTTTGATCAATTTTCCACGAGAAAAACCTGGCGCAGGAGTTGCACTAAAAAATATACTGGGCAGCTAATGGGTCAAGAAATGTTGGAATGTTCGGGGGGGGGGGTCCAAATGCAATATTGAAGGTAGTTAGAAGAGAGAGAAAAATGCAAGGAAAAATAATTCTTCCTTAATCTATCATAGTGCAAAATAGAAAAAAAAAAACAGTACCAGCTTTTCGATGAGATTTCCTGCGAGCAGATTTGTAGGTGTTATATATTTACGGTTGATGGTAAAATCATGTGTATAAAATACAGAAAGAAATAATCTAAATTCCGAAGCCCGTTGAAAAAAAATCAACTCAGTATAAATTCCAATATCAAAAATAAAAGAAAAATTCTAATTTTGTATACGAAGATACGAAAACAAAAACAAAAGAATGATGGATACAAGCCATCCTAAAATAGAGTAAATAATATTCTAATCACATTAGGTGTAAGTTACCTATCAAAAAAGTAAATGTGTTACTTTCCAAGTTATAGCTCTGGGAACTTACTTCTTTTTTTAGACTAAAAATATACATAATACCAATAATCAGTTAATATGTCAATTGATTCCTGACCACTGATAATCCCTTCCTTCCTGATTTAAGAAAACATTTCTATGATAGAATTCTTAGCAATGTATTTCTGTACTATGTTTAGAGCGCATTTTTATAGATAGAAATCTTTTACAATGCATAGTATAGTAAAAATCATTTGCAATGCATTTCTATAGAAAGAAAATAGTATTGTATTCAAGTACCCATTATAAATAGGCAAAGTTTCATAGTTTCTTGTCACTATCCACTGATTTTATTGCTATACTACCACTCTCCAACTTAGCTTCATTCATTTTCTGGACAAAAATATCCTGTTGTCTGGTAAAGCATTGATAAACCAAATTGAACACCAAATTTTACAAATTTCAACCAAATACTTGTTTTAGCAAATTCTTGCACCCAGTCTCTATGTAATCCACTGAAAATTCAGGGAGAATTGAAGGTGAGGGATTAAGGTTAGTGTTACTAGCAGAATAGTGTCTTTGTTTTGTGGACATAAGGTGATCCGACAGAAGGTTGATGAAAGCAACAATTGGAAAGTGAAGAAAAAAATCTTGAGAGAAAAGCAGGTGTTACATCTGAAAAAATTTCTATTAACACGTGGCTATGTTTCGATGTATTTCAACGGGTGCCAGCCATCTTTTTCAGGGAAACTTGCAGCAGTGTAGAGAAAATTGTGTACTGTTTACATGTTTGAGGTTAAGGAAAGAAGTGAACAATTATATGTATAATGGAAAAGCATTGCTGTTATTTTTAATACAGAAATGTGATTTTAATATAGTTATTTGCTAATCTTAGATTATTTTTGGTACAAGGCTACATGTATGGGGAACCCAGAGTGAATTAAAATCACCGCTTTGTTGTAGTGATTCTGGAGTTGAGTTTGCAAACCATTACACCACCACAAAGTACTATGATATTAATAGAAAGATGCACCAAAAGAAATTATCAGGTAGAAATGCACCTAAATAGAATTTATCATAGTAATGTACCTAAAGTGATTTTCATGTTAAAATGTACAGAAACTGATTTTAATGAAGAAATAAACCGAAAGTTACTTAAATATAGAAATGCACCTAGAGTGACTTTATTATAGAAATGCACTGAGAGTGATTTTGGAAAGAAATGCATCAAGAGTGATTAAAATGAAGAAATGCATCAAAAGTTATTTTAATATAGAAGTGTACTAAAAATGTTTTTGATGTAAAAATCCACCAGAAGTGTTTTTAATATAGAAATGCACTGAAAATGATTTTAATGTACAATCAAATATAGAATTATTATATGCCTTTATCATAAGACGGATAAATGTCTTCTTAGTATGCTTAAATTATTTTTCTTCTTAAAAATAATCCAAGTAAATGTATATTCACTTATGCTAAGAAAATGAAGGATTTTCAATATCATAATTATATTATTTGGAAAGCCCATTTTAAGTCAGATAATCTTGGATAAGGGGAATGACATTCTGAAATATAGTAAAGAAAGAGTGCACAGGCCAGAAAGGTTGAGACCACCCTTTTAGACAAATAAAATTAAACCCAATTCTTTCTAAGTGCCTCAATGAATGAGACAATAATTAGTAATTGTACTTTGAAGGTTAGGTCAGCCTCAGCTCGATTCCACCCACACAGAGAATAATTATTCGAAAATAGGGCAATAGGTCGAGAAAATATCAGTGTTGCTTATTTTGTTGTAATTTTGGAGGAAGAAAAAGAATATTAGATCGTTATCCAATGTTTGAATTGCTACAAGCCCTATTCTTTGCATTCAAAACCATTTTGATTGGTGGCTTATCTCGAATGATGATCAGGCGATGATATCGTGCCACCATTTCTGTACCAAAATGGCCGCACACTATCAAGCATTATTGTTAAGGATGCACCAATCAGAAAACTGCAAACATATGATTTTTTTTTCTGCCATCCTTGTCTTTTTGTTTTTTTCCCACAACATTTTGACAAGTCAAATGTTCAGCTTTGTTCACTGACCTTTTTTTTTTTTTAAAGGCTCAGGGTGGAAGTTGGAGTGGGAGCAGGATGTTGCGTGATGTTTACCAATATGGAGTACAAAATGCTCGGACAAAGCATATTTTTCTTTTAATTTCTGAATATGCAAATAAAGAAATTTTATGAATGAAAATGAAAAATAAACCCAAGTAATCATGAATTAATCTTAAAAACAATTTTTTTTTTTTTTTTTCCCATTAAATATAAGTAAGATGTTTTCAACCTATTCCTTACAAATTTTCTGTCAAACTCTAGTACAAAGTCTGGAGTTGACTTTGTTTTCTTATCTTAACAAGAACAACAAGAGCAATCCACACCAAAACTCAATTCACATCCCTCTACCGTGATTTAAAATCATAACCAACTATTTACGCGGCAGCCGTCTGACTAACTTAGCTAAATTGACAAATCTCAGATATTATTATTATTGAAAACTTGTTAAACAGATACACTTGATCTTATTTTATTCTGATGAAAAAAAATACATTACTACAAAGAAATAAGTATTTTCATAAATTCTTATTCCTCATATATACTATACAAAAGTTGCTGTAATCATCTTCCATCGGAAGTTAGAGTGGAGTTTGTCTCTACATCAGCTAATCTTGTTATTTATTGGTTTGGGGTAAATTTCTTTGAATACTATTCTTAAAAAGCTACAACTCAAATGTTAGTAAAATTACCAGATCACATATTAATTTACATACATGTATATTTGTTGAGACAAACACACAAGCACAATCAGCTATTATATATATATATATATACATATATATGTTTATAAGGTTTGTGGGGGTAAGGGTATTATCTTAGGGCAGAGCCTCATGCCATTACTCTCTGTCTCCCCATTCATCATTCTGGCATGTTCATTCTGGGGAAAGGCTAATCTCTCCACCGTCAGTTATCTCTTGAGAGTGTGAAATGTCCTTAGACACATTTCACACAGGAACCTTCATGAATGACGAAGAAAGCAGGGAAAAAAGCCTAACAAAAATAGAACCCTATCTGCAGTGGTTAATGATGCAAAA
This sequence comes from Thysanoteuthis rhombus, assembly GCA_963457665.1. Taxonomy (NCBI): domain Eukaryota; kingdom Metazoa; phylum Mollusca; class Cephalopoda; order Oegopsida; family Thysanoteuthidae; genus Thysanoteuthis; species Thysanoteuthis major. The sequence goes on along the minus strand of OY735222.1, from coordinate 23,270,600 downwards.
GGTTACATATGTTTTATTCAACCCTTTGCAGATCAAAATCTGATTACAAATCCAAGACATTAGGGTGAAAAAAGAAATGCTTTTATTCCATTAATAGTAAACGCTTGGAACAGCACAAGTGAAAAGACGGTCACATTTGAGAATATCAATATTTTTCACAGATAATCCTTATTCTGATATCGGCTATACAAAATTTGACAAAAAATTCATGTATCAGATTAAACCCACCCACAAATTTAAAACAACTGAAGCTGGTTTAATGACGCAGTTAACTGCTGTAAAATAAAAATCTCCTTGAAGTACACACATTCAAGTATGCAAACAAAACTAAATAAAGAAAACTCTAGACCAGTGGTTTCAAAACCTTCAACACTCAAAGACACCTTCTATAAAGGAAATATTATGGCAGACCCCTATTTTCAGCATTTAGTTTTCAGACTAATTAATGAACTACAATAAAAAGACATCTTTGACCTTTAAAAGTCATATTCATTTAAAATGGATTACATTCATCCGAATTCTCCGATATGTCCCAGGAGTGAGTACAATGATAATGTTTTTTGATTGCTGGGCAATGGATGACGTTTTTTTTGCCACAAGATTCGCTATGTCAGGTTTAAAGAGAATACTGGAACGGACCTAAATTTTTTTAAAAATGGTCTAGAACAATGATTCTTGAACAGAATGCATTTGGCTTCCAGGGAAAGAATTACTAGAGGAGATGAATTTCAGTCCAGGGAGAAATGAATAATGAAAAGAATGATGATGAAAAAATTACTAAATGAAAATTCTGAAGAGAGGAAGATATGTGGAAACTTGAGATTGCAAGGAGAGGAATGTAACCCGAGAACCGCTGCTCTAGATTCTGGTGCAATGGGTGACCATTTGGCAAAAACTGGGAATATTAGCAAGAACCAGCTTGGTAAATTCTTCTGCTGCAAGACTAATGATCCATTTGGCCAACAAAGTTATCCCATTGTATACGAAACATGATTTGGGGTCTTTAGCACAACAGATATTTAATGTAATGACTCTGTCAAGTAACTCAGCAAAGATTGATACAAGCATCCCCCATTATAACATGGGACCCAAGAAAGTCAATCACGTTATAATCAAGCCCTGATCAATTTAGCTATTTTGGAGCTGAATCTAAATATTTTTGATCCACCATCTACTCGCCTTTTAATGAACCATGTTATAACAGGGGAGGCCTATATATTGCAATGATTTCAGTGTAATGGGAGGGCCTGTGATCTTCTTTGTCTTATGCTAAGATGTAGAAAGATTACAACTCGGAATTCCGTCGTTGTGATTGTAATTTCTCACTTTATTAAGAGAGTTTGTAGGAGTGAGAATAAATCTAAAATAATCAACAGAAGTAGACTTTATTGTAGGTTTTTTTCTATCACTTACGAAACACACAAACATACATAAATACATACATCATCCATCCATGTATGTGTAGTGTATAGTAAATAAAATACTATTTTTTAAATCCCAGTCAAGATGATTGTGTACACGTGCTTTCTCATTGACTGAGAGGCACCAAGTTTGAAATTTGGTCAAGTTAGATATTGTTAAATTGGCTGAGTTATCGATGGATATCATGTACATACATCATGTCATACACTCATATGAATATAGCTATAACAGATGTTTAGAGCCATATAGGGGAAGTCATTTGTATTCATAATGTTCCAAAGATGATGTGAATAAACATTGAAATATTAAAAACATATACCACTATTTGAATTTTTTTAAAAGCCAATATCATTGATCTCTAAGGGCAATTCATAGGAGCTTGATATATATGGGGAGCAATCATATCATTTAATACCAGTAACAATTACTCTAATCAATGAATGATCCTAACCCTAACCCTAACCCTAAATTCTTTAATTAATCTCCACTAACCTTTTAAAATTACATTCCTTTTGTTTCTTGATATTTCCTGTTGCTTCTTGAATTTCACTACCATGCCCCGGAATTTAATCATTAAAAACAAGGGAGTGTGCAATGAAAAATAACCAAACTAATTAATGGAATAAAAGATTTTGGCTGTAAAGAAAGATTAGAGTCCTTGGGTTTGACAACTTTGCTAGGGAGAAGAATGAGAGGGATTTAATAGAAACATTCAAAGTAATTAGTGAAATTTCTAAACATGGTGCTGCATTTCTTTAATACATCTCCTCGAACTAGAGATCTATTTACAAAACAGATTTCAAAAACTAAACAATTAGATTTTTTTTCGAAGGGAGCAATATATTTTAGGGATAAGTTGCCTAGTCTTGTTAGAAATAGCAATAGTGTACGGAGTTTTGAAAATCATTTAGATGAGTTTAAAAGTTATGGAAAGAGCACAAGTTTGCAAGGACATTTTTAGAATCTGTCTGATGGGATTTTCAAGAGAATTAGGTCCTCCATCATCATCATCATCCTCCTTTTTCTTCTTCTTCTTCTTTTAACGTCTGTCGTTGGACATAGACCTTCCCCCAGGATTCACTACATTTCTCTATCGCCAGTATTTCCTGAATTGTGAATTGTGTTAAATTGTTGATGTTGTTTGTATTTATGTATAATGAATATGTTTTTATGAATTTTGTTTCGAAGTAAATATCAGGTATAATTGGAAATCCCCAAAGAGGCATGATAAAATAATAGATAAATAAACTATCCCAATTTCTGGCATTTTATTCATCCTTCATGTCATATTAACAAGATCTATCTCCAAGTGTGTGTGTGTGTGTTAATCATATGTATCAGATAGATAGATGAGAACCACATATATGTACTAATTAATTCATCTATTAGAATCAAAAGTGTATGAGATGGATAGCTTAGAAATAAAAAAGGTCTAATAATGGGGGGGAGCAAAATGTTAGATGGTTATTAACTAGCATAAATCTACCACTGACAACCCCCGCTAATCAGATGCATGATACCCTGGCTACAGAGATTCTATTTCAAGAAGTGGGTGGGTCACTAGTTTTGGAAGATGTTCAACAACCACCACTCATGTAGCATCAAAAGCAAAGAAAATAAACCACCGGGAGGGCAAAAAAAAGAATTCCAGAATTTCACTCAAGGCAAAAAAAAGTCTGATTCCAGAGGGCAAAGGGACTATTAGCATCTTGATAGTATCATCTCTTGATAGCTTACATCCAACTTCCATTCATTCATTATTATCTTGCTATTTGAGTTCGGAGGAGGGGGGTATTGCTCCCCTCTAGCCCCACATTGTTGAATGAAAGGAGTTATCCCGAGTTATATCCAGATATGTACGAGGCTTATTCGAGTTTGACATAAGGTCATAAAAGTCAGTCACCCACTGATGATTGAATTCAAACATCAGTCCATGACTGGCACTTAGTTATGTTCACAAAATGCAGCCAAGTCAGACACAAGGCTACGGTAGTGTGGCATCCAGTTATGGTCTGGGAGATTAGCTAACTATCACTTTACGGAGGGCACAGATGTATTCACCAAGTACAACCGAGTCGAACAGTTCCACCGTAGTGAGGCACCCATGGAGGATTAAAATCATAAACAATGGTCTCAGCCTGTATCTTAGTATCTTGAATTTGGAGATAATTTCTGTTTCATCTAATAAATGTCCCTTGAAGAAAAAATTAGCTGCACACATCCATTTACCTAATATTTGGGCTAAGTTCTCTTTATTAGCAAGCCGTCAAAGTTGACAGAATGCCATCATCTGAATAATTCTTCTTTGCTATTATGGTAACATAGTTTTACTTATCTCATGTTATTGAGAGAAAAGATAGATTCAACCAAGTCATTTCTCCTGACCAAGAGATGACATATAAGACCTATGACATCCCGATGACCTACAAAACCAATATAGCAATATAGATACGCACAGAAAAAATTTGATGGTCCATCAACATCTATAAGAGTCATATAATATCAAACATCACTAGTTTACTCGTACCATCTAAAATTACAGCAAATATGAACTATCTGGATACACATAGCATTTTATATACATGGATTATTTTCATTGCGCTGAGCTAGGAGAATAGCATTCTGTTGGCCCTGAACGGATTCTAGCTATTTTTTAAATTCTTTTTATTATTTTTATATCGTTCTTCAAAATCAGCATTTTTATTATGTTATTAGAACACAAATGAAATTCTATTCTATTTTACTTAAATGAAATCTTATTTCACTACATCAGTTGCATTCTTTAGCATAACAGAGGACATCAGCACATTGCTATTTATTATAAGAGTGGATTAGAATTTTCACTGATGAGCACTTGAATATGAAAGAGAGACAGGTTTTCTAGACATACTTAGTTTTGAGGACTCCTTCAACCTTTAGTTGCTTTTATAAAAAAGAGTAAGTCTCTGTTTTTAGATGCCGCAGTGAAATTTGATGAACAAAGCGGGATCAACTAAAAACAGTCAGATAAAAAGCAATAAAAACACAAGAAAACTCATTAAAACAATTAGCAAATGAACAGGTCTACATAATCGCTCAATAAAAACTATCACACTACCAGTATCTTTTGGCAGCATGCCGTGTTGGGACTGATCAACAGAAAACTTGTTAAAAAAGGTGATCACTGAATAAGCAACTTCTCTCGCCTTTTGTTGGAGATGATCGCTAAAAAAACAAAAAACAAGCACGTATGCTACTAGACACAAACTAAGGAGCCAATTTAGCATTATCTTACATTGCAAATTTGACCACCCCCTAAAAACCTATATAGGATGGCAATTTAAAGAAAAAAAGAATGTTTTCTCTAGATATGACGAGGAGCAAATGTTCACATTTTCAGCCCTCTAGCTCAATCGGTGCAGCCTGTATGTGTGATTCATACATACATTGCCAGACAGTTTGACCAACTTAAAAACTGAAAAAAAAACTATGTTGACAATTCAGGTGATAGTTTTGGTTAATGATTTTTTTATTAACAGTGGAGAAAGATCAGGAATGAGAACCTTGTCTTATTATGGCAGCTTTGGTAGGTTAGGATGCTTAAGGTATAATTCATGAATGATGAGTTACCATGATGGTCAATGCAAGTTTGAGTTTGGTTTGAAGCTACTTCTTCATTCTGCAGTTTAATCGAACATTTCCCTGAAAACATGGATCAGTTAAAAACCGACTGAAAGCCAAGAATAAAAAGATGAAGAACTCAAATGTAATAACAAATACACCAAATCTTAAAAAATAGACGAGTTCTTTCTATCAATAATGCTTTTATTACTTCCTGACCACAGTCATTCGCTTTACTTCTGATTTCCAATGCATTTCTTCACCAAAATCATTATCAGTACATTTGAGTTACATAATAAGAAGCCCTCATCTGTAATGGTTGAAATCCTGACCAATGACAATACCTTTCTTCCTGATTTTCAATGGGTTTCTATAGTAAAATCATTTTCAATGCATTTCTACATTAAATCATTAACCATGCATTCACATTATCAACATAATAGCCATATTGTATCTGTAATGCTTACATAAATTCCTGACTCTTGACAATCCCTTCCTTCCTGATTTCCAATGCATTTCTAAAGTAAAATTATTAGCAATATATTTACATTATCCATATATATATATATATATATATATATATATATATTCTTAAGCTGTGAGTAATTGTTGAGTTCCTGACCACTGACAATCCCTTTCTTTTTGATTTTCTATGCATTTCTATAATAAAATCATTAGCTGTGCATTTACATTAAACATAAGATTGCTCAATTCTGTTAGCATTCAATGCCAAGTACTCCAGCTTGCACCTGCAACAGACCTCCCACATATACCGTTGGATGGATCTCATTTTGTCAAGAAGCTTAATGGTTCAGAACATACCATTCACCTGGCATACCAAGGGAAATGTGCCGTCATCTTCAAAGTCTGATTGGCAATGTCAGAGGAGCACAAATTTGGTAAGTCATAGCTGGCATATGATGAGTAAAAAATAAAAGAGAACTCGGGTAAGTTCAGGGAGGAGGGGGTTGCAAGAAGTGACAGAATTCTTTGCAGTCAATGCATCATTGCACTGACCGACCCCAACCCCTTTCTTTTGTTCCTTAATCTCAAAGAATTCCTGGAAGTCTGCTACAGCTTGCCACCATTAAACATCACGAGAAATGTTTGGCGTTTTTGTGCATTCTCACATTATCTTGAAATTTATTACAAAATAACAAGCCTGTCTGCCACAGGATTAGATTCTGCGCCTACTTCTATTTCAACTGAAGGTGATTACTGCAACTTTCGTACAGAATATATAATAAAGACGCATTCTTTTTTTTAAATATTTTTCTGTATAAATGTATTCATTTATTTGAATGAAATAAGCCCTTACGTATTTCTGACATGAATTCTCATGGATGTACAAGACTTGCCAGTTCAGCAAAAGAGCCTTCTACCAAATACTTGTTTGTGTTTTCAAATCACAGTAGGGGAATGGAAAAGTCAATTTTATATTTCGGTTTGGTCCAATGTGACCTGATAGATGAACAGTGAAGAGTTTACTCTAAATTTACACTAAATTTGTGGGTTGTTGTCATTGTTGTTGTTAACAATGACTCTTGACATTGACTTCAAACAGAGCTTTATAAACTGTGTGTCGCGACACCTTAGGGTGTCACTTATCATCTCTAGGTGTGTTGTCTAATTGAGTAAAATCTGCAAAATTTCCACAATATTTTTTTTCAATGGAAGCAGCATTTTGAATTGTATATTTGGCTTGGCTAACAAAACTCTAGTAATGAGTCACAAAAAATGTTTTTAAAAAGTGTGTTGCCGATGAAAAAAGTTTGAAAAGCCCCGACTTAGAAGAAGAGGATCTTAGATTCTACCCTTAATGTATGAAGTCTGTCCAGAAAGTATTCAGACATTTTGAATACCTCAAGAATCAGTTGCACAGCCTTGATGCAACTTGGCAACAAATCAGTGGGGATTGTGCATATGAAAAAAAGAAACTCTCCTGTGGGGTTGTCCAGTTGGCAATAAGAAACTATTGAGTGAACTTGTATACTTTATAACCATCATATCCAAATCTAGCACTGGTTTTTTGGAGAGAAAAAAAAACATCACTCAAGTCGGTCAACTCCCTTACAGTCCAGATTTAGCTCTCTCTGACTTCTGGCTTTTCCCAAAATGATTTTAATGAATGAAATAAAAAGAGAATGAGACAAGGCAAAACCAAAAAATGACTTGTTTTGAAGAGTTGAAACGATGCAGAGACAAATGTGTGAGATCCCAAGGGGGAGTATTTTGGAAAAGACCAATGCACCATTCCTCCAAGTAAGCTTTTTTTCTTGACTTTTTCTTTTCGTATGATTAGCGAGACTTGTTATCATAATCAACCCATGGGAAAGGAAGCTAACAAGTGAATGCTTATTATGTAAAATAAATGCTCTTTCATCATTATTGACGTATAAATATATGTATCATTATGAAATGGATATATAATCTGACGGTATAATTATAAATGCATATTATTTGAAATTCTATTTGAGATAACCTTCCGATATTACATGGAGAGGGTGTCACTTGGCCCACACAGTGTAAATAGAACAAACAATTAATATACACATATTTATGCATAAACATATACATATATGATTATGAATTGCATTATATCATATTGAAAATATATTTGAAATAATCTCCTGTTATCACAAGTTGACTGTACATTCTATCGGATCATGTATCCAATTCTTGATAACATAATTGTTGTGTTGAAGAAATAAATAGTACAGATATTGACCGTAAATAAACAAACATTGGAATTTGGAGTTAAAACAGTTATTTGGGCCTTTGCATCACAGATGGCTGTTTAACTTAATGGTAAGAACCACACTATATTGGAGCGGCTACTCTATTGATCACAGGATCAATTCCTGCAGCAGCCCAATGTTCTTTGACTGTTTATTCTATCTATGATGTCTAGGCCAAATGATACCTTTACCATATAATAACGGGAGATCATTTCAAATGGAGTTTCAATATAACATAACACAATTCATAATCATTCTATCGGATCATATATTCCTTTCTCAATAAGATATATATATATAAACTTAGGCACATATAAACACACACATTCATGCACAGATATATCGCACGCACACATATACACATATATATATACATAGATATATATAAGTATATAAAGGGATATGATAATTACAAGGACATGAATAGCCCTATTTATTGTATTGAATATTGAGCACAGTGATTAGACATCAGCAACAAATAAAATTGAAAAAATATAAGTATTTCATACATATATATATATATATATATATATATATATATATATATATATATATATATATATATATATATATATATATACATATATATATTCTTAATTTGTGAAAAAATAATAGAAAACAAATGAAAACAGATTTTATCCATTGTAGAGTATATATATATATATATATATATATATATATATATATATATGAGTGTGAGAGGTAGACAAGTAATCATATATATATATATATATATATACATATATATATATATATCAAAGAAAGAGAGGGTGTAACTCACCTGATTGTCAGTGACTGGTTACTTGAAAGCATCCACTTGGCATACCCCCTGAACCTGCCGGCATTAAGTCTCTCCTACCAGTCATGGTGATTCCACTCACAAAGAACTACAAATGCAAGACAATCACGCCAGTTGCCAAATGCAATATTACCTGCAAACAAAACAGAAAAAAAAAATTCAACTCATCAACTGATACATAATGGTATACAGGTGTGGTTAGTCACTCAATAGAAACCGTCACACAATCAACATCTTTTGCCATCATGCAGTGGTCTCAGTCTAAAAATTGCGAAAAGAGGTGATCTATAAAGAAGTTACTTCTCTCGCCTTTTGCTGGGCAGTGATCACTAAAAAAAGTCTGAGCTTTCGAAAAAAAACAAGCATGAATGCAACCAGACACGAACTAAGGGATGGATTTAGTATAAACTTACTTTGCAAATAAAACCCAATTTACTAGAGGAATTTTCAAAAACAAAAAAAATTTACATCCATTTGTATAGCCTGTATCCATTATATATATATATATATATATATATATATATATATATATATATATATATATGTATATATATACATATATATATATATATATATATGTATATATATACATATATATATATATGTGTGTGTGTGTGTATATATATATATATATAGATAGATAGATAGATAGATATATAGATATAGCCAGCTAGAACAGCTCAAAAACTGAAGAAATCTATGAAGGCAGTTAAGGTTGACGGTTTCTAACAATGTTAGCATTCATAGAACTATTTTAAAAAAGGAGATCTGGAAGGGTTTTGTGGGAACAATTATATGGGTTTACACTGAAAAAAAGTTTTTTGATTATTACTAGTGATTTCTATACATTCTGGAGAGCTGAATTAAAAAATGAAAACCGTTTTTCTCATTCACAAAACATTTTTTCCGAAAAACACATTTTTCAAGTTTTCAATCATATGTTATTGTAAAATTTCCCACTATATACGTATGGATATTTCATTTCAATGATAATATGAAAGAATAAAGTACTTTCTAAAAACCTGGGCAACCTGACTTCGATAATTCTAAAAAAGGCATAAGATGAATATACAAAGTAACCAGCAGAAACTGCCTCTCCAGTGAGCGTCACTTGATACGTGTTGCCTGGTCTGAAAACCTGGGCGACCTGTCTTCAGCAATTCCGACAATTAAAAGATGATTGGAAATGTGTAACGGAGGGGTTTGGTTTTTTTTCTTGGGGTAGTTTATAAACAGAAGCACAATATACCAGCACCTGTGACCTTGTTCAATAAGACGAAACAGGGCCAGAACTTGACGTTGAGCAATTTGTCATAAACCTAATAAAACAATGACACTTGTTTAAATCTCAATTTCAATTAGGGAGTCTGAAAAGAATTTTTTTTCCTTTTGATTTTTACTTATGTATTTTATAAACACGAGTCAATGTAATATCACCTGTGACAAAGTTCAATAAAAGGAGACTGGCCATATACTTGACGTATATAGTATTTTGTCATAATTAGGAAATCTGAATGATGGACATCAACTTGTCAGCTAAATGTAATTGTCGGATCAGTGCGGATTTCAATCCAGTGCGGACGCAGTATGAAATAGAGTAAGGAATTTGAAACATCTTTAACCTACATTACAAATGTCGTTGCTGCTGACGAAAAAAAGAAATCCTGTTTGCAACCGCTAGTTTTATTTGGCACTTCCGGATAAAGAGTCTCTCTCTCTTTTACACACGGATTGTATGCCTGACGGAGGCTGTTGAATGGATCGTCCGAAACGTGGAGGGAACAACAAAATTGCAGAACTAATTCAATTGTCTGAAAAGAACTCTCTCCAAAATCAAAGACATTAACAACACTTATACAAATTTTAGTTCTAATTGAGGAAGACTGACAAAAACGATTTTTAAAAAAAACATTGGGATGAAAAACAAAGCAACTGGTCATCCTTTAAAAAGGTAGAACTTTCCTTATTAATAGAAGAGCCAAAAAGAATACTTATTTACTAAACATTGCCACGATAAAAGGGCATTCACAAGGATCAAGGAGGTGCAGAGTGGTATGACAGTTACTCGCACAAAAAATGGAATCAGCAGACAAAGTTTCAGCCAAGGCTGTTTAGGTTAACTTCATGCTAATGACCTTGGGGAAGGCATGAATGTCCTTCTCCTCAAGCTATGGGTAAATAGTTGGGCAGTTAGAATCCTTTGATCCTGTAAGACAGTCCAACTAAGAGAAGGTCACTTTGACGGAAAAAAACCCACAGCATGGTAGCTGCCATGGCTGGTCCCAAACCTAGGTGAAGGAGGAGAAATGGGTGTTATGCCAGCAACACCATCCAATCAAATTTACTTGCTATTGAGACCACACTGTATGGTTGTGGCCCTATACTCCACTGGATTAAACAAAAAACAAACTAATGACAGAAGCAAACTGATCTGCAAGACGTCCGTAAACCATGATAGGCATCCGATGTGTGATTATTTGCAAAGCTCAGCTTAGTTTGGCACAGGGCCACAATAATGGAGCATCCAAAAGAACCGAACTCATGACACTACCAAACTGGTCAGTGACATCAGCTTCCTAACCATCATGCCTTGGTAGGGACCCACCATTTATGGTTATACACCAGGTATGAGTAACCTTTTTGATCTTGTGGACCACATGAGACACTCATCTTTATTCAAAGTTAAATTCACTTTAAAAATGTTGATCATATTCCAGAAAAAATACTCAATATCTATTTTAGACAAACATATGAAGAACAATCATTATATGAGCTTGGTGCTGGAATAACTGATTTTTTTTTGTTATTTCAAATTTTGATGCTTATTTTGGAATATAGTATCATTCAACTATGTTCATGGAATATACCATCCAAAAGAGTGAATTTCATTCTATTTATTTAAGCTGAACATTTTCTTTCCACTATTTATTCTGAAATGAAAAAAAGCAAATTCAAGCAAATCTGTTGTATGAGTTCAAAATGGGACTTGAAGCAGTGGACACTGCTCGCAATATCAACCAAATATTTGGCCAGGGCATCATCAATGAATGTACAGCATTGGTACCAAACATTTCAAAACAGGGACAAGAGCCTTGACATTGTGGACGTCCTTCTGAGATTGATGACATCAAATCGAAGGCCATTATTGAGATGAACCCATGTAAAACAATTCAAGTGGTTGCAGAGGAACTAAACATTGACCATTCAATGGTTCTTCAACATTTGCACCAAACTGAAAAAGCTAAAGAGCTTGACATATCATGCAAGTGATCCAGCGGAAATTGAATTAACTAATCTATGAAACTCTACCCCACACAACTTAGACATCTCTGCAACGGACAACCACTTTTCCAAACATTTCAACCACATCCTGTAAGGAAAGGTCTCTAACAACCAAGTAGCAGCTCAAAATGTGTTTGAGGAATTCATTGAAGAATTCTATGCTACTGGAGTTAATGAGCTTGTTCCTAGTTGGCAAAATGTGTAGATTCTGAAGGTTCTTATTTCGAGTGACAACTTTTATTCTAAGCTGAAATATACTGCTTTAAAGTTGATGGTGAAAAACCTGCAATTATTTTTCGCACCAACCAATTAATCTGTAATGTCAAAACAATAGCAATTTTACAAAATGAATTATAAGATTGACTTTCAGTGAAAATTATATAAAATTTCAAATAAATGCTTAGACTGACTGTGCGCCTCACTACCACGCTGTAGTGAAGAAATCTAGGACTGTATCGAGTACATTCTACGTTGTCAAAGAGACCAAGACTCCCACCTCCACACATTCTATACTTTGGCTTTCCCAAAAGTCTGTTGTTCTACATCCAACGATGGACTGAAAAGGATGATAATGATGATGATGATGATGGAATGTAGCTTCTTGAAAAAATGTCCAAACAGATCTAGCTAGCATGAGAGAAATGGTTTTAATCTCAGTATCATTCCAAAGAAATTTTCTGGGGAAGTGGAAGCACTATTATTTCCCAAACGTTCAGTTCCACGTATAAATATCAACTTTCCTCTTATCAAGTGAATTTTACTGGGAGTGGGGTTGAGAGAATGAAATGATTAAGCAAGCTAATAGTGTCACATGATCATATGGTCTGACACGTTTGATTTCATTGCATATGACAGCTTCTTTGAAATTATTCTGGATTAAATGGTCGAAAGCAAAAAGGTCAGCACAGCCGGAGAAGGAAATGGGACAGGTGAACGAAGACTGCGCTTTTTATAGAATTGACATTGATGGGTCTTTTCAATTTTGACAGAATCTGAAAAAAGTTTTTTTTTTTTTAAGTGTATGAACTTCACACAGACGCACAAACACATACACACACGCACACACACACACACATACACACACACATACAAGAGGAGCTACTTAAAAGGGCCAAGCAAATATAGTCTGACTTTTGCAGTTAAACTTTGTTATCCAGAGTGCAAAAAGTAAACAAGAGATTACTTTGAAGGAGACGGTGGAAACTACGAGGTTTTTACATTAGTACATTCCCCAACTTTTGGGTAGCACCTTACATATACATATATATATTTATATATCATTCTTTACATTGGTGGATTCCCAAACTTTTGGGTAGCACCTTACATATATATATATATATATATATATATATATATATATATATATATATATATAAAGTCCTCCCCAAAAGTTTTGGAATCCACCAATGTAGAAAATGATACGTCTGTTGTCATTTTTCTAGGGGGTGGGGGACAAAAAATATATTTTCTGGGAGGAAGGGTGAGAAAAGAAAATATTCAGAATATATCTTAGTGGTAACCCTGTTACCAGCAAATAATGATGCCATTTTTTTTCAATACGGGAACATTGGTTGGGATTACAAAAAACAGTTATTTTTGCTATGCCTTTGAGAAAGTGGACCACTACATCTACCTAGGACAACAAATGAGACCCTCAAAAGAAGCAGAAATCAAGCAAAGACTCACTCTAATATGGCAAGCCTTTGGCAGAGCAAACTCAACCTTCGAAAATAAGAAGATCCCATTTATCCTAAAAAGAAGGATATACAATCAATGCATCCTCCCAATAGTCACTTACAGAACTGAAACAGGGAACAAAACTAAGTGATAGATGCGGAAACTGAGAAGCATGCAATGTGCGCATGAAAGAATTATGCTCAACCTCACCTGGGGAGACCACAAGACAGCACAATATATTCAGGAGAAAACAGGAGTCAGGGACATCATAGAATCCATTAAATAACTCAAATCGCAATGGGCAGGTCATGTTGCAAGAATGGCAGACAGCAATGGACATCATGACTCACAACATGGATCCCCAGAGATCACATGCACAACCGAAGCCGGCAGAGTACTAGATGGAGAGACAAACTAGACAAATTCAGAGAGTACTGGCTCCGCAACACCCACAATTGAAAAGTGTGGAGAATCCTAGGGAAGACCTATGTCTAATGACAGACGTTAAGAGACTGATGATGATGATTATGATGAAAACAGTTATACTGCAGCATTATCCTTCATTTGACAATTAGGTTCTTATTTCCAAATCCCCTTGCTGAGGAGGCCTGATCCAGATGGGGAGCAAATTCCCCACCCCCCTCTTAGCGGACATCACATCTTTCATTGAGATGATGCTCCTATTTATGTTGAAAGAATTACATGGTTTCTTCAAGAACTAGGCATAAACATTTTGGTCTCACCAGTCAACAGCCTGAATCTCGACATCATTGAGAACCTAAGGGGATGATTGACAAAGAAAGTTTCCGAAGCTGAAAGGCAATTTAGTTTAGAGCAGGAACTCAAAACCGCCATCTCAATAGCTGAGAATGGAGTGCCTGATTATTTCTTCCATCACTCGGTTCAGGGCATGCCAGATTGAATTTCTCAAGTAATTAACAGTAATAGGGGTGCAACTGAGTTTTAATAATAACATTTTTCAACAAAAATTCCCATAAAATTTCCACTAAAACAATGAAATTAGCCTTGAGTTTAAACTTTCACCAAACTTGTTAATCAAATGATTGATATTTCTGTTCTAAATAGTTCATTTTAACCTTTTTTCAAAACAATTTTGTTAAGGCTAATGTGATCAGGTCAAATGCATGTATGATTCATTCATAAAAAATGATAAATCAATTGAAAACTTTCATCTGAGTTCCAAGTTTGGTGGCACACTGTATATATATATATATATATATATATATATATATATCTCTCTATATATATATATATATCTATATCTATATATATATATATAGAGAGAGAGAGAGAGAGATATATATATATATATATATATAGATAGATATATATATATATATATATATATATATATATGTACGTATATATACATATATGTGTGCGTGTGTATGTCCACACACTTAAATTGGAAGCTCTCTCAGTGCCTCTCTCACGAACACACATATACATATATATATATATATATATATACATATACATACATACACACAGATATAAAGAGTGGAAAACTCATATGTATTTGCGATACAACAAGGAACATTTTTGTGTGTATATATATGGATAGATATTGTACAGCCATAAACATATTGTACTCACATATACAGACAGAAAAGCACAATTATACAGATATGTGGTGAAAAACTGCAATATACTAGATTCTCTGAGATACTGATAAAAATAGAGGAAATGTTTTTCTTTCTCTTTCTTCCATTTCTTTAATAATTTAGTTTCCACTTCTGGATCCAATACACTTTCATTTCGAGTTTGTCGGCCTCAAGAAATTTCCATTTAAAGTTCCATTTACAGAATTTTTGTTGTTTATCTTTATGAGTTATCTTTCTGCTTTTACTTCACATTTCAACACTCGAAAATGTGTTAGGAAACTTTTCAAGATAAGAAAGAAGGGGTTTTATTTTTCTAATACTGAAAAAAAAATAAACAATAAGTTCGGTGAAGTTTTTCCATGCGACTAAAAACTTCATTGACAAAGGCATAATGGACACAATCTATTACTTTGTAAGAGAAAGAAAGTAAATGTCTCCACACACAGTGATGGAAATGGGTTTTGAAAACTAGGTTGTATCCAAGATTTTTGCTCGGGGTTCATAAAAGGATTCATCAGAGATAAACAAAGTGAACCTAAGCTACGTAGTTTCCAGGGCACTGTAAACCCACAGGGGTGATTTTT
>OY735222.1:23149873-23249873 GCA_963457665.1 Thysanoteuthis rhombus | reverse complement strand
CCAATTCTGATCTACACTCCTTCATAAAGGATGTAAATTCTTTACTGCCAGCTTTGATGATCTTATCTCCCGGACTGATTATAAATCAGTTTTATGATACTGGACAAAGCCAATGATAGACCTGAAAGTGAGTATGTTAATATTGAGTAGTCCTGTAGATCGAGCATTGCTCTCAAAGTTCTTATAGACAGGCCCTCACCGAGGGAAAAATGTATAGGGCAGACCTGCCAAGTCTCCAGCATTTTGGCATTTTGCTTAGTTCTCCAGCAATATTCCTCATCTCCCACTCCCCCTCTAAATCTTTTGTTGAAACTTTTTTTCCCAAACATTTTTGTTTGGTAACAGATAGCTAGTCATCTCCTCTCCGTTATTTCAATGTTGCGAATAACTAGGAATAATCAAGGAAATATTGTACACGTGGCATGGCATCCATCTTTGTCTCAAACAAAAGTATCAGATAACCGAGTTTTTCTTTCTTGAATAATATGTTGTGTTGAAAGAAATTATCTTATCAAGGAAGAGTGAAGAGGTTCTGATATTTTTATTTTCAATTCAATTAATGCTAACCTTAGTAAAGAGGAAAGATTGCATCAGCTAGTGTTGTATATGTTTTGTACCGAAATGTAGTGTTGATAATACTATTTCCAATTGTTTACAAAGGCCAAAAATTGAAAAAAAAATGTGATGACGCCCTGAGGGCTCATAGTCTCCACCCACACCTGATTTACTTGCATACCTCGTATGCACGAATGCTATCTTCCACAAAACTTTTACTCCCATTGCCAACATTCACAGAAGTTGATTAATTATTCCTTACAAGTTTTTTTTCCCACTTCAGTAGCCTTATTTCCACAAAATTATTTCTAGCCTTCCCTTTGTTTTAAATCAAAAGAACAATGGATAAATATCCCAAGTCCTATCATTTGATGTTGCTTAAAGGAAACAACAGCTATCTTCCGAAATTTCAAAAGTTAAAATTATACACATTGTCACCCTATTTTTACAACAATGTTTGCATTAGTTCTTGACCACTGACGATACTTTTTGTCTTCATTTTCAATGCATTTCTATAGTAAGTACATTAGCAATGCACTTACATTGTATATACAGCGCATATGCCAGTATATAAGATAGACTTTTAATTAAGAGAACAAACTATGCAAATATTACACTTCATTGAATACATTGGTATTATGACAATAGGGCTGTCTACCAAAGTTCAAGTTATGAGGCTTAGATGAGTTACATAGAGTGCTAGTAATCCAAATACCTTTGTAAACCAATCACCTTATATTTTGGCATATACTATGATAGACTAATTCTTTCAGTAAAGTTTACATTAATTCTTTATCTTTTTAAATTTTCAATGTATTTCTATGGTAAAATCATTTGCAATGCATTACTTATATTCCTTCAAAAATGCTTGCATCAATTCCTGACCATTGACAATCCCTTTATCCTTGATTTTCAATCTATCATGAAGTCGTTTTTAGTGAATTTCCAAAATGAATGTTAGAATGATGAGCTGTGCATTTTGTCAAAGTGACGTCCAAACCTGGAGTAGACTTTGTTTTTCTACCATGACAAGAACAAGAACAACCTTCACCAAACCTAGAGGAGTAAAATTAATGTTCCCCTAACCATGATTTGGAATCACAATCAACTGGTTGCCAAGTTTCTTACCAACTGAGCTAAATTGACTAACAGATCCACCAAAACTTGGGTTAGAAATATGCAAGGATTCATTTAATTCTAATAAACAAATACATCTATAAAATTAACATTTCCCTACTGTGACTTTGAAATCATGACCAACTGATTGGTAGGCTGGTGTATTACCGACTAAGCTAAACTGACAAGTCTTAGATATCTACAAGATTTATCTCACAGATGCCCAAAGGCTCATTTCATTCTAATGAATAAATATATTTATACATTTTCTAATTAATCATATGTACAATAGGAAAGTTGCATTAATCATCTTCAGTCAGAATAGAATTAGGAGCAGAGTTTTTCTCTGCAGCAACCAGGCTTGTCTATTATAAAATCCTCAGCAATGCATTAACAACATACACTTATTTTCAGTCTGAAGCATTTGCTTTTATTCCATTGACGAGACCTTTTTTTCTGATTTGCATTGCGTTTCTATCATAAAATTATTTGTAACGAATTTAGGTTATGAATGCAATAGCCCTATTGGACCAATAATGCTTGTATTATGGATACACTTACTGATTTTCAACATGTTTCTATAGTCAAAATAATTCCAATGTAACTCAGTAATAAAAATCAGTGACAATACGTTTACATTATACATATAATAGCCCTATTCTATCCATGTATTGTCAAACTCCATTACAAAGTCTGCAGCTAACTTTGTTGCAAGAACAATGAGAACAACCCTCACCAAAATGTGGGGATAAACCAATATCTAGAATCTACATTCTCTTACTGTGATCTGAATTCACTATCAACTGATAGCGAGCAGACTGTCTTACTGAATGAGCAAATGTTAGATATTAACAAAAAATCATCAGACAGATATACACAGACATGTTTCATTCTAACAAATGAATAAATACATTTATACAAAAAAATATTTTTTTTATAATTCTTTATTTGTTATATATACAATACAAAAGTTGCAGTAATCATCTTCAGTTGGAATGAAAGTTGGAGTGGAGTTCGACCCTGCAGTTGCCAGTTTTGTTTCTATAGTAAAATAAACTTTTCTTTTCTTTAATGCTTGCATCAATTCCTGATCACGGACAATCTGTTTCTTCCTAATCTTCGATGAATAATGTACAGATTGTCAAAACTTGCTTAAATAAATGTTAGTACGAAAGTTACAAAATTTTAGCACTCAATTACCGATTTTTTTTTTACTATCCAAAGTTTTTTGTTGCGAAGAATGACTACTACTGAGCAGGGGAGAGTTTGAGTAGCGGTAAAATCAGTGGGAAGCAATAAACAGAAAACTTAGTTTCTTTATTCTATTTTCAAATGAAGTCAGTACTAAAATACAACCCTGATTACTGTTTTATCTTTTTTTCTCCTTCACTATCAGCAGAATTTGCTGAGTCGCTATAAACATAATCATTATTTTAGTAGAAGGAATTGAGTTCTATTTTGAGAGAGCCCCCAATTAAATTTTCTCTAAGGTCCCATCCCTGTAAAAATTAGAGTCTAGAAATATCCTCCATGTCCGTTTATGTTACAAGGCAGCTATTTACTCTATAAGTAGAGCAACTCATATTGTTTTTTTCTGCTTCCATAATTATATAAAAGTTGAGATGAAACGCTTTATTAAATTCAAAAGAACATTGAACCAGGGAGGTTGAATTTGGAATGGACAAGTAGTTAGGGCGGGGCAAGTCAAATCAGATCAGAAACAAATTGAGGGTGGGGACAAGGGATTGTCAGTGGGGCAAAAATTTAAAAGGATCAAAAGAATTTTGCATAAGAGGGAGGGGTTCAGTAGTGGTATGTGTGAGTGTATAAGAATATACATAGGCACACACAGATATGGTAAATTTAATACACAATATGGAATACATACACACAGATATATATGTATTTATTCCAAAACACATACAGATATATGTATATGCACATACACACACACACACACACACACACACACACATATGTATATATATATATATATATATATATATAAACAGATATTGGGAAATAAGTGACTGAAATCACATAGAATATATTTTTGAAAAAATGATTTTTTATATGTTCAGTGTTTAAAGCTGTAAAGCTATCTAGACTCTCTCTATATTTATACGTAAATACATATATATATGTATGCATATACACACAAATATATATATAAATAAATATATACAGACATACACACACAGAGAATTGTATATACATACATGCACACATATATATACATACTAGAACACACACATACATGCACACACATACGCATATATTATTATAGAGATTGAGTGAGTTCGTTCACAGAGGGTTGACAATATATACATATAAACATTTCTAACCATATAAATCAATTTATACACGAAATGCAACCCGAAAGTGAAATTCAGGGAATTTGAACAGTGTACGCAAACCAAGTTTGTGAATTTGTGCGTTAGTGTGTAAATGTCTATCAGGTGCTTGGTATAGAGTGATGGATTGCGAGTTCACTGGATGTCTCTAAATACTTTCCCCTTCTACCATACACAGAAGTTATATATGGAGTGTTACCTACAAGTTTATTGAAATCGACCATCAAATACATCCCGAAGAGAACTGCTACTCTGAAAGAGACAATGGAAAACTATACGTGAAGATAAATCATTTTTTATGACAATTTCCCGAGAATTGAAAAAAAAATGGTTCAATCAAGTTATTGAGCTCTGTTTAAAGTATTTGTTCATTTTGTACAATTTAATTTTAAAAAAATGTTTCAATTAAGTTGTTAAACTTCATTTCCTCATTTTCAATTATTTTGTTGCACATCTGGAGATCAACCAATAATATATACATATATATATATATATATATATATATATATATATATATATATATATATACCCCTGCCTCACTTTATGCCACTTCATTACACCGAAAGACCTACTGTAGCATTTCTGCATAATAGAAAGAATCAAAAGAATATTTCCACTTTCAAGAAAAAAGATCAGAATCGAAAATAGCATTCAGCATTTGTTTTGCAATGAGCCACTTTAGAGGCAGCACACACAACCTTTGCAACATATGCTTCAATCTGGACATAACACATTCTTGCTGCCAATCTAGATGAAACACATGCTTGTCTGCAATTTGGACACAACACGTTGTTGCAGGCAATCTGGACACAAGATATCCCTGTTTGCAATTTGGACACAGGACATGCTTGCCTGCAATCTAGACATAGGACCTGCTTGCCTGCAATTTGGACACAGGACCTGCTTGCCTGCAATCTGGACACAGGACCTGCTTGCCTGGAACCTAGACACAGGACCTGCTAGCCTGAAATCTGGATACGAGATATGCCTGGTTGCAATTTAGACACAGGACATACTTGCCTGCAATTTGGACACAGGACATGCTTGACAACAATCTATACTCAATCATTAGGAAAAAGTTATTGGGGATTTTATAAATATATCCAGTTTTATTGACATACAAACTTGGAGCATCAAAATTTTAATGAAATTAACAACATTTCTTGTTTGCTAATCAAACACTGATTACATTCAAGTCCCATTTCACAAGTTGTTTACACTAATATCCTTATCCAACTTAGTTCTATCACTGTGTTTAAATAAAGTGATAAAACTAACAAGAATGAGGATATTGGTTTAAACAGCAACTGCAATTATTATAACGACTCATATCAAAATTTTTTACAACTTCATTCTTTTTTGTATGAATACGTCAGATAATTATGGCCAAGTGCTAAATGAAATCAAAGCGAATCATTCAATGAAAAAAATTAATGAATTTATCTCTAATTTTAATAATGAGAAAAACCAAGTTAAACCTCTTGTCACACGGTCAGTGGCCTCATATACTTTTAAAGCATTTGAACTGTATAAAATGGTTTTCATTTGTTTTGTGTACAAGATCATGTATATTTTCACTCTCTCATACACATATACAGACTTGCTTTTAGAAACCCAAACTGTCAGAATAGGTTTCTTTAGTCTTTTAATTAGTCTGGCTGGCTGGCTGTGTATGTATGTATCAAGCATACAGGATATACCAATGGAGCTAATGGGCTGAAAATTAAAACATTTACTCCTTATGTCAAGAAAAAATAGTCTTTCGGGGTTTTCCTTTAAATTCCCCTGGTGAATAGGTTTTTAGTGGAGGGTTCAATTTGTGATGCAAGTTGGTGCTAAATTGGTCCCTAAGTTTGTGTCAAGCAGTATTCCCACTTGTTTTGTTAATTCAGACTTCTTTAGTTATCACTGACCAACAAAAGGTGCAAAAAGTAACTTTTTCAGTCTTTTTTTTCAGATTTTTTGATTGATAACTCTCAATATGGAATGCTTCAAAAAGACATTGGTAACATAAAAGTTTCAATTGATTGAAATATATCGGTATCTAATACTATAAAGACGATATCATGTTTTATCGACTCCTGAGCTGTTGAACTCTACAAGCTTAAAACTTGTCCTCCAGAATGAACATAGGATAGATAGTGCTGACCTATGGTGACCTCCAAAGGTCTCTTTAAGGTCAAATTATTTTTTGTGAGGTCCTGTCCATTTTGGCATTTCAAATCTAATAGAGAGGGCCTCACCCTAAAGGCTGTGAATTTGTGTACAAAGGTAAATTGACCCAAGGATGAACATATGATAAGTGATGTTGGACTCTGGGAACTTCTAAAGGTTAATTTAAGGTCAGGTCAATTTAGGCTGGCATTTTTAATTTCCTACACCTTACAGGCTTCGAATCTGTGTTCAAAAGTAACCTGATCCCAAGATGAACCTTGGATAGGTGGTGCTGACCTCTAAAGGTCAATTTTGGGTCAGCTAAATTAGGCATATTCAAATTGTGTGGAGACTGCTACACCTTATGGGATCCATATTTTTGTACTAGGCTAAATTGACCCCAATATAAACATAGGCTAGGTGGTCCTAACCTCAGCTGACAAGGAACCTAACCAAGAGACAGACCTGTAAGCTGAGAACCATGCAATGTGCACATGAAAGAATAATGCTGGGCCTCACATGGAGAGACCACAAGACAGCACAGTACATCCGAGAACAGACAAGAGTCAGGGACATCATAGAATCCATTAAAAATCTCAAATGGCGGTGGGCTAGCCATGTTGCAAGAATGGCAGACAACCAATGGACATCACGACTCACAACATGGATCCCCCCCAGATCACATAAGAAACCGAGGCCAGCAGAATACTAGATGGAGAGACAAGCTAGACAAGTTCAGGAAGTACTGGCAAATCCTGGGGAAGGTCTATGTCCAATGACAGACATTAAAAGACTGATGATGATGATGATTATGCACTGGTCATTTAGGCTCCAAATTTATGTGCAGAGATAACTTGACCCTTGGATGAACATAAGATAGGTAGGTGGTACTGACCTCTAAAGCTCAATTCAGTTCTATTTCAGCATTTTCAACCCACCTGAAGGATTGTAATTGCTCTTTTGAGAAGCTCTGTATTAGAATTTTTTATATGATCTTTCAGTGTTGATTACTTTTTTTCCCTGGAGCAATGCTGTGTACCCCAGCTACTACCTGTATATATATATATATATATATATATATATATATATATATACTGGGAAGTATAAATGTTGTTCTGACTTTGTAGTTAGATGGCATTATACATATTCAGTTTTGACTACATTCATAAAAATAGTTTTTTATTGTAGCGTGACAGATATTGCATAAACAAATATATGTGCATGTGTGTGAGTGTGTTTGTGTGTTTGTGTTTGTGTGTGTGTGTGTATGTTTATGTTTGTGTGTGTATGCTCTCATGTGTCCCTCTGTGTGCGTGCATGCATTGAGCAGACAAATGTGGTCTGGGTGATGATGACCCAAAATCTAAATAGGCAAACATAAGAATAGAAACAATCTGAAAAAATATAAAAAATCTAAACTTATAGCACCAAAAGAAAGAAAAATAACAATTTTAGAAATACCAGTCTCTATTATTATTGTTATTATTATTACTATTATTATTACTATTATTGTTATTATTATTATTCAAACATGATGAACAGGACAAAATGTAGTTATATCCAATTTCTGAGTAAACAATATATTCTATTTTCCCTATTTTCTTGGCACGAACATCCGAACAGAAATAACAGCAGTCAAAACAGCAGAGGCACCGACCCCTAACCTTCACTTCACTAAAGTCTTGTAAAGTTATAATCTAATTGACAAACAACATCAGAAAGATCTATGCAACAAGGATATTTACAGTAAGATGTACTCAAATCCTACCAGTATCTCTCAACAAAACAAGAACATTGCACGTTGACTTTAAAGTGACTGCGAGCAAGCTGGCCTTGCAGACCATTTGCTAGTGTAGCGAGTTCAGTCCTGACTGGGTATATCCAGGGAGGGTTCCAGGTTTTTGAGAAAGCTTGGGTCCAAATGGAAGAAAATTTTTTTTTTTTTACAAATGGCGGGGGAAGAAAAAAAATTATAACAAGAATATAAATTTGTGTAATAACTTTTTAGCTCTAGGATTGACAAAAGACTAAGGTAGAGAATTATCCAAAGGAATACACTACTGAACCAATAAATAGAAATTCTATAAAGAATAAGACAGAAGATGTCTCACACATACTAGGAGGAAGAAAAAATTTTAATGTAAGGTCGATTTATGATTATTGTTTTATACATAAAATTACCTTATCTAGATATTTTTTTATTTTCATTTTTAATTGTACTTTGCTCAAGCAGTATCTACACCTGATATCAATCCAAACTTAGCTCTGTACCTGACTGATATAAGCAAAACTTGGTAAACATCTACATACTATGCCATACTGAGCATTTACCACTTCTGTAACCCGATATCAGAAACAACAATGCCTGATATAGAGTTACAATTAATAAGTTAGTCTATCAGACTATTCCATTGAAGTGAGTTTTGTTCCCCACTGTTAAGACCTTGTTGTAGACATTTGCTTGTGTACCAAGTTCAATCCTCACCGGGAGCCACACTTTTCAGACTTTCCACTAGGCTAAGCTAGGCTAAGCTCAGTAAATATCTGCATACTGAACCTGCCCAGCTGCTCTCATTAATGTAGAGAGTTTAATCCTTGTGAAGACCCCAATTACCATGTCCCTAAGCCAGATTTGTGGTTGCCTCCCATATAGTAATGATTTACGAGCAAATCTCACGGATTTTGCTAGGGCATCAAGTTCAGTCATCACTGAGTGCTCTTATACTGAGGCCTTGTACCAGAATGAGGAGTACCTGCAATTAAATGATTGGAAGCTAGCCTTTCAGATCACTACTGGTTTAATGAGTGATTTTCATAATGCGACTCTAGACTGAGGCCTTGTATCAGACTAATTTAGACTCTCTAAATACCTGCATAACACAACAGCAAATCTAATCTTACACATCATTATTAATGAAGTGAGCTAATCTGCCAAACATTTGCTTGTGTTCTGAGTTTGATACTTACTGAGTGACCTACATGTGGCCTCGTCTCAGCCAAACCTAAAATTGAGTACTTTGCCATGGATTAATGGTTTGTAAGCTACTCTCACAGACTAATAATTACTATACAATGAATGTAATCTTCACTGAGCGCTCTATACTTTTGGCATTGTGTCAGACAAAAGTAGGCGTATTAATGTATAGCATATCTGCCAAGCAAGTCTCACAATCCATTCGGTAGTGTAGCGAATTTGATCTTCGTTGAATACCTCATCATTCAAGCCTTTTGCCAGACTATGGTAAGTCAAATTAAAATTCATCAACTAGAATATTTCGTTGGCACCTCGTCATGGTGTAAGGTAAGCTGGCTGATCATTACAGCTGAGTAGTGAGTTTGATCCTTATTGAGAACCCCCTCGCTTGTGGCCTTTTGCCAACCTTGAGCTAAGCTTAGTGAATGATAACTAGAATGTTTCCAATATAGTGTATATTATAGAACTCATCAAAACGTGCTGGAAGACCAACCAATGTCTCCGCCAATGAGCATGTAAAAGCAGCCATATGAATATTAACGTGATTTTCTGTCTCATTGAAACTGTCTGAACTTCTTATTCAATTTGTCTTGTTTTGAAGGAGATCTGATAAAGCTCATGAAACAAAGACAATGAAAATTGTTTTGTTTTAACATCTTAGAGAATAATGTTTAAAGAGAAAGATTTAGTAACATGATTTAATTTTCTTTTGCATATTCAATGTAAATAGAGATGTGTTATTATCAGAGGTTTTTGAGCCCTTAGATGCAATGGTGTGTATCAAAGATGTTTGACTAATTTTCAAGTTCGATTTTTAATCAGCAACGTTCAAGCTGTTGATAACGTCAACAAAGAATTTTGCGTGAACACTACGACACTGCCAACTGTTCAGCCTTTATTCATCAAATTTAGGTCTCAAAATATAAATACCAATTATAAACCTTGAGGGAGGCCAAACCTATTCCTAATGATGGAGAATTATTGACAGCATTTGCCAACAACCAACAAACCACAGTTCGAGCCCTTTTTGAAGATGTTACAACTTCGACAGTGACTATATTACATCATCTCAAGGCAATTGGAGAAATGTTAGAAAAACGGGTCCCACATGAACTGAATGAAATGCCCTATGACAAGGTCTCAGCAGATGGAGCCCTAGCTTGCAGCATCTTCTATATTCGCCAGACATTTTTCCTACAGTGTATCATCTTATCAAGCATTTTGAACTTTATATCTATAATAAAAGGTTTAATAATAGGGAGTCCGTAATTTGTGCTTCTACTGAATTTGTGGTCACTAAACTTACAAAACTTTACAGAAATGGTATATTATCCTTGGAAATAGATTATTGCTTGCAATGGGTCATATTATGATTAAATATTTACCGCTCTTTGTTGATTATATCGTCCTTTGTCTTTCCCTTCAAAAAACGACATTTATATAACAACCAAATGAATAACCACTTGAGATGTATATGTTAAATTATAGGTTATGCCCTTCTCCTTTAAATTGCCTTCAGAAAATAAAAGCAGTAACATTACTGGATATAAATCTGGGCTTCAATAAACATGTCACCTTTACAAATTAGCTCTTGGGATTGGACCAAAAACATCCAACTCTGGAACATTTGACACACAAAGTATTTTATTTCACTGTCTCTATTGTTGTTATTGGAAAGAATTAAATCCTCCTCTCTCCCTTTCCTGTCCCATTAAAGGGTCGTGTAAAAGTCTAAGGTGAAGCCACCGGGGTTATTTGAGAGGATGACCTTTCACTAATGTCTTCCTCCCAGAGAAAAATGACTTGTTTAGATCGTAATGGGAAAAAATGGCTTTTATTCATTTTTTTTTTTTTCCCTTTTAATTCTTCCTGCCACCACATTTCGCATTGTAGAATTATTTTTCAACCCTGAAACCCGACTTGAAACTATGCAGAAGAGAGACAGTCAAAGCGAGTTGAATAATTGAAAGAAAAACAAAACGGGTCTGGTTAGTCACGTGATAGAAACCGTTATGACACTAATGTCTTTCAGCAACATACTGTGTTAAGGTGATCAATTAAAAAATTTGGTAAAGGGCGTAGTCAATGATTAAGTTACATCACTTGCCTTTCGTTGGGCAGTGATCATTAAAAAAATTTTCTGAACTTAAAAAGAATATGAAGCCGCCAGACACAAACTAAGGGACCAATTAAGCATAAACATACATTGTAGATTGAACCCTCAACTAGAAACCTATTTGGAGGTTGAGTTTCAAGAAAACAAAAAAAAATGTCATTTCTAGACAATATAAGGAATAAATGCTTAAATTTTCAGCCCTCTATCTCCCTTGATGCAGCCTATACTCATGATACATACATACATACAAACATAGCCACCAAGCACGACCAACTAAAAAGTGAAGAAACCTAAGTAAACAATTCTGTTGACAGTTTTGGATGATGGTTTCTAACATGAATTTATAGACCTATACATTTGTTTATTTTTAAATGTGGTTATTCATTATTGCCCACAAGCATCGGTTGTCGAATGTAACATTTAGTTTTGATGACCGTTTTGGTTGACCGTTCCTTAGAAAAAAAACAGCTAGCCATGAACTTGCTGATATATTGAAATGTCTGTGAGGAGCTCACCTAAAGTTGCTCCTTGTGAATCTGCTCTTCACGTTTGTCAAAGTTTATGTCAGAAGCTTGACAACAATTCCCATCCAGACCAAGAAAGACATTGGGTAACAAAAAGATTAAGTGATTAACTTCCTGCAGAACATTTCCATCAAAAGGTAGCATTTTTGTTCCCCTTGGAACAATCACAAAAGTTAATAGTGTGAAACCCTTGATTTAACAGACTTGAAGATGAGAATAGGTGACTGTTAAATCCAAATGTGACCTAGGAGGCCACTCTTTATTTTTTAACGAAAGAAAAATTTACAATACAATGGTGACAAAATAGAATTATTGAATTATAAAATGGAACATAAGCTGATCAGAAAGATGCTTGCATGAAAGAAGCTCTCATGAAAATTCCTTACAAAAAACGTGCACATGAAAAAAGCCCATGCAGAAAAAAGCTCACACAGGGGAAAAATCCCACAGGAAAAAAGTCCTACATGAATAAAAGCCCGCATGGAAAATATATTTTGTTGCTCCACATAAATGTTAGGTATCTTTAGAGTTGCTTTCCACCGAGAAAATTTTGTTGTGTTTTTATTTCATTATCAGTTTTTCATCATCTGTCATTGGACATAGACCTTTCCTGAGATTCACTGTTCCTCTTTATCATAAAATATATGATATATTCTCTGAACCTGTCCAGTTCATCTCACCATTTCATATTTAACTGGCTGCAGTTCTGAATTTGATCTCTGGGGATCCATCTTGTGAGTTGGGATCTCCATGGATTGTCAGTCAGTCTTGCAATTTGAGTTTCCCAATGATTTCAATGATCCTGTTTTTTCCCTGATACATTGTGCTGCCTTGTGATCTCTCCATGAGATGTTGAGCATGATTCTCTAAGGACATTTTTATCTTAATTTCAACTGGATCATAATTCTACAGCAACGATTAAACTGTACAATCAGAAAATAAAGAGTAAACCCCCGGTGAGAATCAAACTCACACCCTAAGCTTTCCATCACTTTTTAATCTCTATTTTCCAATTGCTCTGTTAAATCATTGCTGCAGAAAATCACGGTCCAATTCAAAGTTGTAATAAAATGCAACTTAAAGTTAGGACGAATGTGAAAAGCTTGTCAAAATTAATAATCTCAGTTTTCAGTAATCATAAAAATATACTTCTATAGTCAAAAGAATTTTGAAGATACTTAAGAAAGATGAAATTTTACAAACTGGCGAGTAACAAAAAAATAAAATATTGTGAAATGAAGAAATATGCCTTTGCGTTTCTGTATGATAACTTTTCATTAATATCTAGCACTTGACAATTTAGATCAATCAATATGTCAGCCTACTGGCAATCAAGTGGTTGTGAGTTCAAATCATGGAAGTGGAATGTGGGTTTTACAAATTGGTATAGACCCCTCATTTTTGTGATGATTGTTTTTGCGGTTCTGGATACGATGGGGAAAACAAAGTCAACTCCGGACTTTGTACAGGAGTTGGACAAAAAGCCAAAATCTGGTAAATGTCTACAGTCAAAAGAAGACAATATGTAACAGAAAAGAGGTTAGAAAAGTTTGAAGTAAAAAAGAAAGGAAAAATGATTGACAATAGTTTTCTCAGATACAGGCAAGATATGATTTCATATGTTTAAGGCCTGACTTTCAGAATAAATGCCTCTTGGAGATTTACTTTATTCCTCTAGTGATTGACTTTTCAAAAGACATTTCAGTTTTTCTCTATCCAACTTTCTTTACCTCACATTTAGAAAGCTCTCTTTTTTTTTAACACTACTACAATAGGTAAGAGTATGAGGTATTTTTGTAACAAATTTCCATACTATTCCATTTTCTTCTCAACTATTTCTGGAAACT
Source organism: Thysanoteuthis rhombus (assembly GCA_963457665.1). Classification (NCBI taxonomy): domain Eukaryota; kingdom Metazoa; phylum Mollusca; class Cephalopoda; order Oegopsida; family Thysanoteuthidae; genus Thysanoteuthis; species Thysanoteuthis major. The sequence goes on along the minus strand of OY735222.1, from coordinate 23,236,233 downwards.
TTGCACTTGTCAGCCATTTTATTTATTTATTTACTTTGAGAGAGAGGGTAGAAAAGAGGAGAAAACTCAGCTTGGAACAAATTTAGCTTTTTCTTTTCCCTTCTTTTTTTTCTCTTTGTTTCCATTATTTTTATGTAACCAAATCAAAAATCATGTTGTCAGATCAACATTTTTCCGTGAGGCTTATTTTGTCAAAGAATGAAAGGTATTATTTGTTATATTTAGAAATGTTTCTATAGTATCATGGAATCAAGAAGAAAAAAAAGAAGGAACATTTTTTTATTTTTTCAATTATCTATTTTCTATGCAACACTGACCGTTGATGTTTTATGAATACAGTTACAAACACCTTAAATAAAACATTTCAAATAGAAGAATTACAACATCTTACAACATTTTTTTATGAATAAAAGAGTTAAACTTTTATAAAGTTACTAAACTTTTAAAAAGAATTTTAAAAATTAAGAGAATTTTGGGGACAACTGAACTCATTCATCTTGTTTTTCAAACACAGTAATACATTCAACGGTCTTCTTCAGGCTTACTAACCATACGTCAAGAGAGGGACACTTTTTTTTATAATGACAAATAATGGTTGCAAAGAGAAAATCATTTTTAATAATTAACAATACTTCACATGCAGATAGTATACCTGATGAAAGCTGTAGAATGAATCAGCCAAAACATTGTGTGAACATCAAAAATAATAAAGAGGATGAGTTTGATTGCCCCCAAAAAACTCTTTGAATGTTAACGACTCTTCTCAAAATCATAGACAGTATGTTAACGAATTCAAGAAAGGTTCTACTCTTTGAATCGGCAAAAAGAATCGTGGAATTCATTTATAAAATTAAGAAGTTTTACACACTTTAAAGATCATATGAATTTTTTTTATTGGAAACTGAGATTAATATTCACCGCCAAAAAGTTTTAGATTTGATTGAGTGAATAATTTTTATTGAGAGTAAATACAAAATTTATGCATAATTGAAATTTTTAACTGTATTGTTGAGCAAAAAGTGGTTAATCATCCTATGTACTCAAATAGATACAAATCGCATATATATGTATCGGATATAACAGAGTTTGTTTTTTAATATCTTATTTTTACTTGCAGAAATGGAAGTCACATTATTACACCCATTCTTTTTTATTCTTGGTTATATTGCTATAATCCACCCCTGGGTGACCTGATCCGTCAAAACTTCACTAACAGCCTTGTTACACATACATTTTGAGAGCACCTTCCTTATTGTGACTGTTGCTTTGTCTGTCACAATTCTGTATAAAAGTTTGGACAGTCCTGGATTCGGAATCTGGCCATTCTGCGTCATAAACTAGTAAACCAAGGCTTACAGCCTAGTTTGTGTTGCTGTGTACCCATATCTGGGGGAGGGGGGGATTGATTTAAACCTTTCTCAAGGGCAATAGTGCGCAGCAAACGCAAACTGTTTCGGACGATTCCATTTTCTCACCGTTACGCTGTGACTGAAAAGGGTTTGGAAACTAAGTATACGATAAGGCTAGGTTTAAGGAATTATGTGATACTGTGATGTCTCCGTTAATATACATTGAACATACAAAAACCTGGGGAAGTAGGTATGTGCTGTACCCCCTACACCCCCTGTTTCTACCACTGCCGTTAGGTCACCTGCACCCTCTACTTGGCACTCAATATGACTTTTGTAAATGAAAACAAAATTAATGACGCGAATTTCAGATGCCAAAAGCATTGAAAACAATGTTAGTTCAAAGTGATGGTGAAAAATTATAGCATTTTCGTTTAAAAAAGAAAATACATTCGGAATTAACTTTTGTTTACAAGCCTCACAGTTTACTGGCAAGACATTCTCGTATTTTGTAACTAATTTGAGGTAATTCCAAACTCTTTCAAGAGGTCTGAGAATGTGACCTTTCATCCATTCAGTTGTCAGCTACCAAAACAACAGTGAAACCAGCAATCGACCAACAAGTCTGCCTTACTTCCAGAAAGAGCCAATAATTCCAGCTTTCTTAACACAACACAAAACAAAATCCTACATCTCATGTCAATATTTATTAAGCTTAACTTAGTAAAGACCCAGAGCTAGATGGCAGTGGGAAGATTGTCTTATAATAGAATTCTAAGTGGGGAGGACCTACTAGCCAGTCAGAAGAGTCGACATTCAAAATCTTGGTTCTTACTGGGTTCAAACACTATATGTATGCATATATATATATATATATATATATATATATGTATATATAAATATATATATATATATAAATAATGATAATAATAATTAACATATATATATATATATATATATATATATATATATATATATAAATAATGATAATAATAATTAACATATATATATATATATATATATATATATATATATATATATATATATATATGTATGTATAGTGCAGAAACCAAAAACATTAAAAAAAACTTTCTCACTTCAGTCACTTATTTTCCTATATATATATACGTATATGTGTATATATACATATATATATACATACATACATACATACAAATATATCTATATATATATATATAGATATATATAAATGAACAATAGGGGATGAGAAAAACTCTGGAGTAAAAGTATATGGAGACTTCATTTGTTGATTATTTAATTCATTGATATATATATATATATATATATATATATATATATCAATCAATGAATTAAATATATGTATATATATTTATATTTATATATCATTAAGAAATGGATTTATGATCGAACAGAAAAGAATATAAATTGCATTATATTCTATTGAAACTCTATTTGAAATGTTCTCCTATTATTACACACTGAATGTATCAATTGGCCAAGACAATCTAAATAGAATGAACAATTGGAGAAAATGGGGCCGCTGCAAGAATTGAACCAACAACCAATAGAGGAGCTGCTTCAACATACTCTATTAATGTTGTCTAGGCCAAATGATACATTCACCATGTAATAATGGGAAATCATTTCAAATAGAGTTGAAATGTAATATATATATATATATATATCCCATCCACTTGAAAAATTACCAACAGGGTGTGTGGAAAAATCTACTTGAATTCCAACAAGATGTGAAAAATTCCACTTGAATTATCACTGTTATGGTGTGAAACAGCCTGTTGTAGTGCAGTCCATATGAATAATTAATCATCTATTTACATTGAAAATTTCACAAAAAGCATCAAGATTTTTGTGGCCTTACTGACCAACTTATTAGCAGCTGGATACTCTCCCATGGAAACATTCTTGATTGGCATATTCAGATTAGTGATTAGTGATCAAACTCCTCAAATCTCTTTATGCCTGACATAGGCTGACTACTGCCGCTTAAACAGTTTGCTATCATCATAAATAGATTTTTTCGAATAACCATAAGTATCTTAATTAAAATATTTTTTTCGAAAATCATTGTTATTCACTTTTTCCGAATATCCCATTAAAATGAAAGCCATTTTTCTTCAAAGGTCAATATTGGCAATTTTCACAACAGAAGACCATACATATGTATATCTTTTGTTCTTAAGAAAAGACTCTGCTTTTTGGCATTCTTCCAGCACAGAAATTATTTATATATAAATCAAATTAAGAATACATATTTTTAATTTTCAGTGGGAAAAAATGGTTAAAACTATATATCCAATCATTTATTGAGAAAAAGTATTATATACTTTTAATTTTTTATCAAGAACTAAATAAATATGCTGCTTAAGTTTATTTGATCATAATAACAAAGGTTTTTGTAAAATCAAGTGAAACCAAATGTTTTACAAAATATAGGTGATATGTTTTTTTTTTTCTCAAAATAGGCAAATTCCCTCGAGGCAAACAAGAACAAAAAACAATAAATAAAGGAAATTATTTACATATTTTTATTCATATAGATTTAAATCAAATTGAAATCTATTTCCACTTATGATACAAAAAAAATGGATGGATTTTCTTTTCTTCTTTAAAGAAGAAAAAAATATAATGAATGAAATCTATCGGGCCGAGTTCTACATTTGCAAAATGGATGGTTACCAAATACCATTTTTATAAATTTCATATTATCAGAATGTTAAACCATAACGTCTATTTTCAAACATTCGAATATCAGTAACAGGAAAAGCTACATGAACTATGTTGACCTGTCCAAGGATGCTTTGAGGCCAATGCAATTCTGCCCGAGAGTCTGCATGAACATGACAAAGGATGTGCCAAGATTCGATCTCACAACCTACCACTTGGTACACTCAATGAATACACTCGAACAATCTTTTGGTTTATGGAAGCCCTGCCTACACAATTGCACTGCTGGGATTTCTACTGCATGCCAAAAGCAAATATTTATATAAAAGTACTCTCAGGGAATCCCGGCATTGACAGGGAAAAACAAACCTCAAATTTCACCACATTGTCGAGGAGATAATTTTCAACTGTATGCAAGAGTACGTGTGCCTGGTTCTGGTTGTGCAAGAAGTTATTTGATCCCAGGGAAACACCAAGAATCCATGCCGGTGTATATATATATAAAAGGATTTGCTACACAAACAAGTTTATATTTCTGCCCTCTTTGGGCCTCTCCAGATGAATCGGAAGAGCCTGGAGAAGCCCAAAGAAGGCAGAGACATAAACTTGTGTGTGTAGCGAATCCGCTTCCCATGATATTTCTAGCTCTACTCTAAACCAACTTAACTCTTGGAGTATATAGTTGAATGTATTGAGCACTCTATGAAATAAATACATCACATATCAGACTCTGTTTTATGTTATGCTATATTGCAAACCTGATTTGTACTATATGTACGATATATATATATATATATATATATATATATATATATATATATATATATATATACATATATATACATGTATATATATATATATATATATATATATATATATACATGTATATATATATATATATATACATATATATACATGTATATATATATATATATATATATATATATATATATACATACATACATGTACATACATATATATATATATATATATATATATATATATATATATATATATATGTATATACATATATATATATATGAGAGAGATATGCATACACACACATATACACATGCAAATATACACATACATAATGGTGGATCAATATGTTTTAGCTTACAAGTTACAGCAAATTTTAACTTGCTTGAATAGCCCATTTGGGTACAATGTAGAGAAAGTAGTTCCTATTGTAAAGTTTCACACCTGATGTTAAAAATGGCACACAAATAAAAACAAATCAAAAATTTCCTATTTTTCACATCGATTGAGTGAGGGTGTGAAACTTCACAATGTACAGCCATGATTACCTTCCCTCCATTGAAACTAGCACTGAAGTATGGCTCTACTTTGAAGAAGAAATCGGCAAAGCCAAATCGAAAACCATTGAGAAACAATCAAGTTGGTCCATTGGGTTGGTAAGGTCTGATCATTTGGGTCAGGTCAATCAGTTGGGTTGGGTCGGTCAGGCTGGTTTTATTGTATTTCATTTTAAACTACATCAAATATAATTTCCATTATGAATTAACGTAAGCTCTAATACTATTCTAGCAATAGCGTCAAAGATGAAGACTCAATGAGAACGATGAAATAATATATTAAGTATTTTGAATGAACTTGACCTTCCAACCTTAGTTGTTACATTAATCATTAAAAACAATGAAAAATAATTTGTTAAAAAAACTATAATTGATAACCTGCTTCCAACCACAAATGCTGTATTTTTATATATATTTTCAAATGCATCATTATCAAGGAATTTCTTAGTGTTCAATCTAACAGTTGATCTAGGTAGGTTAAGTCCATTAGAAATTTAATATACTATTTACTCTCTTGAATATTCTTCTATGATTAATTGCTTTATATCATCTGATAGTCTTCTTTGATTATGATAAGGAACTATTTTAATTGTAATATTTTATAAAATGAATAAGTTTCAATTTTTTATGCAATTTAATGTACGTACACTAATTTTCATTCATACTTATATGTATCTGAAATACACAAACAAAGGTTGTTTCTTTTTTCTAATATCATACATGATAGTGAAAAAAAAGTGATATAAAATTATTATTTAAGAATAATAACATATTCCGTGTGGTAGGCAGGCTAGATGAAATGTCACTGTGGGCCAGATTTGACTCACAGGCCATAGTTCGCCGACGACTACAATAGGATATTTAATATTGAATATTGGATGTATAACCAATGCATCCTCCCATTAGTCACTTATGGAATTGAAACATGGAACTTAACCAAGAGACAGATCCGCAAATTGAGAACCATACAGCATGCACATGAAAGAATAATGCTGGGCCTCACATGGAGAGACCACAAGACAGCATAGTACATCTGGGAAAAGATAAGAGTCAGGGACATCATAGAATCCATTAAAAAGTTCAAATGGCTGTGGGCTGACCAAGTCACAAGAATGGTGGACAACCAATGGACATCACGACTCACAACATGAATCCCCAGATACCACATGCGCAACAGAGGCTGGCAGAATATTAGATAGAGAGACGAGCTAGACAAATTCAGAAAGTACTGGCTCCGCAATGCCCATGATAGAGAAGTGTGTTAAATTCTGGGGAAGGACTGATGGTGATGATGATAGTATACAATGATATACAATAATATGCATGTAACAGTTTTTTATAAACAGATGCTAACATCTGTCATGAACAGTTTTTTAGTACATAGCTGCTTATGAAGATGATTTTTGATTGACGAGTAATGGATTGCTTTTGCATAAATATATATTAATGTAGGTAATGTGGAGCCATGGATCATTTGAGGTGTTGAGCCAGGGGCATAGCTTGAGATTAGGGGGCCCCAAATGGCTTGGCTCCTTGGGGAGCATTCTCCAACATTTAGTCAGATTTGTTATCGTATAATGTCTGTAGAAATGCAAGAAATATAAGTGAACTAAAATTCATAAAGGTTTTTGGGGGGCGCCCTACTTTGATTTGATTTTAAATCGCACCCTTCCTACCCTCTATTTCAGCTATACTGCTGTGTTGAGCTTTCTGGTAGCAAGTCACAGACAGTATATGCATGGGACATCCCTAACCTCAGTCTGCTGCTTGGACCACTGAGCAGAATAACTAAGTGTCATCTATTATCAATACATCACTCACAAGAGCATGAAGTTATATTGTGCCCGAAATTCACCAATTTGCCTGATAGCAATTTTCCCATGATCATTGGATTGGGATGAACCTGCTTTACACTGCATCAGATTATATCCGTCATCTTGAGGAAGCGTGTGTGATTTCCTCAAAATTTCAGATCATCAAAAAGCTGTATGTGGGAATTGGGTCAAATGTGAGAGTGTGGAAATACTAACTTAGTAGAACACAGACTGGTACCACCAATGAAGTCACTCCCAGTGCTCATTGAGAAAAGTTTTTTTTTTAAAGAAATTTAACCTAAAGTGGCCAAAACTCAATACTCAGATCTTGAATATTGTCTACAAACAATCAAATATAGTAAGATAAAAAAAAGATTCTTCTAATTATAAAGTTCAAGATTTTATGATGCAACAAAATTTTTGTATAAGTGATAAATAACCTAAGTATAATATGATTTTTCCTGTAGGGCAAGAAAATTGAATATTTTCCTTTTGTGTTTAGAACATCTACCGTTATTGCAAGTATTTTATTACTAGTTTTATTCCATCTAATTATTGTTGCTTATCATCACAATACACTGAGTCTATACAATTTTCATTATTGGAAACTATCAAAATAGGTTTCTTCAGTTTTAAATTGGTCTGTCTGGCTATGTATGTATGTATGTATGTATTGCATGACCAGGCTGCATCAATGGTGATAGAGGGCTGAAAACCTCAAAGTCTACAACTTATTATGTATAGAAAAAAAAATGCTTTTTAGAAAATCCCCATCCCTCTAAATAGGTTTTTAGTGGGGGTGAATTTACAATAAAATTTCAAGCTAAAATGGCCCCCTCTAATTTGTGTACAGCAGTATTTATGCTTATTTTTCTAAAAATTCAGACTTTTGGGGGGCAAAAAGGTAAGAGAAGTGAATTATTGATTGATCACACCTTTATTAAGATTTTTAATTGATCGCCTTCAACATGACATACCTCCAAGTGACATAAGTCAAGTGACATTTTCTACTGAGTAAACTAACCAAACCTCTTATTACAATTTTTCTATCACTAGTTTCACTCCATCTCATTATTGTTGCTTTTTATTATAACAGCCTGGGTCAATGTTGAACAATAATAACCACTAAAGGTGATGAATGGTTCAATCCTTTTTCACACATACGCGAGTTAGTGTGTTCTGGAGAATCTACATGTTTCTTTATTCTATTTTGAAACGTTTCTAGTAGGAAAACACGAGTACGTTTGTGTGTTTCAGCACTCCTGGCGATAACATTTTGTCTACAGAGTTAAAAATTGGCATCAGTACTTCACTAGACCTTTTCTAAAAATGCTTTTTATTCTTTATTTTTGGTAAAAAGGCTTTTTTGACATTTTTGGACCTCATTTTGACTGGAATGATTTGTTAATAACATCTAGAGAATCTAGATGTTTTTTTAATTCTATTTTAGATCTTATCCACTGGAAAAACACTTGTGATGTCATTAATCTTCATCATTATTGTTATCTTATTTCTAATTTTATTCTATCTTATTATTGTAGCTTTTTATCATAACACTCTCGGTCAATACACCCTTTATTACTACTTATAATTTATAACTAGTTTCACTCCATTTTAATATTTATGTTTTTATCACACAACTCTGGGTCAACGCACTCTTTATTATTGCTTGTTTATTTGCTCTAGTTTTCATACATCTTATTATTGTTGCTTTTTATCATAACACTCTGGGTCAATACACTCTTCAAAGTGAACTGCATGAAATAGAATAAAAAAGTAACTTCTACTACAGAACTCATCTCCTCAACTACATGGGCCTATCTTTCATGGATGTTACTTTAACCACTTGAGCTCTGAAAGCCTGATACTCAAGTGGGGCACTTCTCTATAGTCAGTCTGCCACCACCTCATTTCTTCACGCAACATTGAAAAGAGTAACTTGAGAATACTTTTTACTAGATAGGAAAATAGAAACTTCCCAAGAATTATTCCTGTCCCCATTTCTCCTGCCACTCTTTGATCTTGTGCTGTAAAGGGTGGAGAAGATTATCATCCTCCTCCTCCTCCTCCTCCTCATGATCATCATCATCATCATCGTCATCATCATCATCATCATCATCATCATCATCATCATCATTTTAGCTGTCCTTGGGCATAAACCTTCCCCTACATTCACCAGACCTCTCTATCATGGGCACCCCAGAGCCAATACTCACTGAACTTGTCACGCAACCCCATATTTCGCTGTCTGTGTTTTTTGCATATGATCTCTGGGGATCCACATCCTGGGTTGGGATCTCCATTCTTGCAACATGGCCAGCCCATTGCCATTTGAGTTTGCTAATGGTTTTCTATGATAGTAAAAAAGAACCTTGAATTCTGGTGACATAAAATCATTCCAACCTGCTTCCCCAACTTCCCATAAGGAAGGTCAGTCGGACTTCATCATCATCATCATCATCAGTCTTTTAGCGTCCGTCGTCGGACATAGACCTTCCCCAGGATTTGCCACACTTCTCTATCATGGGCGTCACGGAGCCAGTACTTCCTGAACTTATCTAGTTCATCTCTCCATCTAATGCGGTTGCGCATATGGTCTCGGGGAATCCATGTTGTGAGTCGTGATGTCCATCGATTGTCAGCCATTCTTGCAACATGGCCAGCCCACCGCCATTTGAGACTTTTTATGGATTCTATGATGTCTCTAACTCTCGTCTTTTCCCGGATGTGTTGTGCTGTTTTGTGGTCTCTCCATGTGAGGCCCAGCATTATTCTTTCATGTGCACGTTGCATGGTTCTCAGCTTACGGGTCTGTTTCTTGGTTAAGTTCCATGTTTCAGCTCCATAAGTGACTATTGGGAGGATGCACTGGTTATACACCCTTCTCTTTAGGATTAATGGGATCTTATTATTTTTGAAGGTTGAGCTAGCTCTGCCAAAGGCTTGCCATCCTAGTGTGATTCTTCGCTTGATTTCTTCTTCTTTTGAGGGTCTCATGGAGATTCGTTGCCCTAGGTAGATGTAGTGGTCTACTTTCTCGAGTTCTGTGTCCTCGATTTCGATCTTAGTGTTCTTATCTCCAATGTGGTTGTTGCACATGATCTTCGTCTTGCTGAAGTTCATGTGTATCGGACTTACTTAGATGTATTTATGTTGTTCAAGACTGTTTTGTTTGTTTTTAAAAATTCCTTACTTCGTGTCTTTTATTTGGCTTTAGTCTATTTTGGACAAAAGTCCCTGGATAGAATTCTTACTAACACAAACTTTCCCACCCCTACCTCTAACGCTGACCATCAGCGAGATAAACAGACATTAATTGTTCCATACAATTTGACATGCCTTTATTTAATTGAAATTCCTGTTAACACCTTTTAAATTAAAAGGGTGAAACTCCATCAATTCAGATATTAGAAACTGTCAACATCGACTTTCTCATTTTTCAAATGGGTCTCGCTAACTGGCTGTGTATGTATTAATTGAGTGTACATGCTGCACTAATTAAGTATTGAGGGCTGGAAATTTAAAAATTTACTACTTATTACATCTGTAAATAAAAAATTTATTGGCTGTTGGTGCCGGGTTCAATTTACAATGAAATTTTTATGCTAGATCGGTCTCTTGGTTCATGCCTGGCAACGCTCATGCTTGTTTTTTGAAATTTTGAACCTTTTTTTAGTGATTGCCAACTAACGAAAGGCGAGGAGAGATTTATTCATTGATCACCCCCTTTTCATGCTGCCAAAAGACATTAGTAGCATGATGGTTTCTATTGAGTTTCTAACCAGACCTGTTTTGATATACTTTTTTTTAGTTATTTTTTCCATAATAAGTCTGCTTCTTTAAACAATATTGTTCCTATCATGATAATGATATCAGATAGAAATACAACAGAATATAATTGTGATACTGCAGATTCTTTAAAGAGACATGAATTTTCTGGAGTTTGTTTTTCCTGTAACACAAACAGTTGGGTTTTTTTTAATTATTCCCGTAGACTCCATGTGGAGCATAGGGCTGCATCATCAATGCCGTGGATTTAAATAGCATGTAAGTTATACAATGTGGAGTTGCAGGTCTCATGCCCAATCCTCCTCTTTTGCCTAGGTTTGGGACCAGCTATGGCAACTGTAGGTTTGAATGGACTACCTTAAAGGGCTAGAGGGCTCCATCTGCCTTGCTATTTACCCATAGCTGATGAGAGAAGTTTCATGACTTTCCCGAAGGCATTAGTGGGAAGTGAATGTAAGCAACCTCGGATGAAACTTAGACTCAGTCTACTAATTCTCTTTCCCTGTGCTGGTAACCTTCATGCACCTCTATAAGGCAGACTGTACTGTATTCCAAATTTAGGTTTTGACCAGAGAGAAAAGAAGATAAATATTGCCCATTTCTGTTGGAATCTTACTACAGACATCAGTGTGTGCCTACTGATCTCATCCTTTTATTTCATTGGAAAGGTACTGCCTGAGAGACTGATCTCCAGGAATTGGGTTTATACTTAACTGATTCCTAGCCAGAAATAACTTGAGATTAAACCAAAACGTCAGGTAAGAAAAGAAGTGGCAACGAATATACTGATCTGATCATCCCACTCAAGGCAACACATGTTAGGCCGGCAATTCTATGTTTCATATCCAGGCCTGTTGTTTGTTGAACTGCTCAAATAACCTTACAACTATCCAACAATCACCTTAATTTGTTCTAGGGTAAGTCAGAATCTTTGCTGCCTATGCTGGATCAAAGATTCCTGATCACCATTGTGACATATGGTAGAATTGCCTGGATCTTCTCTTTAGACCATTTCAGTCTCCTGCCGATCTTCACAGAAAAGAGAAGGTAAATATGCTGATCAGATCGACCCATCACGAGTATCAGATAAAGGTTTCGTTAGCTCCTGAGCTACAGGTACTGTGATGCCTCCAATCTTTTCTTTTTTTTTCTTTTTAAATTCAATTTATTTTTCAATGTCAACAACAATTAAAGTTCTAACATGGCTTTGGGTTATTTCTTGAAAGCAATTTTCTCCCAAACATCAGTAAATTGTGAGTTCTTTGGGCATTGTTTTCTGTTGCCATAAAAGCAAGTCTATTATTGTCACAAACCGACAAGTGTTTATATATATACAGTTCAGTGTTTCATTTTGCTGCAATATGTTCACTACACACACATATATATATATATATATATATATATATATATATACATATATATGTATACATATATATATATATATATATATATATATACATATATATATATATATATATATATATATATATACACAATACATTCATTGAACTCTTTAAATTGGTGATCCCATATTTTATTCACATGGTTGTCCTCAGTTGTACTCTTTGTAGTAACAGAATCATAACTATCCAACAACTAGTTATATATCAACTCTCACTGTCATGCTCCACTGGGAACCACTCCCTGCAGCTTCTGAGCTCTTCTGTTGTGAAAACCACGTTTGTCACACATGTCAAAAACAAATGAAAAATCAAAAACTTTAAACCAAATCAAAAAGGAGATAACATTGATCAATCATTATCCCTCTTGTATTGACATCTCCATTTCCTTGTATGGAACTTAGAGTTGATGTGTACTTTGTCTGGATTTTATAAAGTTCACTTTTTAAAACAAGATTCTCTGATATCATCATCCCAATGGGACCGAACATACAATGGTACAAGGGAGTCGAGAGTATTTTACTTTGAAGATGCTACATCAAAAGGGACCCTTTTCCCTACTGCCCCCGATGGAGACATAAGTTGCCGTTTCTTGCCAAAATATTCTGTTTTGACCCAGTCACAGGTGCCTGGGAAAAAAAAAAGAACATTCTACCACAGGACCTTAAATACAGGCTTACATACACACCAATGTACTTATTCACTTATGTAAAGATGGGCACACTCCCATGACAGCTGTGGGTGAGTTAGATGATGTTAAGAGCATTACTTGCAGGACACACCATGCACAATCTGGTACGCCCCCATGCAAGGCATCTGGGTGGTGCCACATGGTCACTGCCGATAGCAGACTGTCCCGAAGCTTAGAATAGATTTCATCTCTACATATATGTGTGTGCTTATATCTACATATATGTATGTGCATGTATTTAAATATATGACCTTATCAAAAGAGGAAAACAAGAGTGTACGCATGAGTCTCATAAATAAAAGGTAGTGTTTAACCATATATATATATATATATATATATATATATATATACATATAGTTGTAGAAAGATTCGCTACACAAACACGTTTATGTTTCTGCTCTCTCTAAACCAACTTAAGGCTTGGAGTATAAAGTTTAATGTATTGAGCACTTTGCGAAATATATCCATCACATATTAGACATTGCTTTATATTACATTATATTATGCTACATTGTAAACCTGATTTGTACTATATGTACTATGTATATATGTATATATATGTATACATCTGTGTCCATAGATATATGTGAATATATATACCTACATGAAGATAGATCAATAATTCTGTATCCTGAAACAGTCATTAGCTTGATTTTGGTATGTAATTTTCACTGAATAATGTTCGATCTATGTAATTATTAGAAATGCGTTGAGTAAAGTGCATAGACAAGGAAGGAGATTATGTTGAAAAATAAACATTTTTTTTTTATCGTTTGGCCATGGCCTAATGATTTACCTACAAGTAAATATATTTGTGTATAACTGTACATACGTAAGTATATTAGACGGACAAGTACAGGCTTAGATATAATGCCTTTCAATTGAATCTAATCTGCCCCAAATTGAATCAAAACGTTTTATCAACTTTTACTATTAATTCGCATTTCTATCATGATGCTTATGGTAGATGTATAATGAGTGGTTCAGAAGGTGAGTTGTTATTATATAATCTAACTGCGTGACTGCTGACATCTGATAATCCAACCAAGGTCTGGAAATATGAATTTGGATATCTTATACAAGACAGGAACACAACTTAAAAAGCACAGTGAAGATATAATTCATTACTTTAATAAATGGTTATCACAACCAACTTACTGACTATTGCTCTGTAACAGGCACAATGCAGATATTAATGCTTGTCTTAGTCTGACATAAGGCCATAATAGCAGGAGCTCCAATAAAACTGAACTTTCCAGATCATCATCATCATCATCATCATCATCAGTCTTTTAACATCTATCGTTGGATATAGACTCGCCACAATTCTCTGTCATGGGCGTCACTGAGCCAGTGTTTCCTGAATCTGTCCAGTTCATCTCTCTATCTTCTGTTCTGTCAGCCTTGGTTTCTTATGTGATCTCTGGGGATCCATGTTGTGAGACGTGATGTCCATCGGTTGTCTTTCATTCTTGCAACATGGCCTACCTATTGCCATTTGAGTTTTTTGATAGTTTCTATGATGTCACGGACACCCGTTTTCTTCCTTATATATTGTACTGTACTGTCCTGTGAATATGTTTTCAAAAGGGAACAGTTTATGATCAAGGAGCCGTCTGAAAAATAAGGCGCAATAGTTGAATACCTAGATTTTCAAATGATACAATATAATATACTCGGACTTGAAGCATTCGGAATGGCACAAAATTATGAATTGTCATGAATCCAACACTTACGGTGCTGCATCATAATACCACAGGAGAATATCCTGATTTACAATAACAATTGATACAATACACACTTGAATTCAACTTGACAGCACCAAGATATAAATTTAGCATGAAGTATGCTAGAGCAATAAAATTGATAGCAATTTTCTAGAGCCAAAATTGAGGTGAGTTTTGTAATTCCCCAGCTTGACTCCAAATATGACCTTCACCATGAAGGATACGGGGGTTATCTTGAGAGTCTGCTTTTGGAAAAAAATTGTCTTGTACTACAAAATATGGAAAACTAACCTGTTCACTGCCACAGATGATACAACTCGTTTCAGCAAATTCTCATTCCGTCACTGAGAGCATAACTGGTCTTACAATAGTATGTTATTCTTAAACAAGCTGGCAGCGTCTCTTTATGCAAACAAAGGAAATTTGCTTGGTTAATTTGACGTTATGACAACTAGTGAATGAAGACTTTCTATTTTAATCAATCTTATCTTATAAGAAAAACCTGGCACAAGAGTTACAACAATGAAGTTATACTTGACAGCGAGCTCATTAATCTCAATGAATCTGGCTCTTCATGCGGGTTAACGTGATACGAGACATTTGTCAAGTTTTACACTACCTATCCTCTCTATAGTGTGCATCTGTATATATATATATACATATATATACATAAATGTGTGTTTGTGTGAAATAAGGAAAGACAGTTTAGGATCCAAATTTTGCTAGGACCAAATTATTTACAGTAGTAAGTGAGAAAATGGCAATGCTTGAAAAAAATGGACAAATAAGCACCTTTTTCGATGGGAAGACCTATGTAACAAAGTCCTGCGCTCTAACAAATTAAGCCACTTCGACCTTGACGGTAGGCATTGTTGGATACTAATATCCATTACTCATTATATATACATATATCTATATCTGTCTATATATATATATATATATATATATATATATATATATTGAGAGAGAGAGAGAAGGAAGGATAGTTATATAACTGATAATACTGTAAGAGATTGTATTGTCTTTCCTTTTGTTTTCATCTATAAATAAATCTCCTATCTTTCTTTGTTCTTTCAGTTTGGTTCAACTTTGATCAAATTTAGTGAGGAAGTTATTATCAGAGCAGCAAGCTGGGTACAAAGAAGACTTTCAAAAAAGATACAGTCCTTTCACACCTGGCACTGGTCTGAAACCATTTGTTAAATGGAAGCTATCGATCTCAGTAATTGATTTAATAAAGAGACAACTGGAGATTTCAAAGACTGAATCTCTTCCAAGCAGAAGCATAGTGTGCTTTTATGGTTCTGCTTGTGAAATGAAATTTGAGAACAGAGTTCAAATTCCAGTCAAGATTGTTTATATCACTTTCACACTTGATCTTGCCACTCTCCCCTATCAAGTATGACAATGAGAGTCATTACAGCCTGGGCGGTAGTTATTGGAGAATGGTTTGCTTAAGTACTCACTAACCCATTTTCCCCTGTCAACTATTGCAGCATGCCAGTGACAAGACATTTTTTCTGATATTTGGCAATGGGACACTGGGGAGAGATTTGTATCTGTGCATTTTTGAAACGGTGTTTGGGCTATATAAAACATAAACTCAGTCAAAATTCGAACACCACTTGTTGATATTGTTTTTCAATGTCAATATGGTGCTATTTTGTACCTCTACACTAATACCTGAGAAGAAGGCATGAAACCAACTCTTTCTGCATTCTGTTTCCTCTTCAGTTACCTTGACCATGGTCTTGTCACTATTACACCACAATGGGTGATGGGATAGAGATTCTTTCCTCCTACCATGTAACCCTGGACTGCTTGCTGCTTGATACTTTAAGAGGAGATCAGGTGATATCGAGTAACCCTAATCCCTAACCCAGTGAAATGCCATGAATGACAAGATAGCAGTGCCTGACAGCCCCGCACTTACTGGGGTAAGCCACTATCGAAATTTGCATAGGCCTACAGTGGAAGCTCAATTTGATAAATCTGAAAAAGGATTTGATACCTAAGTTAAAACTAAAAATGAATTATCATTCGAATGTATGATACAAGACAGGACTTTTCTCTAATTTCATTAAAAAATAAAGTAGAAAGCACTCAGCGCATACCTATGCCAACGCCATTGTCAGGGGAAGTAATTGCGCATGGATCCGCCTGATCCATTTGATGACTTCCTCCATAACCCATAGCCCAACCTTCTACAAAATACAATAGAAATCCATTGAGAAGTTTTGGAGATATGTTGTGGACAGACATGAACTTTTGGTGATATCATGTGGTGTGCACAATAAACTACGATGCAGGGGAGGTAAACGTACATTGACCCACCCAAAAATTTAATCACTCCTTTCGTAGCCAATTATCCATTGTTGAAATAAATTGAGAACTTGAGAAGATATCATGTGAACAGACATGAACTTTCGGTGATATTATGTTGTGTCGACAAATAAGTACAATGCAGAGGTGTAACAAGTGTATGGATCCACCCCAAAATTCAATCACTTCTTCCGTAGCCTATTATCTATCCTTTCACAAAATTTCATAGAAACTAACTGACAACTTTTGGAGATACCGTGTAGACAAACATGAGTGTATTTATGGATATATCGGAAGAAAACTGAAAAAAATGTCTCGATCAAAAGAAATCCTGGATCCGTTCCAACACTTAATTACTTCTTCCTTACCCAACCCTTCCACAAAATTGAAGTCCATTGATCACTTCCGTGGACAAACAGACAGGCAGACGGAAAAGACGTGACCGAATACATATACCTCTTCAAATTCGTTTACAGAGGAAACTTATCATTTCCGGCAACCGTAGCAGTAACTGCATATATGTAATCACCCGAATTCATTGATTCAGTTTGCTGGTCTTTTTTATTCGCCTGTCGTGTTGAATCACCATAGCCATCAAAGATGGCAAAGGGTTCTATCCTTTTTTTGTATATGCGTGTGTTTGTGTGTTCCAGCGCTCTTGGCCATACCGTTTTGTCTATAGACTTCAAAATAGGCGTCAGTACTCCATTAGACCCCTTTTAAATCTTTTTTTTTTTTTTTTTTTTAAAAAAAGCTTCTTCAATCTTTTGGGTGCTTTATTTTGATGTTTTCTGGTGAGAAATGCTAGTGATTTCACAAATAGAATTTATTTTGAGCATATCTATACTTTGATGGGATTGTTTTACATGACGTCAAAATTATGGCAGTTCAATTATAGACTGTGTTGGCGAGTCTCTTTTAATTTTCTAGCAGTACTTTGAAAATTTACTTGACTTATCTATGAAAGTAATCAGGAAACAGGTACAGAATAAGATGAAGTGAAATACAGTACATCTCTCGTAAAATATAATCTTGTGTTGGAGCATACAAAGCAAAGTGGCGGCTCATCTCCTTTCAATACATATCTCACAGGTACATATATGAAGTTCTATCACAGATCAGCCGGGCGATGATCATGAAAACAGATTTAATCTTGGCATTACAAGAGCTGTGTTGGTATGATACAAAGCTGAGCCAGAAGTGTAGCTGATCGGTGGGGGGGACTACCTGAAAATGTCCCCAGTTCGTAGGCGGGGGGGGGGACAAAAGCTTTATAAACAGTAGTTCACTTACAGCATTTCTACTGACAAATCTCATTATATTTAAAAGGGGACCCCCTTAAGGAGCCAAGCCCCCTGGCTCTACACCCGCCAATCTCTGGCTATGCCTCTGGATATAACTTCAGATGTTCACTGTAGGCTTTGGATGATATACTCTTATCATTTTGATGTGGAGGGGGAATCATTTGGAGTTTATGCTTTCAAAGGGTCGTTTGTTTAGCTTCATTCGAGGGTTCGGGCGGCAGGATGTTTAATTTACCCTCTCAAGATCTTACACAAGGCTTTTGAAGAGTTATCTCTTCATGCCACTGTTTATATACACCAGGCTGTGTTTGTATTCCAAAACAAACCTCATAGAAATGCCAAGCTTACGAAAAAAAAAAGAAAAAAAAAGAAAGGCGAATAAAATTCATCTTATTTATATCTACAATCTACTTATGAACTTTGTGCATGTTTCCGGCTCTCTTCTGATAAAGCTGACACGTCTTATTCTGCCATTCATTATATTTTTGTTCCATGTTTATTTCAATCAGATTTTTGCGTTTACGAAGATACCGCGTAAAAAGATACCATATATATACCCGCAGATAAGACGCAGTTTTTTGTTTGTTAGTTTGTTTTTTTACTCAAAAAACTTCGTTACACCGTATCTTCGAGATTTGCCACTTGTTCTCAATACCGACATTGTCTCAATATCACGGTTGTTAATGGCTGACTCCACGGGTGTCCGCTGCCTCTTTTCCAAAGGGAGTTGGAGTAAAAGGATTTATTACCGTCTATCGGCCACGAGGTATCAACTTTCAAACCCTCTCGCTCCTCAATCAGAACATCTGATCGAGGGTGGGAATGATCCCTTAACGGGCGCTCATGACTGACTTTCAGATCTCGAAGGACGTTCGTGTCACTCCACTCTCTTTATCCACATTAAAATGTGTGATCATAAATAGCAATAGCATGACGTATTAGGACACATTTCTGTTACATTTTAGTGGCTTGCGATCAATCTAAGCATTTATTTGAAATATGTATAATTTTCCTCAGGAAATTAATTTCATATATTATGGAGTATTGCCTTTACAAATCAATGAAATAATGATTGTTAGTCATATGTTCGTCCAAGATAAGAATTTAAAAAGTGAACGTGTGGCCCGTATGAAGATTGGAACTATCTTATGAATGAAGTCTGCTAGATCAAAGAGGTTGTCCATGTCTGTATTAGGATATTACACATGAAATGTTTTTTCACTTCACAGAGAATTATACAAAAAGTTAAGACTTACTAACGTGAAAGGAAGATATTCAACCAATGCATCCTCTCAATAGTAACTTATGAAAATGAAAAATGAAACCTAACCAAGAGACAGACCTGCAAATTGAGAACCATGCAATGTGCACATGAAAGAATTATGCTCAACCTCATATGAAGAGACCACAAGACAGCTCAATACATCCGGAAGAAGACAGGGGTCAGGGAAATCATAGAATCCATTAAAAAAAACAAACTCAAATGGCAATGGGCCAGCTATGTCGCAAGAATGGCAGACAACCGATGGACATCGTGACTCACGACATGAATCCCCCGTGATCGAATGCGCAACCGAGGCCGGCAGAATATTCGATGGAGAGACGAGCTAGACAAATTCAGAAAAATACTGGCTCCACGACGCCCACGATAGAGAAGTGTGGCGAATCCAGGGGAAGGTCTATGTCCAACGACGGACGTTAAGAGACTGATGATGATGATGATGATGATGATGATGATGATTGTAATTGCCTTTTTCTGCTGATTAAATGTAAATGGAAAATAATTATTATTGGGGCCTTTTTAGCCTTTCACAGCAAAGGTATCTTAAGTAAAATTTCAGATTAGGGCATAATGATGCTTAAGCTCTTGATAACGTCATCAGAGCATTCGGAATGAACACAACTATAGTGTGAACTGTTCACCGTTGGTTGAGTAGATTTAGGTCTGGAAATATGGATGCTGATAATAGACCTTCTGGGAGGCCCAAACCTGTTCTTAATGATGAAGAATTATCGACAGCGGTGGCTAACGACCCACAAACAACAGTTGGGGCACTTTCTGGAGACTTTACGACTTCAACGGCGACTGTATGTCATCTCAAGGAAACGGGGAAAACGCATCCCATATGAACGGAATTAAAAGCTTGATGATTATTCCTGAACCAACGCCTCTGAGCATCGAAGCTTAGAGAATTAGAATATGAAGTCTTGCATCATCCTCCTTATTTGCCTGACATTTTTATTACAGATTATCTTCTTTTCAAGCATTTTGAACTGCACATCCGTAATAAACGGTTCAATAATCGGGAAGCCATAACTCGTGCTTTCACTAAATTCGTTACCACTGAACATGGGGATTTTTACACAAATTGCATTCCATCATTAGAGGGTCGTTGAGAAAAAGGTAATTGCTTCGAAAGAAAATGAAAATCAAAATATTTCACAATCCAGGAAAGTAATTGCTTCGAAAGAAAATGAAAATAAAATATCTCACAATCCAGGAAAATTCAATCTATTCTCCCTTGGGCAATGCCAACGAAATCCCCCGAAAACTCTTGGACGGACCGACAGATAAACAAACAGACAAACGTGAGGGAATACATATACCTCTTTCAACTATGCTGGAAGATGTAGAAAGATGTACAAATATCATCCAAAATGAAAATGAAAAAACGACTTACATTTTTTTTTACTCCAATCCAGTCTGCTTCATCTCACAAACTGTATCCTGCAAAGAGGAAGAAAATCATTCATAAACGTGAAATAGCAATATGGGCTTTCCATTATTTTCTTCATTCTTTCTCTTAACAATTTTAGTTAAAAAACAAACATAATATCACAACATCGTACTCTGATTTATTCAAACAGTTGTCCTTACCTTTGTGGCTTTAGTCACAACGTTCCAGCCGCTGTACGCTCCTACCTAATTCAGGTACCAGTTGCATTCGGTAACATTTTTGGAATTGCGAACTGAACCCTTTATTCAAACCATGAATTATGAATTTCATACTTTAGACAAGTAAAATATCTGTTGCTTTGATGATGGTATAAGTAAGGGTGGAAATCTAAAGCACTTCAGTATCTGGAAGAAAAAAAAACTGTAGTGACGATCCCTGGCACTCAACTAAACCTTCCACTCGCTCGATAATTCAATTCTCGATGGTTTAGTCCAGCTGTTCTCCTTTAGCGATTATCTTGATGTTCCAACCCTTTTGCGTATCATAGCCCTGATCCCCCGCCCTCTAGCCGCCTCTTTTGTGGCATTTGTTCTGATATCTCATTTTCAGGACCTCTCATCTACCCTCATCCCTTTCTACGTGATTTTCTTTTCCATTTTTAATTAGTGACAGACAGACAGACTGACTAACAGACAGATAGAAAGATAGAGGTGGACGGACACGTTACTAAGTAAAATGTAGATATAGATATAGAATTATCTACTTTAATTCAAATGCTTCCTTTCCTGTTGATATTCATAGATTGAAGAGAAAAGAACAATTCCAAGCGGCCGTAAAACAATGTAACCATTCCACTTGCAAGTATACATGTCTACATTGAACAAGTTATTTTGTCATGTATTCGGTTTTGACAAAAGAGCTAGTGCAAATTTTCAAAAGAAAACGAAGGAATTTTTTTTTTTAACTCACTGATGGGGGTTGGGGCAAGCAACAAACCAAAAAAGAAAAAAATAATGATTATATAAATAGAATAATTCCATCCTCAGCAGAATTCATTTTTTCCCACAAGAATACTAAATGAAATGCATCTCTTTTTATAACATTTTTTAAAACAACACTCGCCCAGGAATGGGATATCCATGGTCAGAACGTTGGATTGCAGGCCACAAGATCTATGGTTTGAATTAGCCTAACTTACTGCATTTTAAGCAACTCTCGCCCAGGAATAGGATACCCGTGCCAGATCAGGTCAGATCGTTGAGTTGGAGCCTACAAAATCCATGGCTTAGTTTTCGGTTAATTTAACCTAAGGATTAAATATTATTTGAAAAAGGTTATACTCGTACACAAGTTTATGGTTGTAATTTTAATTTATAGCTGTTTTTCAATACCACAACCATTACAAGGAGGGATGAGAAATCGCCCCATTCATTATATATATATATATATATATATATATATATATATAACGTGTATGTGTCTGCGTTATTAGGGAATCGATTTCTAATCCAAGAGAATGATTGTAAATTGCGATCTATTATATTGAAACTCTTATCCGAAACGATCTTCCGTTATTACTAGGAGAATGTATCACTTGGCCAAGACAACACACACACACACACTCACACACTTCAGGGTTGAGCACTCTTTAAATGAGGTAAGTCATCCATTGTAAGCTTATGCAATGCTCTTCCATAGGAATAGAGCACACTGGTGGATGAGGAGTTTCTGCGTAAAATGAATATGTAGCTTAAATTCAGCCTTACTGACCACCCAGTTCTGTACTCCAGAGGTAGGATATGGGCCTCCGGATCCGATGTGAGGATTTCAATTCTGCCTCGCGGTACTAGATGAGATAAAGTCTATAGCCACACTGAAGAGATGTAATACATCGAAATAGCAGTCTGTGGATGACACAATAATCCACACACACACACACACACACATATATATATATATATATATATATATATATATATATATATGAAAAATGGTAGATAAATTCCGTAAAAAGGGTTTGATAATTTTTTTTTCAAGTGAAAGAAGGAGAGGCAAACCTTTTAGTCATGGTTTTATGGTAAAATAATTTTCAATAAGCCTTAACCAGTTTCGTACATGTCTTCAGGAGGCGAATGTAACGAACCTCTCCTACTTACTACACTTCGTCAGTAAATAGAATAAACAATTAAAGAAAATGGGGCTGTTGCATTTTCTTTAATTGTTTATTCTATTTACGTTTTCGTGTTCGACTGATGCATTGACCGTGTAACGACGGGGGATCATTTCAAATAAGAGTTTCTGTATAATATAAGGCTATTCATAAGCATTCAGTCGGATCGTATATATCAATTTCTTAACATTACATATATATATATATATATATATATACATATTTGTATATGAATATATAAATATATATATAAACACACACACATATATATATATATATATATATATATATATATATATATATATATATATATATATATCCAAAGGTTTCCGTATCTGATCATCCCAATAAAAGGAAGTGGGTGTTCTTGATGACATCCTATCTATGCCAAACACACTTGTTGACGCATTTTTACTCGAAGCAGCTGTGATGAATAATTTTGTGGATTTTCGGAGTATTTTAAAAATTCCTTTCGGATGAAGATCTGGAGTGCTAAATGAGTGGAGTAAACGTCCGGTGAATGCAGATATATGGCAAACCTATACATTTTTCATTCAGAAATTCTCTGAAACAGAGAGTATGCATGTATCATATTTTTAAGCCAAGTACTGCACAAGGCCCGATAATCAGAAAAAGGGGGGGTATTCGCTGTCCCACTACAGCAAAATGAGACTCAAGGTCGAGGCTTAACGTGGGAAGAATAGAAACCATCTGGCCCAAAATGGCTCCAGCCGACGCGTCTTTAGTTGCCAAGCGACCGTAGAAGCTAAAACAACCTCCAACACTTAGGAACCTGCTCCTCTAAGTGCAATGGAGCAGTGCTGCCCCGGGGTACCATATTCCCCGCAGCTGGGCCGTGTAATGATAGAAGAGCCGAAGGACGAGTCCAAAGGCTTCCAATGCTCGTAGCATTGCGCAACCTCAGTAAAACCCCATTGGCTGACGCGCTCGGTCTTGACACTACCCACAATCCCGAAGAAAAGGCTAGAAATCGTGGTGCACGATGAAATGGGAACAGAAAGATCGTCTTGCGACAATGTGTGTATATGCTTGGTGTATCAACTGCCTTGGTCATTAAATGCAGGAGATTTGTTTTGGTAAAAAAAAGAAGGGTCAAGCGATGGCCTCAAGAATTCAATTTTATTAAGTAGCCGGAAAAAGATGGCTTCCATATTAAAGATCTGGATTAAAGAAATGAGATATTGATTCTGCATCGGAGATACGATCTTGGGAAAGTAAAGACATCAATGTGTGCCAGGAACTGTTTTATGATATCGTTTACTGAAAAACCAAGACATGGAAGTTTTCGATTGTGTTAATCAATCGATGACCTGATAAACTAACCAATGAACATGAGCGGTTAAAATGACCTAGTCGGTCATTTTTTTACTGCGCATGCGGGTTAATTGAAGAGAAATTGAATCTCGAACTAGAAAAGCGAGTTACTCCGTGAGAAGCTGGGCCCCGGACATACACAAAAAAAATCCCTCACGAGAAATCACACCGACGGTATTGGAAAAACAGTATCCTCCGCCATAACCATTGTCATTGTATTGATAACATATTTTCGTCGGTATAAATTTAATTCAATCAAACAACCGAAAAGAATTCTGTCGCAGTCTTGATGAAATATTTTCGTGCAGTAAATAAATAAAACTTGGAAAATTAAAACTCGAAAAAATTACACGACGATCCGTCATATTCGGAAAGCGAATTAGAAAACTCGGTTAAGCTTAGATAACAAGAAAAACCTTCCTTTACGACAATCAAAACATTCTAGTATGGGCCGTATTCCCAACGCAGTTTAAATGTTTCGTTTTACTTGCATCTGCATTTTCAAAAAAACAAGAAGAATATAATAACCAACTCTTAAACTTGAAACGATTGAACCATGACGTACACAGACTTCCAGAAGGACGGGAGCTCACTTGAAGAAGGATACTCTCCGAAAATTTAAAAAAATGAGATCTGCAATGCCATATAGGCTTATTTGTAAGGACAGACCTGCAAACCGAGAAGTATGCAACGTGTGCATGAGAGAATCATGCCCAACCTCACATGGAGAGATCACAAGACAGCACAGTATATCAGGAAGAAAACGGGTGTCCGTGACATCATAGAAACTATTAAAAAACTCAAATGGCAATGGGCAGGCCATGTTGCAAGAATGAAAGACAACCGATGGATATCACGTCGCACAACATGGATCCCCAGAGATCACATGAGAAACCGAGGCCGACAGAACACAAGATGGAGAGATGAACAGATTCAGGAAATACTGGCTCTGCGACGCCCATGATAGAGAATTGTGGCGAATCCTGGGGAAGGTCTATGTCCAACGACGGACGTTAAAAGACTGATGATGATGATATTCATACAAAGAAAAAACATCCAGTTGTATGGATATTCTGAAATTCCAATAAATTCGATGAATTACTTTTGTCGTGTCTTCTATTAAGATATATTTTTAAATTCTGACTAAAGGGGCACTTTCGATATCAAGAAGAAAAGGGGACTGGCGTGCAAGCACCCTAGGGTCCCCTTCTGAGCACGCGCATGCTCTTCAATGTTTTCTGTTTCTCAAACCTGACACGGAGTTGCAAAATTCTGTCTCTCATTCAACTCTAGAATACGAGTTATCACAAATGGCGTCAAATCTGGACTTTGGAGAAGTTATGTCTAAAGTAAGCCTAATCCATCATCTACGATTCTCTTTCATTCAGAAATTCTTTCACCCAGAGAGCCAAAATTGCCGATGACCTTGTTTTGTTTAAGTCATTCGTTTTTTTTTGGGGGGGGTTGTTTTTGTTTTATCTTTTCAAGAATATCTGACACCTAAAACTGTATCCAGCACAGCTGCGCTGAAATGAATAATTCCCGAAGTATGGTAAAGAATTAAAAGAAGCATTGTGATTTACACTTACTCCAGGTTTCATGGGACAATAAGATTGATAGAAATTTCGAAATTTTTTCCCAGGGACTTTTCCGCCTACCCTGTACAACATCCAAGATACAAACATTAACAACGTCCTACATCTGGAAGATAGCTTCAATGTAATGCAGGCTATATTTAATTTGCACGTATATTGTTTCATTGCTACAAGGTTTACGAGGAATATGCCAGTCTAATTCCCCATATGTCACAGCTGAACTACTAACCAGCCCTAATGACAACTCTTGAACGAGCCCACAGACTATATGAAATACGGGAAAATATTACAGATGCCATTACTTTGCAAATGAGAGCACAATGACCTGGGTTATGGATGTCGATGTGGAGGCAGTACTTTATATTTCACTGAATTTTCTCTCACACCAAATACACGCAGTTTTAAATTTTAAAAATTAACCAATGCTATCTCCTGAAATATTATTAGTAAACATATTTTTAAAAAACTGAATAAATAGTTACAATCTGTCTTTTTGATTTCTCCCTCTTATGACTCGTGAGAAAGCAATTATCTATTTTATCTAACCCGGCCAACGAAGTTGGAACTTGGGGGTATACGTATTCACTCGTGCTTTCCTGTTGTCCACACAATATCTCCAAAAGTTTCCAATGAATTTCAATGACATTTCGTGAGACGGTGGGCCACGGGCTAAAGAAGAATTGGTTGAATCATGGGCTGGATTCATTGATTCATTTCCGGTTGAGAGAGTTCGTTTTCAGTTGAGGGATATTTTTCATCTGAAACGTGGAAAGCCTAAACCTACGGTTACATCCTCTATATCGTAGGTACCGTATCTGAAGTGATTTGAATTCAGTTTCTAGTCAGTGCGTAACGTTTGCAGATATATGTACTCTCAGAGTACTTTCTAGTTCTGCTATTTTTTTCACCATTTATTGCGAATTTGTCAGATTCCTTTGAAGAATTTAACACCAAGGTTTCTAACAGAGCCAGATTTACATTGTGATCTGATCCAAATCGCTGTGAATGCAATGGACAGCATTTCACCAAACAAGAAATATCTAAAAATAACTAGTAAAATGCTAATTTACTAAATTGACAAATTCAAGTGGCTTTAAATCAATAAAATCATAAATAAATGAAACTAGACAGCACCCAGAGAGCGTATACCTCTACCAACACCATATACTAAGTGAAAACTGAATGAAAATCATTTCCTATATAGCTACGATGCGGGATAGGTGACCGTTCAAGTTTCGATTTTCCATACTTCGGACTTTAGTCAAAATATACGAAAAATATCTCCCAATCGTAGAAAAATTCCTGGATCCGCCTCCAAAACCTAATCAATTCTCCCTTAGTTCATAGCCCACACTTCCAAAAGTGCCATCGGAAATCTTTGAGATATTTTGGAGATATTGTGCGGACAGACTGTCAGACAAATATGATTGAATACATACATCTGCTAAAACTTCATGAAAGTTCTGGAGGAGAGACAAAAAAGAAAGACTGCGAGTGACCTCAGATTTTTTCTCTTTTTACCCAAGTGTTTTTCAGATTTCCACCGGCCTTATAAAGACAAGGAAAAGGGTTTTTTGTTGTTGTTTTCTTCCAACAACGAACCAAAACACCGCAAAAATTAAAATGTTTTAAATTGAATTTGCATCGAACTCCAATTCAGATAAAATGAAATTCTAACTTGAAAAAAGAATTGGAGAGAGAGAGAGACAACCATAACTTTTCTTTGGCTCGCATTCTTCCCTATAAATTTTAAAGTTTGAATCTCGAGGAAAGTTGATAATAGGCCCAGGCCAGATGGGAAATATTAGCCCTATTTCAAACTCCTCGATAATTATTTCAGTAATCAATGCGAAATACATATCATTTATGAATGGTACATATGTACATGTTTGGGTAATATGTTTGGGTTTTATGTGGTTAGGGTGGTAGCGTCGACGTCCCTGGAGATGTGGAAGGGGGAAGGGAGATGTACGAAGAGAATGCATGCCAAGTATGTACATAGACGCAGAGATGAAACAAAGTAAAAATGACACATACAAGTATTTGGATGAAAAAATAAGACGTATATTTAATACAGGAACATTAATGACAAATGAAAATGAAATACATGTAATGATAACAATAATACGATCGATCGCTTAAAGAGAAGAGATAGCCAAAGTTGGGAGCCAAAAGCGTAACCGGCTAGGAGTGTGTCCAAGACACAGGAAGTGACGTTTTCGATATCTAACAAAAAGAAAGGTTCCGTATTTAATTCTTAAGTAAAAGTATAGGGGGCGCTACACAAGTAATGTATTATGCATAATGTACATTCAAGTCGTTGAACAGAATATCCAAAGAACTAGTAGATTGTTTTTTTAAATGGTAATGGCAAACGTTTTCTTCAAAATGTATATAAAACAATAGAGGACATTACTGTAATTAGAAACAGTAAATATAATATTATTTGCCTCTTCGTGGGAGAACAGGCTGCTTAAAATCGTTGATCCATGACAATTGGCCCACCTGTAACCTCCATCTCTCTTCTGGCTTTATCGTGTACCTCATTCTCATGACATAAGCAAAGCAAATTGTCCTAGGGCACACACCGTAAGGCGATCGTCGACAAGCTCACCTTGCAGGTTAATTCGCAAGTATATTGAGTTCGACCCTCGGACTTTGCTGCTTAAGAATGACTTATAAGGGGGGGGGTAGAAAAATGATAATCCTGAGATCAAAGTTTAATATTTCAAATACAAAACTAATTACAAGCAAATGAAAGACTTTTTCAACTTTCAATTTGTTCTTTGCAGACATGAATCTCTGAATTGAATTCCTAGCGGCATTTCTGGTAAGTGATATCTTTACAATTGCTTTTTTTTCGGTAATTGTTCTTATTGTTAATATTGCTAGTACTCGTCTCGTCGAAAATAATGTTTTATTAATTATAGAGGATTAATCATAAATAGTTTTACTTTTCAGCAAGCAATATAATCTCTTATTAAGAGCATTGTCTGATCCCTTTCCACCTTTTACATTGAGTAGTTTGAGTATTATATAAGTTCAATTATATGTGATAAAAATATTGGTTGGAAATAAAGTCAAACCCACATGTGTCGAAAGTTTTTTTTTCTTCGGTGTCTCATATGTAAAGTTTACAATGTTGACTAATTGGGGGTACGTTCAATTTTAGAAGTCCTCGAAGAAGTGTGTGATTTAGTGAATTAGATTGGATTCAATTACATTTTAACAATTTTGTTCCCGATGACGAGTTTCAAATGTTTCCTTCCGTTTCTATTTTCGTTTAAAATTCGTTTTTTTGTGTGGGGGGGGGGGTTACTTTGAATAAAAAGCGCAATTAATACTTTTTACTTTTTATTTATGTATTTATTTATGGTTTGTTCACATCCCTCCACATCCCTCTGTGGGTGGCAAATACAACAACGGCACCAACATCACCGGACTCAACGACAAAATAATTAATCCCTCTGATTGAAGTCACCATTACGTTCAGACCAAAGGACTAACAAATCATCAATTAACCCTCAGAAAAAAACAAGAATCCCCTGAAAAGAATGCAGAGATCTCAAACCATCGACAACAAAAAGAGAATAGATTGAATCAAATGAACTCAACAAAATTGTCCGAAAGAATAAGGGACGATTGCAGCAGATACACAACAGTAGTAACGGAGGAAATCCTCGAAAAGGGTAAGGGTTTCAAAACAATCAACAAAACTCTCATTTCCGTGAATTACTGGTGTGCTTGAATTAAATATAGAGGTAGCAATGGATAGGGACCGAATTATCAAATGTGTCCGAGAATTCTACGAAAACTTTCATTCCTTTGTGCAAGGACCACATATTAAAAAAAAGCAAGACGTTCAAGACAGGAGACACCGGTTTGAAGACCTTCCAGAAGTTACCCCGTGGGCTCTGTAGCAAGCCACCAAACAGTACCAAAAAGGTTGGGAACCTGGACCAGATAACATCACCATCGACCTATGCAGGCAACATCATCATCCGGAAACTTTTCAACGAATGCCTCAAGCAAAGTAAAATCTAAGGAAATTGGAACAGTGCAATCATCATGCTGATATATATATATATATATATATATATATATATATATATATATATATATATAAAGGGAACCTGTGAGATCTTGGCAATAACAGGCCGATAAGTCTACTCAAATGCATATAAAACCTTTTACCAAAGTGATCAACCGAATCAACAATGCTTAGAAGGAACAGGAAAATGGCGAATTAATAACTCGAGATGCCATTAGATGGCAAACTGAGGTGCTAGACGGGCTGAATAGAGAAAGCAAGAAAGTTGGTCTTCACATGAACTTCAACAAAACCGATGCCATGTGCAACAAATATGTCGAGTATAGAGACAACGATCAGAATCGAAAACGCAGAGTTCCAGGAAGTAGATCTGGGACAACGAATCTCCATGGAATCCTCAAAAGAAGAAAAAACAAAACGAAGAATCACTCTAGATTGGTAAGCTTTCAGCAAAGTAAGCTCAAAGTTCTGGGACACGAAGATCCCACTGGTTCAAAAAAGGGGAAGGGGTGGCTTCAACCAATGCGTCTCCTCGATAGTCACCTACGGAGCTCGAACGTTGAATTTGACCAAGAGATTGGTTCTCAATCCAAGAACTATGAAACGCGCACAAGAGAAGATTATGCTTAACATCACATGTAGGGATTACGAGACAACACATATATTACAAATCGAAGAGGGGTCAGAGATCTGATAAAAATCATTAGAAACTACAAATGACAATTGATAGGTCTTGTTGAAAGAATTTTAGACAACCAGAAGACATCATGACTCACAACGTGAACCAGGATCATTTGCGAAATAGTGTCCGTTGGAAAATAAGATTGCGTAAACGTTTCAGACATATATTGGCACCTTGACGCTCGGAAGCAAAAGAATTAACAGATCTTGAGAAAGGTCAATATCCATCACAGGCTTTAAAAGGGTACCGGTGATGATGCTTTTTGTAGATTTCTGACCAATTTTTTAAAGGTCTCTTTGGCCATCCTCTTTCAGGTTAACTCATCCTTCAATATCAACTATTGCGATTTACCCTCATCTTAATATTTTTGTTACTCTTGCGTCGAATCTTTTCTCAAGTTGCTCCCTTCGGTCGTGAGTAAATAAACAGTGCAGATCGGAATAGAGAATAAACCCCGAACATCCCTTTATGCCGGAGGTGGGGTCTAGGTATCTGTCCTACCGCTCCTACCATCTAACTAGATATCTAGATTTCTTCACTCGTTGAAGATTGAAATCATTAAGAAAGCAGAGCAATGAAAACAGACTCTGAGAACCTAGAAAAGCCAATAAACGCGAGATCAATCAAGATGCTCTCACTCATACGAATGGATTTTAATACTAAACCAGTGAAGAAAGCCAGTTTCTATTCATTTGCTGCGTAAATTAAAAATACTGTTGTAGCAAATAACCGCAGCAGACATACCTTTGGTCGCTACCGTTCGATGCTACGTGTTGTGGGGCATTTTCATAACAAGGATGAGTTATCTGACATTTTTGACTTTACCGTCATAAAAAGAAAGATTGCCAATTATTTATTACTAGCTGAAGTTCCCGTCTGCGCCGGGTCAAATATCAAAGGAGTAAAAAAAAAAGACTTTGAGCTTTTAGACTACGTAGTAAAAAAAGTTTCCATTTCGCTTGATCTCCCAAACGAAGGACAAATGGTTCCCCTTCACTTTTGACCCCACAAAGAATTATATATAAACATATAAAATATAAGATATGTATGTATGTAAGTAAAATGAACGGAAACTAGAGGTTCAGTATAGAATTATAGTTAGATTGTACCCCATTTCTAAAACCCTTTTCAATATTTTCTCGAAACTTTTACTTTAAACCTTCCACTGGGTTTATCGTGTATGTATGCCAAATTTGGCTGTGCTGAGCCATAGTTTAGATGGTTTCTGTATTGTGACAGACAGACCAACGTACAAATAGACAGATGGTGTGACATTACTCTCTTATATATACAGAAAAAGATGTGAATCCTTATCGAAAAAGAAAACTTTAATAAAATAAATTGAGTTGAGTCTTTCATTATTTTCATTTTTAAACTGCGACGAAGGCCGATAGATATATGAATGTCAGAAAGTTTTCCGATCAGGCCAAATTTGAATCGATTCATAGCGTTCATGAGAAACTAAGTACAGAGCGGTTGGAAAAGAGCGAATATTTTTTTCTTTTCTAGGTCATATCATATATATATATATATATATATATATATATATATATCAGTGAACTATATTGCATTTCAGACGATATTCTTCGTTTCAATTTTGATACAATGATCATCTATTTTTGTCGGGCGTTTTAGCTGGGATTGATTTTAAATCATCAATTGGAAACCAATAGTTTCATTGCAGAAACATTTTTTTGCCAAATGTTGCCAAAAACTGTATAAACAACATCGCAGGTTTTGAACAAAGTCTATTTTTTTCTTCTTTTGTGGAGGATGGGCTAGTTGTAGGTTTCAGAAGAGAGTCATTGAAATCGATTAATCAACAACTTGTTTTTGTCTTTCAGTAACATCTCCTAAATTAATTAATTTCAATCAAACAGTAATTAACGAATTATCTGACCTCATTCAGACATAGTTTTTACTTTTAACAATTCACTTATTTTTTGCCTTAAAATCTGCAATTGTTTAAGTTGGTTTGTCTTTTTTCATATGAAAATCGCAGTAGAAGTAGTAAATAATATTGGGGGGAGGGAGATCGATCAATTTTCTCTGCTCCCCATGGTTGGTTTTCGACTTTTCGAACTTTTTTCATCCTATGAATTTTTTCCCTAACTAGAATCTTTGATGCTACCTCGCAGGGTTGGTTCAAGGTACCGGCAACGTAGGTATTCACCCACAGTGTCAAGTGCTACGGGGCGCCTGTCGCACGTTTGAGACAGGACTTATGCATGTTCTCGTTTCAAGGTCCTCGAAATCATATCGATGGATCAACGTGAAAATATGAGAAGCCGTTGCATTCAAATCTTCAGGGTAGTTCGTCTGCCAACGATCTGAAGAGATAATGGATTCTTCTCCGTCGTATCCGTCGGTAGCATTGAGAAGCGTTGCTGCTGTTCGATCATTACGAATTACAAACAACCTTAGGAATTAACTTTGAAATGTCGAGATGGATATGGCGATCGGTGAATCGGAGAAACAAGGTGCAATTAGTGGCGTACATACAACCAAGAAGTACCGAATCGTTTGTTGTTTTAATCATTTTTCTTTCAATCCAAAGTCATTTTGAAGTTTATTTCCTATTCGAGATGCGTCTCTCTATAACCGAGATTTTTTCTCTCTCAAAAGAATACCAAATGTCTCCCCCGTTGACTTGATAATTCTGCAGAACATTGTTGCCCAAAATTCTCAGTCATTTGGGGCCAAGGATCAAGGCAGCACCTCCCCCCATTGTACTAAAAGGGGTAAGGCCAGGAGTATTCCCTGATGCCTGTGGCACGCCAAAGGGAGGGGCAAGGGAACTGGAGAATTTTTGGTTTCTTTCTCACGTACGCATGGGGCAACCACATTTTAAAAAAAGGGCCCTATGCTACATTCCACCTTGATGGAAAAGCGTGCGAGTTATTCTTGTTATTGGGCGCCTAAATTCTGAAAATACATAACGTTTTCAAGAAGTTTATGGACAGAAAAAATATGGATAGAAAAAAAATCGGGCATCAAGGAGTTATTAAACAACTAATTGTTATTTTCATTCTCTCTATTTCAAGTGTCAATCGGGGACCCTATATTTTGAAGGGTTTTTTTCAGTTTTTCCATGATGAAAAAACTGGTATCGATCATAATACTTTTTTGTCAACTTCAGGGTTTTTAAAGGAACAAAAAAACTTAATAGCAGAAAAATGGATTGAAACTTCTGAAAAAGGGTGGGCTTCGGTGATCGTGGTAAAATATGGGAAGCAACGAGAAGCAAAGCGAAAATATCTGTTGTGACTTGTAACAATTACTATAATCAATGAATAACCCCACTCCTGGAATATTTGATTAATCACCACTAATTTTTGTATAAAACTGATTCTTTTTTTTTCTCAATTACTTTCCTTCTGTATTCCGTTGCTTTATTTTACCACCACTGAGAGGATTGTTACCAAAAAAGGGTTTACAACCGATTGTAGTAAAATGCAAGAAGCAATGAGAAGCAAATGGGAATTTAATAATTTAAAAGGCTTCTATTTGGAGGTTCGTGGTAATATCAAATTCTCGTTGCTGTCTCTACGTTCATTGCTTTGTTTCTTTGATTCTCCCTTCAGAGGTTAATGTCTCAAACTGAACATTCGTGTAAAAATCTGTAGATTAAATAGCATAAATGATTGTGCTATGTGCATAATAGGATGGACGCAGTCAGTAATTTCATTTTGATCGTCTTCCACCTGGACTTTTTTTATTTGACAGTGAACAAGAATTCTCCTGTCTTTTCCGTTACAATGGCTGAAAATATGTTTCAGCCAACAGTTATTTTCGTGAGTAACGTTTGTTACTGTTTGTAAATTATATCTTTGCTTCGCTTCCCGTCGATTCTTGTTGCTTCCCGTCGTTGGCTTTGGGAATTGCGTACAGTTGACCACGAATAGATTTTCTCTTTTTATTGGTTCTTACGAAGGCATGCCAGTTCAATAGGTGCATGTTTGGAAAGCGCTGGACTTGGTGTTATGCTAAACAGCATGCCATGATTGTCATGTAGAATAGTATTCCGCCCGTCGTACGTAACTACGGCTTCGAATCATTTCGGTTAATTCTCTTCAGCGCTGTCAATTTAGATATTTTAAACCTAGATTCATATTAATAAATAAAAAGAGAGAAAATATACACTTATTTTTTTCCACAATTACGAAAAAAACAAAAAAGCAGGAAAAAAAGAATAAAATTTCGCAAATTGAGTTTGAGAAAATGTGAAAAACAAAAGAATTTGTTTATGATGTCGTTAATAGCAACAATCAAAGCACACATACACACACACACACACACACACACACACACACACACACACACACACATATATATATATATATATATATATATATATATATATATATATATATATATAATTTAAATTGCATTAGGTCATCTAACTATAATTCTACAGAAAACTTTGACAGAAAAAAAACGACTAGATCCTCTTTCTCGTGAACGCTGGCAACATATTCAGGCAAAAAACTACATCCATATGAATTTATTATCTGGCGAGAACCATTTAACCAAATGACTTCAAACTAGACATTGCAATGTCCGGTGCCCAACATGGCTGGCCAAAATCAAAATCGTACAATAACCAGTTGCCGAGTTATCTCAGTGCATGAACGCACACACGGGGATTTTTTAAATTCTAACATTTTTACTACGTCATCAGAACATAACATTTTATTTTCTATGTCAGTTACGCCCCTCAGCGTGACAAAGTACATGCACGCATTGCTAATTTCTGTATATATTTTTACTGCTTTCTTCTTGGTCAAGAAGGGCTTTGAAGAAATTAATTTGATTTAGTCGTGTTCAAACTTCCATGTAAGTACATGGAACATAATCGTATCCAAATTTATTTTAGTATAGTTTCCTGGATCAAAACGTAATGGTTGTATTTTTATTTATTTTTTTCGAATCAAATCTCCTCTAATCTCGTTTGGCCATACGTCCGAAATTTCCCCGGATATGCCCTCATTTTAAGTCTCAAAATCTTCATCCGGAATGAATTTTTAAAATTCTTCAAAAGCCCGCAAAATTAATTATCACAGCTGCTTTGAGGTTACATTGCACCGAAGTGCGTGTCGGGTGCGGACAGGAAGTCTTCCGGAACGGTTTTTTCTCTTCAGTGTTCAGATATGGCGGCCAGAACGAAATTTGATTTGAAGAGCTCCACAGCCTTTGAAAAAGACATTCCTCTCTTTTGGGACATTCCAAGCGGCCCTAAACAGCTTGCTTAAAGTCGCTTATGCCTCGAACCGGCTCTGATCCAACCCCGCAGTAATCAAGCTTAAACTAAAAGTCATATTGTAAGTCAGTTACTGTTTTATTTGAGTTCGACAGCCGGGATATTTTACGGGCTAATTATGGACATTTGTAGTCAAATTCATTTTTTGTCTAAAAGTAACCGCAAAACAAATTTGTTTTTATTATTTTTCAGACACCAATTACCCTGATTTTGGCATTTTCGCTATTAAAAAATGCATTAACAATATTCAAAGGCCTATGCTTAAAAATCAACAACTTTAATCCTACGTTGAATAAATTGCATTAAGCATATGCTGGTGAGTAAATGGGTAAATATTGTGAACTTCTGAAAAATAAACATCATTAGCTAATTGACAATTCAAGCAACCTTTTTATGGCCTAAAAATGCAAAATTAGCGATTATTTTGGGCACGCATTGACTTCAAATGTCAAAAATTGACCCTGAATAATTTCCCGCTGCCAAACAAACTAATAACCAAATGAACGTATTGGTACTGGTTAAAGGTCGAAATGATGGCGTGACTCAACTTCAGGCTTCGAATCGGGCCCAAAATAACAAAATATGACCACTGTTTGACATTCAAGAAATCATAATTGGCTTAACTCTTTGAAGCATTGTAGGTTAAATTTCATCCCACTTTTGAAGTGCTGGTATCTCGTAAGTGGATTATTTTTTTAGCATTATGTTTTGTCCCACCATTTTGTTTTGAATCTAATCAATGGATGACAGATTAGTTGGGGGGAAAAAGAAAAGTAATGTGCCTTAAAGAGTTAATGATATCGAACGTTTGGAAGTCATTTTTTAATCCGTCTATCGCCTGGGTTTGTGAAATGAAGATCTTTGAAGAATTATTAGAAGTTCATCTATTTTTAAATGTTACGAAAGGCAACAGCGAGATATTTTTTTCTCCCAGTTAGATTTCAATATGCGACGATTTCAACCACTGGCAACGTCAGACCAGGGTTCTTAGCAGCCTTACCCGAGGCTCTTCCGGCCTTGCAAAATTTAATCTTATCTCTTATTATTACTTATATATATATATTTTTTTAAACTTTGCCCGTCCTCATAGTTTTCTAGTCGAATCTTGCCCGTGCAGGTACAAAACGTTGGCTCAGCCATTGACCATAATCAATCTATAAAACGTATACACTTCTTCAAAACTATTTCCCTCCAAAATTTCTCATCAGCCAACTAGTTTGCGTGGGTTGCCTATTTCCCATGTGTGCAAATGAGTTGTTATTGCTTGTAAACAATGTTTCCCCTAACTTTTGTAGCAAAGGTGTACAGCAATCTTATGTCTTGCAAATTTATTTTCCTGTGCCAAAAGTATGTACCCACTGAATGCCTGTGCAAATGTGAACTTAATATTGTTTCAAGATAATCTTGGCACAGCCTATCTCTCATGTACGATAAAACCGTATTGGCATGTTTCAATATAAATATGATTGAACTATTTTTTTTCTTTTTCAGGTTTGTTGTTCCATTAAATAAAACAATAATGAGTATTACTTATTTGAACGTGATGCAATCTCAAAATAGATTAATGACAATAACACCCATTAATTCTCAGATTGTTATCGTCATAGTTGCTCGAAACGGTTAAATAAAAACTGATTCAATTACAAAATATCTAGATGCTCGATTACTACATTGGTTTAGGACACAAACCTTTTTTTTTGCAAACAAATTTCCTTTGTGCTTTCGTTGAATAACGTGTGAGCGCATACATGTGTAGATAGAGAGAATTACGGTTGCAAAAACCTGAAGCCCAATCGAGAATGCCAAGTAATTAAGTTGTAAATATGACATTTGCGTTTTGTATGGAATTACAATTGTATAAATCAATGGTTCTTAACCGGGACGGGGGTATGAGTAATTTCAAGAGGGGGGCCCGTGCCTGCAGGAAAAAACTAAGAATTTCTCTAATTATTTTGAGAATTCTTTTAACAAGTGTTTGCATAATAATGAACTTCATACATTTTTTTTCCCTAGATTTGAGGTACCCATTTCAAACTAATTATTCGGTTGATGATGTGGCAGGAGGCAGGGGGGGGGGCATGGAGGTAAAGTCCGAATACTAAAGG
This sequence comes from Thysanoteuthis rhombus, assembly GCA_963457665.1. Classification (NCBI taxonomy): domain Eukaryota; kingdom Metazoa; phylum Mollusca; class Cephalopoda; order Oegopsida; family Thysanoteuthidae; genus Thysanoteuthis; species Thysanoteuthis major. The sequence goes on along the minus strand of OY735222.1, from coordinate 23,197,978 downwards.
TGGGTGTGGTGGTAAAAAGCTTAAAAACAAACAACCTCCTTCAGTTAAGGAAATAAAAGACTTTCTCTGATTTCTTGATAGCCAATCTTGGGGATACATTACCAACTACAGACTTAATCTAAGTACTAATATCCTTATCAGCAAAAACAACCACAGTATTTTAGAGAACAAAGTGAAATTGCCTTTATTATAATCTAAGTGAAAATGTAGTCTACTGATCTGCAAATTCAGCATAAGACATTTATTTTACCAAGTCTCGTATTGTGAATATCATTTATTGATACTAATAATTGTTATTTGAATAGTTCCTAACTTGTAACAAATACGTATGTGAGGTTTCAGGATTTTTATTGCTGCCAACTGACTTTATCGCTACTCCACCACAACCCCAGCTTTGCCTAAGTCCTTTTTTTCTTTAACAAACTTGATATTTCTGGCATTGAAGGGGAAAATTCTATTAAACAAAAAATCTTAAAATTTCTCATTCGAAATTTGTTCCAGCATATTGTATGTTGTGGATTAAACATCAAAAAGAAAGGGATTATTGATGGTCTGGAATTGAGGCAAGCATCACAGACAAAATAGAACTTATATATATATATATATATATAAATGCATTGCTTTTTCGATTACTTTTCTATTTTTCTATAAATCTTTAAATTCGTCATTTTCATTACATTATTAGAACCTGAATGAAATTCTTTTTTACTACGTAGGTTTCATGAATGAAATTCTTTTTCACTGTCAGTTGCATCCTTTAGCATGACAGAAGACATCTGCACATTACTTATTATTATAAGGATGGATGAGCATTGAAAATTTATGTATGGCTAATGATCTAATGATAGTAAAGCACTACAATTAGACTATTTTTTTGATAAAAATGTAGTGTAACATAGTGCAATGATCGGGAATTGAGACAAGAATAAGAAGGATATTATAACTGCGTTGGAACAGTGTCAATGTTTGAAGCTGTTCCGTTTTTTTTTTCTTTGAAATGATTAGATAAAATTTTCCACTTACTGAACTGATTAAACATGAATCTGATAACCTGACAACGGATTGAACTCATAAAATAGCTTTTTATAATTCAGCTTTACCTATTATTTGTGAACTTTTATTTACTTTTAGTCGCTTCAAGCACAGATTCTGACCACTTTCTACATCAAGGAGTTATTTATGCTACAGAATTGAGACTAGTAAAAAAAAATGTTTTAATAGCTTATCGATGTTAAAGTTGGAAACACTAAAACCTGAAATGTTTAAAATGAAGACAAAAAAAACATCTAAAAAAAGGTAATAAAGGACTCAAAATGTCTTATAAGAGTTATAAAGAGAAAAAAAGTCTAACATTGAGTAAGGCACGTGTTCAACCTGGATTTAAAAATGTCGAGATTGTACTAATTGGGAGAACATTCAGAAAAGAGTTTATTCCATGGTAGAAAGAACCCAGGTTAAATAAGATGTCCATTCCTTTTTTCTTTTTTTTTTTCTTTGTTTTCGATGAAGCTACAACTCAGTAAAAATATTCTTTTTCGGTTCTTTTTTGATTCTGTAGACAATACTAAACAATTATACCACCATAACCATCTCTTTGATATGACAACCAGGTCACATGACATGGATATCCTACCAGATGAAGTGAGGTAGGGTTAGAAGAGGTAAACAACACAATTAAAAAAATTAATTAGCCTGATTGATTACAGCTATCCTACTCATTGAGTTCTACTTGTTCGCTACAAATCCAATTAAGTATTTCTTCTACTTGTTTAGCCTTGACTTACTATAATTAATTATCTGTCAATTGAATAATAGCAACATGGCATACTGAGTCCAGTGATAAGTGTTCAAGCCCAGGCAAGTGCCAGGATTTCAAATGCTGATTTTCAAGGCAGATGAAAATTTCCCACTTGGAGGATTGGTACAATGCAATCTTTCCAAGTCTCCATTTTTCTGTGATTCGGCCTTGACCTCCATGCTGAGATCATGTAAGGTTAGAGCCCTGCTCAGTTGAAAGCCAAGGAAATGCTGGTTGTCAAGGTAATCTATCTCTGTTTTGAAGATTGGTTTAATAGAGGGGGCCATGTGAATTGGGGATTTTTCCAAGATGGAGAAAAAAGCACTAAAGATAAAAAAATATAAATCATACTTCGCCCTTACTGTCCGCATGAAATTTGGCTTCAGGCAAATTATGCATGAAAAGATATCTTTTGGCAGCATGCTGCACTGGGGGTGATCAATTAAGTTACTTCTCTCGCCTTTCCTTTTGCAGTGATGACTAAAACATCCAAATTTTCACCAAAACGAGTGTGAATGGGGTCAGATACAAACTATAGGACCACTTTAGAATGAACTTGTATAGCAAATCTATCCTCCCCACCCCCAAAAACCATTATGGAGGGGGGCATTTAAAAAATAATATAACCGACTTTTTTCTCATAACATAGGGAGTAAATGTTCAAATTTTCAGCCCTCTAGCTTCTAGTCCACTCATGTGATAGATACATACATACATACATACATAACCAGGCACCCAAACCCACTTAAAAACTAAAGAAACCAATGTTGACAGTTCTAACAAAAGTAATTGAAAGAAAAAAAAAGAATGTAGGTATTCCCTCTTTTTTTGAAAGTTTTCGTTATGTCACATCTTATCCTTTCATGCAAAAAGGAAAAAAATAGCATTCAGCATTTGTTTTGTGGCAAGTTGTCTTGCAAATTCTATTCTTCTTTTCTCCTATTCTCCAGTCTCCTGTATCTCCCACCACCCTAGCTTCTTACAACTCAGCCTAACACACCATTACCATTGTTTGGGTCTGAGAATGCTAAAAATATTTTCCCATGTGTATTAATGATAAATGCTTCTTTACTCATGCTATTTCAGCTTGAGAAAGGTTTTCATAGTAATGCTCTACTTCTGGATAAGCATGGTGCAGGAGAACCTGTATTCAAGAAAGTATACATAAAAATGAATATCAGAAAAAAGTACATAACAAAGATTAATATCAAGGTAAATAATTATGTATAACAATAGCCTCCTTGCTTGGATGGTTTCTTGTGGGTGCCAAAGATCAGTGTTTGAGCCCTGGTAAAGGCCAGGATTTTGAATGCTGGATTTGCAATATAGGCAAGCTCTTCTCTCTAGAAAGATTGGCTTGACACAATCTTTCTACCATCATCTGGCTTTATGCTGTACTAACTTGACCTTTTTTTTTCCATTGACCTTTTAAGTTTCATTGACGGACATAGCCCTTCCTTGACGCTGACCTCTGGTGTGTTGGACATGCCTTGGACATTAGTTTGAGCCTGGCATGCTGATTCTCTTCTTGGCGCCGTTAACCACTCGGCTACTTTGCACCTCCTTAGGCTTAGCTTAGCAAAGCCAATACAAGCACTGGTGTCGTGATGGTGGTGTGTGTGTGGGGGGGGGGGGGGGGTAGGGTAGTCATAAAGAATGGATTGACCTAGAAGCCAAAATGTTAACATTCCATTCCTCATTCTTCCTTGTTCTTAGAAATTGCTTGTGACAGCAGATATGAAATGCTTGTTTCTGCTGACACCCAATTTACTTCTTTCTTGTGTGACCTTAAATTGCAGAAAATTGTTCAATAGATGTAAGTATATGGAGGCGGATAGGCTTGGGTGATGAACATTATGAATAATAACATTGATCAGGGCTGAAGCCGATGTTGAATAAAAAAGAGAAAGTCTCAAAGCGTTTTTTTTAATTTCGGTAAACTATCATTCTCAAACAAATTGCATGAAACGTCTTGAATCAATTTTAGTTACTTCAATGTGAGAAATAAGGTAAGTCAATCGGATTTCCGAGATGAAGCATTTTTATTATTCATTCATCTTCATCATCATCAGCCTTTTAGCATCAGTCATTGGATACAGACCTAAGATTCCCCAGACCTCTCCATTGTTGGCACCACGGAGTCAATACTTTCTGAACTTTTCTAGTTCTTCACGCCATCTTATATTTTGTCAGCCATGAATTCACATGTGATCTCTGGGGACCCACGTTGCAAGTTCAGCGGTTGTTTGTCATTCTTGCAACATGACCAGCCCATCACCATTTGAGTTTTCTAATGAATTCTTGGACTCCTGTTTTGCTTTAGATTTATTGTGCTGTCTTATGATCTTCCCATGTTATGTTAAGCATTATTCATTGGAAACCATCAAACTAAACTGTTGACATCAATATTGGTTTCTTCAGTTCCCAATTTTGGCTGGCTGGTTGGCTGGCTGGTTATGTATGTAATACGCATACAGGCTGCACCGACAGTTTCATGGCAGATATTTTAAGATTTACTCATTTTGTCCCCCCAAAAACTTTTCTTGCTTTTTTAAATTTCCCACCTAAATAGATTTTCAGTGGGAAGGAATTCAATTCACCATGTAAGTTTAAGCTAAATTGCTCATGTCCTTTGCATCTGACTGCATTTGTACATGTTTTATGAAAATTCAGACTTTTTTAGTGATCACTGCCAACTGAAGGCAAGAGAACACAGTTGCTACCAAAAGACATTGGTCATATAATGGTTTTTAGGTGACTAAGCTTCTTATTCATTAATACTTTTCATCTAATTGTACTAAGCAAGATGCTTATCATGATCACAGACAATGTTATCAAACGGATATTGTTATCAACGTCGGTCAGTCCCCAGCATTTTATCTAAAGTGATCACAATAAGCTGCTTCCTCTGTATACCCTTTGCTTAATGTAATCAACGGGATATTGTGATCCAAGAGCCTGAATTGGGAATGAAAAAGTGATCTTTGATGCAATTTGCATCAACATAATAATAATTCATTTATTCCTAGAGTACAGGCTTTGATAATAGATCCAAATGAGCCATGTTTGATAAATTTGTCCATTTGGAAGGAAAATCTTGGCACAGCTCCAGTCATGCCAATGATACTGAACCCCTCAAATCACATTTATCCTCATTCTCTTGACTAGCATTTCACAATGTGTGTGTGCATGTCACAATAGTGGGCAGCGACTATCACCCTAGTGAGCAGCATGAATTTTTCCATACACGCAGACATTTCAAGCCTTGAATATATCACGGATTCACAAATCCAGTGAAGCACATGTCTCAATTAATCAAGTATCTGTTCTGTCAAATACAGTTATGTACTTTACGGATTATTTCAAAGGAAACAAAGAGTTTTTTCAAGATGTTTGAACTCCTTTGCGTTGTTTGTGTTGTTAACATGACGTTTCTGACAATCCATTCTAAAGCCTTCTTCAGGTGTACGATCCGAATGTGATGGCGGCACACAGATTTTTTTTCAAATGGTGGCAACACTTATAACGTAGGATTCTGGTGTGGCTTCCACTACTCGACAAGGCATAGAAATCCTGGCATAACAAGGAAAGAAAAGAACACCCGAATCCCAAGTTAAAGCATTGCTACAATAAGGCATTCACTTATCCAAAAGACTCTCTGAATGTTAAGAACCCTTCTCAAAACTATAGGCAGTATATTTCCAGAGGAGTTTTAAAAAGATATACATTTCATATAAAGTTTCATACTTTAATTATACACCAATGAATATCCATATTTTAATGGAGTGAAGAGTTGATATCATCATCATCATCATCATCATCATTCTTTTAGCGTCCATCATTGGACATAGACCTTCCCCAGGATTTGCCACACTTCTCTATCATGGGCGTCACGGAGCCAGTACTTCCTGAACTTCTCTAGCTCGTCTCTCCATCTAACATTTTGCCGGCCTCGGCTGCGCATGTGGTCTCGGGGAATCCATGTTGTGAGTCGCGATGTCCATCGATTGTCTGCCATTCTTGCAACATGGCCAGCCCACCGCCATTTGAGATTTTTTATGGATTCTATGATGTCTCTGACTCTTGTCTTTTCCCGGATGAACTGTGCTGTTTTGTGGTCTCTCCATGTGAGGCCCAGCATTATTCTTTCATGTGCACCTTGCATGGTTCTCAGCTTACGGGTCTGTCTCTTGGTTAAGTTCCATGTTTCAGCTCCATAAGTGACTATTGGGAGGATACATTGGTTATACACCCTTCTCTTCAGGATTAATGGGATCTTATTATTTTTGAAGGTTGAGCTAGCTCTGCCAAAGGCTTGCCATCCTAGTGTGATTCTTCATTTGATTTCTTCTTCTTTTGAGGGTCTCATGGAGATTCGTTGCCCTAGGTAGATGTAGTGGTCTACTTTCTCGAGTTCTGTGTCCTCGATTTCGATCTTGGTGTTTTTATCTCCAATGTGGTTGTTGCACATGATCTTCGTCTTGCTGAAGTTCATGTGCAGGCTGACTGTCTTGCTCTCTTCATGAAAGTCGGCCTACACATGAACTTCAGCAAGATGAAGATCATATGCAACAACCACATTGGAGATAAAAATCCGTATTTTAATGGAGTGAAGAGTTGATGTACCATATATTAAATTTATTCATTTCTCAGTGAGCCATTGTACAATAAAGTTAGAGAAATGCTATTCAAGTGCAATGGAGCATCTGAACAATTGCTTTGGGTCCCTTAGTTGATGCTGATATTTCAAGTTAGGGAAGCAAAAATCAGCAATGACAGAGCCACTAAAGCATGTTAATGTTTTAAGTGTTTGGGCTCAGATTTTAATCAACTGATTGCAACTAGAAAAACCTGACACCCTTTTTTTCACCTCATCCTCTCCCTTTCTCTCCCCCTCTTTCACATACACACAGAAGATTTTTGTGCAAGAAACATTCAACAACCAATCTTCATTAAACCTTGGATTAAGGAAGGTTCATGGGTTTTGTGTTGTGAGATGTCTGCATTAGAAGCCATCAACCAAAATTGTCAACGCAGGTTTCTTCAGTTTTTAAATTGATCTGGCTGCCTGGCAGGCAATGTATGTATGTATGTATGTATGTATGTATGTATGTATATATCATGCATATTGACTATACCAATGGAGCTAGAGGGTGGAAAATTCAAACATTTACTCTTTATTAGATTAGAAAAAAAAAAAATTTTTTTGTTTTTGTTTTTTTTTTCTTTTTCAAAATTCCTCTCCCAAAATAGGTTTGTAGAAGGAAGTTCAATTCACAATGTAAATTTAGTTTGTGCCCAGATACATTCATGCTATTTTAAAAATTGGATTTTTTATTGATCACTGTTGAATAAAATGCGAGAAAATTAACTTATTCATTGATCACCCCCCTTTTCTAATTGAGACACTTTTCGGTCAGTCTGTTAGTATGTCAGTCAGTCCCACTTATGTTAAACAACAGAAATAGGGAAAGTGGTGCCGTGTCATTGGAAGGTATAACATCTATTCAGATCATTTTTTTTTTTTTCACCAGATGCCAATGATGTTATGATAGAATATCTAAGGTCCATATAGAGGCCAAAAATGGCTATAAAATGCCAGAAATAGCCATTCATGATTTTTATTGAAAAATGATACTTGCAGAATATTTCCATATCATAATATTTTAAAAGTATGAGAATCAATTGACTCAAAGGAAGTCCACTTGCTCTCCCTCTTCCTGCTTCTGCTATCACGGATGATGGATGTATCGTCAAACTCATGGTTCTTGTTTATTGTCCAACCCCAACACAGCTGCTATAAGACATTGGTCATGTGACAGTTTTCATTGAGTGACTAGCCAGACCTGCCCCCCCTTTTTTTATCTAGTAGAAAAGAAAGTTGAATTAGGTAGAATTATTTCTTTCTTTCCTGCCCGAATTTCTTGCAAATGTTTACCCATTACGGGATTAGAATAGAACTATTTATTCCTTCCTTTTGTTTTTCCCCAGATTTATTGCAAATAATAGGATTAGGAGTTTCCAAGCAATAAGAGAAGTCTGTCATTTGGACTCAGATTAGGTCTCAAATCAAGGTCCAAACAGGTTTTACAGGTTTCTTTAAGGTGCTTTAAAAAAAAAGGACCATTTCATTTTCCATATCTTTGCAATTATGGAAAGAACTTTCTACTTGAATTTCTGAGATAGAAATAAGGTAATGAGAAGACGAGCCGAGAGATTATTAGTGGATGACTGATTTAATATCTTCTATTTTGTTTTTGACATCATGACCAATTAACCACAATGGTGCAAAGAATACTCTGAAAAATGCGTAAAATAATCTATTTACTTATTCAGGTATACCCAACTTTTTGAAAGTTCACTTCACATCAATTTTTAGAAAAACGCAAATATTAAAACTAACATTCGGCGTTTGTTATGTTACAAGTCATCATAGTGACAGCATGTACCCCATTCTTCTCTCCCCAACACACCATTCTGTATATATATATGTGAGTGTGTACTTGCCTATTTTGTATGTGTGGCTGTGCTTGTCTATTTGCGTGTGTGTGTGCCTGTCTATTGTGTGTGTGTGTGCGTGTTTGTGCCTGCCTATTTTGTGTGTGTGTGTGTGTGTGTTTGTGCCTGCCTATTTTGTGTGTGTGTGTGTGTGTGTGTTTGTGCCTGCCTATTTTGTGTGTGTGTGTGTGTGTGTTTGTGCCTGCCTATTTTGTGTGTGTGTGTGTGTGTGTTTGCCTGCCTATTTTGTGTGTGTTTGTGCCTGCCTATTTTGTGTGTGTTTGTGCCTGCCTATTTTGTGTGTGTTTGTGCCTGCCTATTTTGTGTGTGTTTATGCCTGCCTATTTTGTGTGTGTTTGTGCCTGCCTATTTTGTGTGTGTTTGTGCCTGCCTATTTTGTGTGTGTTTGTGCCTGCCTATTTTGTGTGTGTTTGTGCCTGCCTATTTTGTGTGTGTATGTGCCTGCCTATTTTGTGTGTGTATGTGCCTGCCTATTTTGTGTGTGTATGTGCCTGCCTATTTTGTGTGTGTATGTGCCTGCCTATTTTGTGTGTGTATGTGCCTGCCTATTTTGTGTGTGTATGTGCCTGCCTATTTTGTGTGTGTATGTGCCTGCCTATTTTGTGTGTGTATGTGCCTGCCTATTTTGTGTGTGTATGTGCATGCCTATTTTGTGTGTGTATGTGCCTGCCTATTTTGTGTGTGTATGTGTGTGTGTCTGCCTATTTTGTGTGTGTGTGTGTATGCATGCTTGCCTATTTTGTACGTATGTATTTTGTTTGTTCAAGTTTTATCCAGGGTTCAAAGTAATTAAGCTGTAAATACGCCATTTGAGTTTTGTATGAAATTACAATCGCAAAAACAATAATCTCCTTCAATTATGGACATAAAAAACATTCTCTTATTTTCAGATATTCAATCTTAGGGATACATTACTAATTCCCAGCTCAACGTAAGTACTAATATCCTTATCAGTAAGAGCCACCAAATTAACCACACTAGTATTCAAAAAAAAAACAAAGTGAAATTGACTTTATTATAATTAAAAAATTTAAAAAAATAGTCCACTGACTTGCTGATTCAACAAAAGACATTTCTGTTAACAAGTCTGTAATCGTGTATATAATGTATTAATACATTTTGATGTTATAAAGGCTATTTACTGAGCTTAGCTTACTCCGGCTCTGGGAGTCAGAGATTGAAATCTATCTGATTCGGTAGAATGAGCAAAAGTAACATTACAAAGACAAATTAACGAAGAACAAGAAGTCTGGTTAGTCACACAATAGAAACTGTCACATGACCAACGTCTTTTTTGGCAGTCTGCCGTGTTGGGGGTGTTAAATTTTGAAAAATGGAAGATAGGATGATCAACGAATAAGTTCCTTCTCTTGCCTCTTGTTGGGCGGTGATCACTTTTAAAAAAAGGCTGAATTTTCAAAAAAATATGAGTTTGAACGCTGCCAGACACAAACAAGGAGACCAATTCAACATCAACTCTCATTGCGGCTCTAATTCTTCTTCAAAGATAATTGTAGATAAAAAGAAACCAAAATTTATGTTCAGAAGCAAAAAAGAAACTTCAGAAATAGATTCTTTAGTAATTTAAGTCCATATGGATGGTTTCAGAGAAGAGCTGTTGGCATGAACATCAGATGTTTCATGTTGTTAATAGATAACGTCTGGGAGATAATCATCTGTTTTGTTTGAAAACAAACTTCAGGGCGAGTTATGTGGCTCATTTAGTAAAACTGTCGGTTGTTTTGCTCATCAGTTTTTGGTTTCTGCTGCTTTTAAAGAGCTCTAGGGATCTTTTTCTTGAATACAAATTTTAATACTTATGTTTGTAAATGAATGTCTTGCATATAGCACTGATTGATGACATGTTATGAATCTGGTCTACCTCATTAAAAGTTGATCTATTAAAATGACAGCAGGAATAGGTGATGATCTCAACTTGAGTAACATTTGATAAACATACAATTCATTTTATCATTCATGGTTATAAGCGTAAATCAGAAAGTAAGATCCACCTTTTTTTTTTCTTTTTTTTTTTTCTATAAATATCTTGAAGTTTTAACCTCCATTGTTCAGCCTCAGAGATTAAGTTGAAGAACTGGGTGATAACTAAGGCAATTCAAGAGAATGCATTTTTTTTCTTGTCATTACCTGCTGAATTAAGGAGGGTCTTATATGCAGTCAAACATGATACATTTGGTACACTAGTAAAGGAGTGTTATTGCTTTGAAATCCTATTTTGGTAATCAGTAAATTAGGCCAAATTTTATTTACATTTTCATTTTATTTTATATATATATATATATATATATATATATATATATATATATATATATATATATATATATATATACCTATTTATTTACACAAAGGATAAATCAAAACTTTCAATTTTATTTCTTTGAATATCTAGTTCAGTAATCGCTTGATTAGACCATTTATTTTTTTTTTTTTTTAGAAACTGTCGACATATGTTTCTTCAGTTTTCAAGTGAGTCTAGCTCACTGGCTCTGTATGCATCATGTATACAGGCCTCACCAATGGAGTCAGAGGGCTGAAAATTTAACTATAAATATAAATTCATACCAAATTGGTCCCTTAGTTTGTGTCCAGGATTGATCACACTTGTTCTATGAACATTCAGATTTTTAGAGATCATCCAACAAATGGTGATAGATCATCGATCACCTCCTTTCCAAATTTTTTAATTGATCACCCACAACATGGTATGATGCCAAAAGACATTGGTCATGTGACTGTCTCTATTGAGTAACTAACCAGACCTGTCTTGTTTGTTTTTTTCACAAAACAATTTTTTTAAATTCTTATAACTCAACCTGTCTAGATTCATTTAGTTATAAGAAAAATATTTCTCTAGTCAGAGTGGAAATATTTGGTGATCACACATCGAATTTTATTATTTTGACATAAAATTGGTTTTAGCTTGTTTTAGTCTTCAATCTATCAGGTTACATTGAATATCAAAAGAAAAGTCTGGTATCAAGTCTAATATTACTGGCAGAACGAAGCTATTATATGCATAATTCTGTCTTTACTTTATAATTGTTATCATTATTAACATTATTCTTAGTAAATACTAATAATAATGTTAATAATGATAACAATATCTGTAACAGTTCTAAATTAATGTGGACTCTTTTGATATTGACTTGCATAGTACCCATCAATTATTTATGTTATGTATGGATGAATTATGGATTGGTGCTACACGCTCTTCTGAATCCCATTCTCTTCTATTTAGTTTTGTGCAGCACTACATACTGGATGCGGGGGCATATTTGGAGATTTTTTAACATTTAGTACAATGGTTCCCACAAAGCTATTATGTGGGTTGGGGGTCCTGAGGTATGAAACAAAAATCTTTAAAGACACTGATGTAGCCAGAGATTTGGGAACCCAGGCAGAAGGCTTAGCTCCTTGATCAGCCCCCTCCAACATTCATTGGGATTTGTTATTGTATAATATTAGTAGAATGCTGTGGGTGAACTACTATTCATAAAGCTTTGGGGGCCCAAGGGGCAATTAAAAATTGACCAACCCTCAGTTACGCTGTTGACTGGATGTCGACCAAAACAGTAGCAAACGAGAAGACCCATAAATACCAGCAGCCATTTTAGCTTTACCTGCTGCTTGCTTGGTCAGTTGCCAATTTGTAACTAGATTTCACTGAATATTCAAGCAGTGGAGGGTTGGCTGAGCAGATATTTTACTTGTCTGTCTACCTACCTATGGGTCAGATGTTGGAATCATGGCAGGGTTTCATTAATTTTATATATCTATTAGCTTTAGCGTGTCAAATAGACAGGAAAAAAAACAAAAAAAAGTGACCGGCCTCAACAATGTTGCAATCTGAATCATCTCATTTATTCCTCCTGTCTCTAAAATATTAAACTTTCAGCAAGAATCATTAGGGCCAAGTGCAGAGACCCTCCCTGTCTGTCTTGAAAATCAGTGTATGAAATTCTGGTTTTTGTCACTAACATCAACTTTTGATTCTGTTGGGAATTATGCAACTGTCACTGACACAAGGAAAGCCACATTAATAAAATACCAGTCCTCGTATAGTCACTAAAGTTAAGCAACGACAAGCCTGATCAGTACCTAGATGGGTGATCAACTGGTTAGACCAGGTACTGTGAACTGCTGGGAATTGTGCAGAGAGTTTCCCATGACAAATTCGTTAATCCTCCAAGGAGAAGACCAATCTCTGCACTGTGCTCAATAACGCATACCAAAGCTCCACCTTCCTCCGAACCGTCTGACTGGCCTGGTTGCAAGCAACAAGAAACAAATAAATGAGTAAACTAAGCTCCTAGATTTAGTTTAACATCTGTTCTATTATATGTTATGGAAACATTTAACCCCGTGGGAGACAAAGATTTCCAAGACACGCCTCTATGTCACTGACCTGTGGATTGTTCACTGAACAGTTAAACCTTTGGTAAACATCAGTTTTCCATCCTTGACATCTGTGTAGATGTATCTTGTGGTGCATGGAAGCTGTGCTTGAATCTATTGCCATTTTGAGGGCCCTGGTGTTCATAATGAATTTGGTTCAGTGCACATAAAGAATGGTACAGAGCCAACTGTGATGGAAACGGGTTTAGGTGACAGCAATAGATGATCAACAATTTGGCACCATGTAAGAGGGTGGGTAACACAACAGCTTTGTAGACTTACTTTTGTGTCTTTCCCAAGGTTTTTTATTCTTTGTATCAGTTCAGTCTACCAAAAGTTTTCCCCAGCCTAACCATATTTCCCAGTTTCTATGACACACCCAAAATCTGTGTTGGTGAATTTTTGGAAGGAATGCAGAGAAGAGCACTAAGCTATGTAGTATTAAGCCTCAAAGATAATTAGTTGTAGATATAATTAAAATGAAGGTGCATTTTTATGTGTTTATTATGTATAGATAATTCCCTCTCAAATATAATTAGATGCAGAGTCTACAAGTGATGTAATATAAAGCCTCAAATATAAATATTTTTAGATATAAATATAATCTATGTATATTTTTATATATGCTTGTTGGATTAAGATAATTCCATCCTGAATATAATTAGGTGTGTGCTAAAGTTTCCAGCAAAAAAACAGTCTTCAACTATGTATTCAGTCTTTACTTTACAGAAAAAGCTCTGGTAAGCAATATAAAGTCTTGAAAATAATTAGTTGCAGAGTCTAAAGCGATGTAATATTAACCCTCAAAGATGCACAGGAAACTTTTGAGGTTTTAGACTACTAGTAGTCTTTGATAGGATAAGAAGCATGCACATGTATGTATGTATGTATGTATGTATGTATATATATATATATATATATATATATATATATATATATATATATATATATATGTGTGTTCATCCATTTTTTTCATCTAAATGTTATACAAATATGGACACGTTTCATATGCAAAAATTAAACTACCCAACTTTTTTCTGCCCTCTCTTTTTATACCCTCTTATGCTACCCTTCTCAACACTGATGAGGCTCAGTGCAAAACCTTTCTTGAAGCCCTCCTTTTTTATATTTACTTATCATTTTCAAACAAATCAAAGCGAAAATGAAATATTAGCAATATCATGATGCTTAATTTAACGTAAAGTTCTTAAAGGATCAATAACACTGTACTACACGATTTTTATTGTTCCTGGGTTGTGAGTATCATGATATGATTACTTATGTGTGAAGAGTATACAAAATGGCTATTATTCCCTTAAAAGTTTGTTTCTGCGGCCAGAGTAGTGATATTCATAAGTAATTTTTTTTTCTTACTTTACGTGATTGGAGATTTGCGTATTATCCAATTGGAAATAAGTAGATTTCAAATTATTGCAATTCTGGTCACTGAAGCAGAGTTTGGAGGGAATGATTGACATTATCTATACTTTTTAGGCATTATCAGTCAGAAAATAACACTGATTGCTCAGAACCCACCCCCGAAAAGAAGATTTTTTTTTTAAAAGTTGCGCAGTTTGCTTCTATGTATGTAGCATAAAAAATCCTCAAACTTATTGAAACCTCGGAAAAAAATTTTTTTTTCAAGACATAATTTTTGAGGACTCTGTTTCTGCTATTCAAGTACAAACACAGGTAGGAGCAAGCAGAATGATATTAAATATAATGAATATTTCTACCTTCCTTATGCTCCCAGTTTGGCTGTCTCTCATGACAGGTAAAAATAAAGTGAAGCATCCTGTCTCTTAGGAGACAACCCCAAATGGAATATGGAAGGCCTTGATGGAGTCCCATTTTCTATTATGTGAGTCATTTTAGTGATCCTTGCAAGTCTCGAGTCTGGTTGAGATCAGGACTTTTTATGATCCTTAACGGGATGCTAGTCCATCAAAGGGATACCTCAAACCTACACCTTAGAGTGTACTCAATTAGCTGCAGCGTGCACGAAGTAATTTGTCTGAATGGAAAGTATTCCACATTCTTCGCCCAAAGCAGAAATCAAATGAACCAGATGTGCTAACCATTACAATATCCGTACGGACGACTCAGAACAGACCATCCTGTAATCTCATTTTTTATCAAACTACCTAACTTTTTTCCGCCTCCTCTTTTCCTATCCTTTCATTAAACTACCTAACAACATTTACTGTCCCCTCTCTATCTACCCTCTCATTAAACTACATAATTTAGAAACAAACAGGATAACATTACAGATAATGAATACTTCCACCTCTTTTTGGCTCCCAGTTTGGCTGTCACTCATAACAGACAATCCTGTACTCTGATTTGTATTAACATATTGAGGATTAGGTTTTCTTTAAGGGTTACAAAGCAAAGTCATAATGGATGGATTTGAGGTTTCTCATTTTCTAAAAAACCCTGGAAAGTCACGTATAATTCAGAAGGTTAAAGGATAAGGATTTAATTCATGACAAATTTAAGTCGTGTGACCACATGTATTCAAAATGGCAAAATATAAAGTGCACGTATGTGTGCACCTAGCCTGAATGAGTTAAATGATTCTAATTCCGCTCTCTAAGTATCAAGAACCTTCTCCTCAGGTTCTCACCGTTTTTTTGTTTTTTACCCAAAAGTGATCCAAAAACAAATGCTCTCTTAAACAAAATTATCATAAACTGTTGTTGATTGACTGTAATGTCTAACACCATCTCAGATCATTTGGAAGAAACTTAGCTTTCTCTCTTTTTTTTTAATGTGTGTACATCATATTGCCACACCAGTTAGTATCTGGCTTAAGTGTGGCCAACTCAAAAACCATTTTCTTTCTAAATCAACCTCAAAAAATACAAAAACATGTTAAAAACAGTTTGCCAAGTGATGGCTGTTTTCAATATCTAAAAATTGCTATATTTGCCTAGGATTGCTTGGAAATAGCTAAAAATCGACTAAAATGCTGAAAACCAGCTTAAAAAATTGACAAAAATGTTGGAAACTAGCCTTAGAAATTGGCTAAAATAAGCACTAAACAAGACAGTTAGCACAAAAAGTGCTAAATTGGCAACGCTGTCTCGCTGGCTGTAAGGGAATGCACCAACATGAACTTACTGCCGCATTAAGCTAGGAAGCTACTCAAGCATAACTGGAAAAATATCTAACCCCGAAATTTCTTTGTAATTGTTTGTATAGGAAAACCGGTAGAATAAATCTTTCCAAATAAAACTAACTTTATCATGTCAAAGGACAATTATTTTAGTGTTGAGATTTTTTTTATATTACTTCTCTTATGGTTTTCATGTGTAAGAAAACTAATTGTTATTTAGTCAATTAATCTAAATGCTAGTTAACTAATAACTATTACCATATAGTCACAGTTTTTTACTTATAGGACCAGGAAAACCCTACATGTGACTTATCTACCAAACTTTACTCCAACACAGTGTCCGCGTGTTATATAGATAAGGTCAAAAAGGTCAGGAGAATCTAATAACCTAATAATCTAATAGGTATATACCAACACAGGCAAATGGCTACTCTCAAAGTCTGTCTGTCCGTCCAAACCCTGACGAGCATTCGTTCTATAAGTTATTCACAGAAAATGATGAAACATGTCATATTTGCATGTATGGTTACACACAAAAAAATATTTTAATTCTCCTCCATTTTTTGGGTGTAACTGTGTTGAAATAAAAGTAGGTCAGAATCCCTTAAAAACAAATATGGCATCTATAGTCGGTTATCTCTCTTGACATTTGTGGAAAAGAAATCAGGAAAAAAAAAGTAGGGAGCAAATCTGAATTCCTGCACTTATTTTTAACCATATTTTATCAGTTTGGCAAAAACCCAGGTTTTTATTGGATCAGATCCAACAAAAAGTCCTGAGCAAATGAATATTTGAAAAAAAAACATTTGCACTTAGTAGACCTGATTAATAATTCATGCAGAAAATAAAAGAAACTGAAAATGTAGTTTAGTTGAAATGTTAGAGTCCAAGTGTTGATGATTATACCTACCCCTTTATGCTATTTTATAAGATTAAATATGTATGTGAAGAATGGACAGGCTGACGTAGATATGAAAGAGCTGAAATGGATGGATTGATATGGACAGGCTAACGTAGATATTAATATTGCAAGGAATGGAATTATGGAAAGCAAGAGGGTAATGCTTGCATAAATAAATTAGGCCCTATCGAGGTTGACAATGGGTGTTACAGCTTTTTGCTGCTATGGCCTGGTCAGATAAGGTACTTATGGAACAGTAGTTTTCTCAAGGCTCATTCACCTATTCAGGTCTTCTTCAAGTATCTGTCATATCTGGTAACCTACA
This sequence comes from Thysanoteuthis rhombus, assembly GCA_963457665.1. Classification (NCBI taxonomy): domain Eukaryota; kingdom Metazoa; phylum Mollusca; class Cephalopoda; order Oegopsida; family Thysanoteuthidae; genus Thysanoteuthis; species Thysanoteuthis major. The sequence goes on along the minus strand of OY735222.1, from coordinate 23,180,901 downwards.
AGAAATCTCTATTTTGTTTATCTTGGTCAATTCCGTAGCTTTTTGTCATCCTTTGATATAGGATATGGCCAAGTGAATGAAAAGCATTTGTTTCATTTCCTGGAAGTCATGAGTTCAATCCTTGGATTAAGCATTGCAGGACATAACTCCTGCTCCTAAAAGCTGAGTGGCAACTCAAGGAGAAACGTAGCAATCCAGAAATTTGAAAAATCCAGTATGTGGGATGTTGCAAAAAGCACACCTACCATCTCTGGAATAAATAAAGGGTTGTGTTCAAGATTTTCTGACAAATACTGGTATGACCGACTCCTGAGGAAGTCTCCAGGGTAAAATGGCTGAATTGGTATGATAACAACCAGCCTTTATCATCCCAGTTGTTTCACTCCCAACATTTGGGTAATCTCTAGACTCCAGCAGATGTATAAGGTCAGTTACTCAGGAAAATAACCAGACATTTGATATTACTGAAAAACTAGCTTACCAAGGGCAATGACACTTTAGTCCCCTCTAAAGTACCCCCCTTAGGACCTCACGGCATATCTTCTACCATTCAAAACAGTTTGATTCAACTATCAGCTACCCATTGTATTTGCCTTAATCTCATTGACCGTCTGAAATCTCCCAGATGTCACAGGGAGCCAAACGCAGACTATAGTGATGAAGAGTGTTGACAGACCTTTAAGATGAAAAGCAAGTGACGTCATGCACAAATGAGTGACGCAGTAACATATGCAAAAACTGATGACGAATTCACTACTCCTAGCTTGTTCTGCTAAAGTTAGCAAATCCCATTCACAGGAACTATTCATAAAAGATCAACTCCTTCGAGATAAGAACTTCTGGAATAATATTTAATGGAGAAACAAATTCTGTTTTGTTTACTTTCAAGATTTTAATGAAGCAAGGGAGTTTGATCTTAGCTCAGTCAAGCTTGCATTTCTCATATTCCCATTTCATTCCAAAATTTCATTAACGATATTTGTAAGCAATTTGATGACCCCTTAGGCATTCAAAGGAACTTCTTTAAATGAACCTGATCTGAAACGAAATGCCCTAAATTCCTGTGATGTATTTATGATTCAATTACTAAAATTCAAACGATGTATCAAGAGAGAAAATCAGGGAACAAAAAAATATCAAGTGTATATTAGGAACCGTGCACCAAAACCATCAATGAGGGTTTCTTCAGTTTTCAAGTTAGGCTGGCTGGTTTTTTAAATAACATATGTAGAAGCTGCACCAATCAAGCTAGAGGGCTGAAAATTTTGATATTTATTCCTTATAACGTCTAGAAAAAAACTTCTTTTTTGTTTTTTGAAAATTGACCCCAAAATAGGTTTTTAGTGAGGGGTTCAATTTGCAATGTACGTTTATGCTAAATGTCTGTATGTCTCTAAGTTTGTGTCTGGTAGCATCCGTGCTTGTTCCCTTTTTGAAAATTCAGATTTTCAAATGATCACTGCACAAGGGAAGGTGAGAGAAGTAACTTATTCATCGATCACCCTCCTTTTTTCTAATTTTTTAATTGATCACTCCCAACACGTCATGCAGCCAAAAGATGTTGGTCTCGTTACAGTTTCTATTGAATGACTAACCAGACCTTTTTCATTTAAAAATGAATAATAGAAAAATTGGGGTCATTTTATAATTGTATATTAGGCTATTATTGTTATGTTTATATTCTCCTTCAACCGATACATCTGCGACTCTCATATTATGTCATGGTGCTTATCTTTTCCTCTCTTTTTCTCTCTCCATATCTGACAATAGCCAGGGTGAATTCAGTAACAGGTTCTGCCTTTTTATAAAAAAAAAATCATTCCAAGCTACCGTTTATTTTCTTATCCTTTAATTATATTATATCTAAGGTAAACACTTGGAGGAATTTATAATGGTTTTTTGTTATTTTACTGAAACTGCTATTTCCTAACTTAGAAATTATTTTTCTCTGGTATCAAAAAAAAAAAGTAGTTTAGTATATTGTCAAACTCCTGTCTAAATCTGATTTTCCATCATAACAGCAACAAAAAGAGAACAACCCTCACCAAACTTGGAGAGTAAAACTCTTCACTGATTGATCATGTTAAACCAAATGGATTTGTAAAATTCACATTCCCCTACCGTAATTTGAGATCACAACCAGCTGATATGTAGGTGGCTCTCCAACCGACTAAGCTGAATTAAGTCTTACATATCTATGAAAATTTATCTTAGAGATATGCAAAGGCTTATTTCATTCTGATAAATAGATGAACTTATGGAATTGATATTTCCCTACCGAGATTTGAAACCATTACCATATAATTAGTAGCCGGCTTCCTCACTGTCTGAGCCAAACGAGTCTTACATACCTACAAAAATTCATTTTACACAGGGGCTTATTTATTTCTAATGAATACATTAATACCAAAAAATATACATTTTTTTATCATTTTCAAAAATTATACATGCAATACAAAAGTTGCTGTAATTATTGTATCATTCAGCCTAGGCAATGTAAATAGAAAAAACAATTAAAGAAAATGCGGCTGCTGTAAGAATCTAACCAGTGACCAATAGGGTAGCCACTTCAACAAAGCATTGCTCTTACCATTGAGTTTACATTGTCTTGACCAAATGATACATTCAATGTGTAATAATGGGAGGTCATTTTAAATCGAGTTTCAAAGTAATATGATGCATTTATAATTATATCTGACAGATTATACATCTATTTCTTAATAGTATAATTTTCTGTGTCAAGAAACACATATCTATCTATCTATCTCTCTCTCTCTCTCTCTCTCTCTCTATATATATATATATATATATATATATATATATATATATGCAACCATGTACAGCCCCTGAAAGTTTCAATATACTCAGTTCACTAATATGCATTACTTGAACAAGACTGTTTTTTTTCTGACGTGTGGTAAAATTTGTCAGTTTTAAAAATCGAGCGATGCATCAATTGAAATTTTTTGAGAAATTGAACCAAGCAACTACCGAATCTTTTCATAACTCAACTGAAGTTTACGGAGAAGGATGCATGTCACATGCAAGTGTGTTCGAGTGGCACATGAGATTACGTGAAGGTCAAGAGGATGTTGGAAGTCATGAGCGTTGTGGATACCCACGTATGTCAAGAGCTACGTCTTTATCAATCGAGACTATTTTGTGCAAAGATTCTGATGCTGTGTTTCCAATCGTTTCTAATTATTTGTTCAATTTTTTTTCACAACATCCTCAATGGTTCTTGAACAGCACATCAGAAAAACCTGTCTATTTAAAGCAATACATAAGAGCAAAATAAAGATGGGAGCTATTGAAACTTTCAGCAGGGAGAAATTAATTTTTGATTTAATTAACTTTTAATTGAACATAAGCAGTCTCAGATATAGTGTAGCTTTTTTTTTTTTTTGATTCATAAAAGAAATAGGAAAATTTTGAAGACCAAGAAAAAAGTTGATATTGTCAGACAATAAGGAAAAAAAATTGATTCTAAGGATTTACCCAAGTTTCTCTTGCTTAAATAATGTTTAGTCAGGGAAGAAATTTTTAATCCTGTAAACAATGTTGATTTTGAAGATTTGAACATAACAGTTAGACAGCTACTACTGTCACTATCTTTCATTTCAAAAGTACATGTGTCATATATATTTGCTATATTTATATCAAATAAAAACCTGGGTTACATCAAATAGTCTTGCTTGAAATAATAAAATGAGTATTTCTGATATATAATATCCTGAAGTTTTGACATATGGAGACTACCAGACTCATACTGCTTTGTATCTACATGTCGAGAAGAGGAGCTTTACCACCCATAGATATTTCTTTCAAAATATTTTTCAAACATGGTATGACAGTGGTTTACAAAGCACCACTTGTTCTGGTTTCTAAGTCTTGCTTTCGTAAAGTAAACTGAGCTGTTTAATGAGTCTTCTCAAGAAGACCTTGTAGTCTCAATCCCATTGCTGTAAATATCAACCTATCACTATTCATGTGCTCAACCAAATCTAGAACAGGCTATTGGAATTGGAAAGAATCTTGTAGTATAAAAGCCAATGTCAGTTTTTGTTTGTTTGGTTTTCATAAATGGTCAGGCTGAGCCTAACAGATATACGAGATTAGATAAATCTTGCCATGATTTAAACATCTAACCTGTTGATAAGTTTTTAAAAAAATTTCATTATGTTTCTAATTACTTGAATGAGACTCAAATTTCTTTCTCATACCAAATTGAAATGGTGCTTCAAGATCAAGGCTCATGCCTTTCCTAACTCCAGCCATGTAAGGAAAACAATGGCGCTTCTTTCCTTACAGAATGAAGAGAAAAGCAAGGGGACATTTTGTAGAAAAAAATGGCTTTTAAAAAACAAAAACCTGTGTCAATGACTCATTAGATGTCAGGTTAAACTCATGGAACCACACTTCTTTACGAAGAATGGTATCCTCAAAGAATTATTGCAATGAATTCATCTATATCAGAATATATATTTGTATGATTTATTGACACACAAATGCTCTCATCATTTTTGACAGGCACTAAGCTAGGTATATATATATATAATTTACAAAGACAGGCCTGGTTAATAGCTCAATAGAAAAAAAACTGACATGTGACCAACATCTTTTGGCAGAGTTGGGAGTGAGTAATCAAAAATCGGAAAAGGGATGATCAATGAGTAAGTTAGTTATTTCACCTCTTGATGGATTATAAAAAAAAAAAGCATGGATACACCCGTACTCAAACTAAGGAACCAATTTAGCACAAACTTACGTTGTAAATTGCCCCTCCCATTTCTCCACTAAAGAGCCATTTCATGGGAGAATTTTGAAAAAAGTTTTCAAAAAGTTTTTTCTAAACATAATGATCAAATGTTGAAATTTCCAGCCCTCTAGCTCCATTGGTGTGGCCTGTATGCATGATACATACACAGCCAGACCAACTGGAAAACTGAAGAAACCTATGTTGACGGTTTGTAATGAAAAGCAACACACATGCAGAGAGAAAGATGTAAAAGATTATTTCCTTATCAAGAAATGCCTCTTTTTTTTTTTTTCTATTTTCTCTTCCATGAAAGTTGAAAAAATTGAAGAAAAAAACACTAAACATTTATAGATAATGTATGTTGAGATAGTAATGAAAGATTTTTGAAACCTTTCAAATCTCGGGAGTTTTAAATTGAATAAATTGTGCAAATAAATAGGGAAAAGTCGTCACTTACGATAATGTCACTGACATATGGCTGTGTTACTTCAAGATAGTGCCATTTTTATTTGAATGCAAAATAGGTAACCTGACATCACCCAGGATAAAATGAGCTTTCAGGATTACTGCTCTTAATGTTTTGTACGTATTCTTCCTCAAAGGTATCATAGATTTTACAAGGACTACTTGTTTCGTTTTTTTTTGTGGCCACAAATTCCTACCACTCTAGTCCACAAGGGAGGTTGGGAAGTGGCTTAGCAGTTACCATTACCAAGAACAGAATCAGCAAACCGAGTTAGCGTTCTGGCCAAGGCTGTTTACATTCACACTAATGTCTTTGGGAAAGACATGAATCCAACTCTCCTCTCAGCTAACAGGGAAGTTGGAGCCCTTTAGTCCTGTAGAGCAGTCCATCTTGGGCATGGGGCTAGCAACTCCACCCCATAAAAAATCTGTACTTTCTACTTGAGCTGCAATGCAGCCCTATGCTCCACAAGGAGTCAACAAAAATAAACACGAACAAAAGTCCACAGATTCATGCTTTCAGGACTTGTTAACAAGAGAAAAGCTCCTAAGGTTATTTTAGAAATAGGTTTCTTCAGTTTTTAAATTAGTTTGGCTTGTTGGCTATGTATACATGTAACACGTACTGCCCAGACCAATGGCGCTACAGCACTGAAAATTCAAACATTCACTCCTTATTACATCTAGAAAAAACTTAGTTTTTGTTTTCAACCCCCCCAAGTTTTAAGTGGAAAGTTCAATTTATAACATGAGTTTATGCTAAATTGGTCCCTTAGTTTGTCTCCAGCAATATTCATGCCAGTTTCTTGGAAATTCAGACTTTTTTAGTAATAGCTGCCCAACAAAAAGATGAGAGAAGTAACTTATTCATTGATATCCAATTTTTTTATTAATCATCCCAAACATGGCATGCTGCCAATTGATATTGAGAGACACTTGCAATTGGTAGGGTACGGGGGACTCTTTGAGATACAAACTGGCTATCACATCCAAGAAAGAATAGTGAGATCTGGTGATTTTTAAACTAAGGCAAGAGATTACGCAGGAAATAGAGTTAAAATTATTATTACTAGTATCCATAGAAAAGGATTATGTATGTATTGATAAATTGTACAAATATATAATTTGATATGGAGGTTTTTATTGCAAACAAAAAAATGCTTATCTCATAGAAATTTTATTTTTCTGCTGACTTCCTATATATTTGCTCATTTTTTTTTTTTCAATGATTTCAAAACAATAAAGCAACAGAATTGGGTGAAAAAACAAAATGAGACATCATCCTCATTGGACAGACACAACAACAGCTTGTTTTGTGTTTGTTCCCTCTCTTTCTATTCAATTATACAACAGAAATCCAACCAACACAAAAAAACAAATGACAATGGCTTTCATATAATAAGATTATTCCCTCTGACAATTGGTCATCTATGTATTTGTAAAATCCACATCCCATGTCTAAATTCTATATCTCCACTTTGCCCCCTCCCTCCTCATTCAGATCCAATAAGTTGAATGTGAAATAGTATATAAAATCAAGCAATTAGCCTTGTAAGACAGGCTGCAAGTGTTAAACCAAAACAAAGATAATGCGTATATAAACACGAATCCAAAGAGCACTTAATCAACTTATCTGCTAAAACACTTGCCTCGATTCAAAACTTAGGTTCGCCTCATTCCGATCTAAAATAAAACTTCCTGTTAAAACACTTGTTCCCCAAAGCAATTGGTACTCTATCACTGAGGATAGCTGGTTGGCTTGACTATCTATTTGGACATTAATCAGTTGTGTAGATGATGAGGAAAGGTATTAGGCTGTTGCATATATCATACAATTTGGGATAGAGTCTATTAATTTAAGCAACATTATTTTGTTTTATTTAGCAAAAGCTACCAATGATATAAATAAGCTGTGAATGATTCAAATAAGATATTTATTAAGCTTAGCTTTGTCTTGCAGAAGAGCCGGACACTGAGTAAGAATCAAACTCGGTATATAGATGTTCATTTCAGAAATTGATTATCATGGAAAAAGTAACATTTACGCATCACTCTTGGTAGTCTGTTTAATAAATCCAATGTCATTATTTATTAGATTAGCATGGCCAAACAGGAAGTGTTGAGTTTGGAAATAAAGTTACACCAGTCTTCTAAGGATCGGATGACGCCTACCTGCTTTGAAAATCAGGATTAAAGAACATGGTTTCTTTACCCAGATCAACCACTAACTGCTGGCTCTGATGGGAAATACACAACAATCTCAGCCACCTAGCAGTCCAAATGATTGGGTATCTTGCATGCAACGTGTGCATGAGAGAATCATGCTCAACCTTACATGGAGAGATCGCAAGACAGCACAGTATATCAGGAAGAAAACTGGAGTCCAAGACATCATAGAAACTATTAAAAAAACTCAAATGGCTATGTGCAGGCCATGTTGCAAGAATGGAAGACAACTGATGAACATCACAACTCACAACATGGATCCCCAGAGATCACATGAGAAACCGAGGCCGACAGAACACAAGATGGAGAGATGAACTAGACAAATTTAAGAAATACTGGTTCCGCGATGCCCATGATAGAGAATTGTGGCGAATCTTGGGGAAGGTCTATGTCCAACAACAGACGTTAAAAGACTGATGATGATGATGATTTATATTTTTCTCTCTTTAAATCCTCTTCCATCAACTACAGGAAAAGTAACCAAGTTCCAGATATCAGAATCCACCCCAAGTTTAAATCAAAGATACAGTTGAGATTTATATTCCACCAGTTGATATGAGGGTCGATCAATTAACCTGTAGAATGACAAGTAGTTATTAGCTGAATTTTGATCTGAAATTTTCATTATATAATGTTCAATCGATGAGTTGATAATCACCATTGAATTAAGAGCATTGACATAGGAGATTATACTGAGAGATGAACATTTGTTATGTAAAATAAATGGTTTTTTCACCATTAGTCTCAGGACTTATTGAAGTACTTACATAAATATGCGGAAATTATCTTTTAGTTTGGAACAGATGTTGACCAAGAGACAGAAGAGTTAACAGAACCTTTGTTTGCAAGATTTAAAACATGATTGAATACAAGTTTATTACTTTTATTGTTATTTTGTAGTGTTAGTTAGTTTTTAGTATTTTTTTAGTTCACCAATTGTTCAACATGTCCTTTGGTGAACATGTGCAAGCTTCATTACTTGTTCTATTTCAAAGACCATCAACCAAAACTGTCACCAAAAGTTTCTGCAGTTTTCAAGTTGATCCGGCTGGCTGGCAGGGTACCATGCATATAGGCCACACCAACAGAGGGCTGGTGTTTTCAACATTTACTCTTAATTATGTCTAAAAAAAATTAAAACTTTTTTTTGTTTTTTTTGAAAGTGACCCCACCCTTACCCGCATGGGATTTTTAGAGTGTGCTTCAATTTGCAATATAAGTTCAGGCTAAATCGATCCCCAGTTTGAGGCTGCATTCATGCTCATTTATCAGGAATCCAGACTTTTTCTTTGTGATGACTAAACAAAACACGAGAGAAGTAACTTATTCTTTGTTCACCTCCTTTTCACATTTTTTAATTGATCGCCCCTAACACAGCATGCTGTCGAAAGACGATGGTCACATGATGGTTTCTATTGAGTGACTAACCAATCCTGTTCTATTTTGTTTATACTGTTTCAAAAAAGATCTGAAATACTTACACTGCAATATCTACTTTTTATTTCTTTTCATGTTTGTGACAAAAGCCGAAGACATTATTTGATTAATTAGCTGGTTTTCACTCTTTTCTCATAGAAGTCTTGAAAACAACATTGTTGCTAAGAATTTAGATAAGGTCAGCACTGTGCAGTCTTTGGAATAGTTTTGTGGGTGGTCTTTTGAACTATAGAAAGTAAGTTCCGCTGTTTGATCTCCTGTGTTAACATTGAGTGTCAGTGTTTGATATTCTGAGATGGACGGTTGTCATAGGAGCTTTTTGGTTACTCCCAGCAAAAGCAACCATCCATAATTTTGAAATATAGAGGACTGAGAAGAAGAAAAAAAAAAATCAAGTTACATTTTCTTTTTCTTGCAGACTAGAAAATCAATTTATGGTGTTTGGGATCAAATTATAACAGTAATTTGATCTTGGAGAATCGAAACATTCCAACTTTTCTCCCAAATGGTCAGTCTTGTATATCTTTTTAGTTGGGTTCCAGATCAGCCATGTTGTCAGTTTTCCGCAGCTTTGTCTGCAGAGGAGGCTAATGCTGTCAAAAGTTTGAAATGAGAAAAAAATAGGAAAATAGGACATAATAGCTACTTTTTTGGTTTTTTTTGTTTGTTTTTTTTTTGTGAGACCAAAATTTTCATAACCAGTGAGAATCGACTTGTTAACTTAATTTCATCAATACACCCCAGGGTTCAGGTTTTCGTTTTTATGGTGGGAAGTAAAATTGCTTCAATTTCGTACTTAATCATTTATTTTTTTTCTTTCCCTCCCAAATACCAGAAATATTTAGTTTGTTAGGACAGAAAATGGCTCAAGTTGAGCAGAGGAGTAACTCTAAAGTCAGTGGCCATTAGCAATAAGAAAAGCTGAAACATTGCCCACTTATGCTGGATTCCAATGTAGTTGGGACTAAAATGCAACTAGGATTAATAATCACTGCTACCCGCAACAGACCAGTTCAAATACTGTAACTGGATGTAGGTTTTTCATGTGTCCTGACATTCACGTGTACCTATATGTACAGACGTTGCTCAGCCAAAAAACTTGAAATATTGCACATACACTTCCCTGCATTGATTAGGGAAAACATTTTTTTGTCTTCACTATCCGCCCTCACACACACACACACACACACACACATTTTTCTTTCTCCTTTGGGGGGGGGGTGGAGTGATTCACAACGGAATTTTATGCTAGATTGGTCCCTTACTTTATGTCGAGCAGTGATCATGCCTTGCTTTTGTTTTTGGAAATTCAGACTTTTTAGTGGAGCAACCAAAGGTGAGAGAAGTCACTTATTAATTGATTGCCTCTTTTCCCAAGTTTTTTTCCGAAACATCAAATTCGTTTCATATCTACGGTATCTTTTTGATTACCCTCTAACATTAATCTGCTAATCATTACTCTACGCTGATCAGTTTACAACACCTCTGAAGCCGAAACAGACTTTTCACATGAACATCAATGATATGCTTATAAACTGGAACCTGATATCCAATCAACACCCTTACTGAAATTTAAAGTTCAATGGGAGTGTCATAAAACCCAATGGACTAGGTGGGTGGCAGTGATTCATATTTTTCCCACTAATGCTAATTTCTATTTGTTTTCTCCTCCTTCTCCCACAAGAATTTGCTGTTATTTTATTAATATATATATATATATATATATATATATATATATATAATAATTGATAATTGTGTCATCCACAGACAGCTATTTCATTGTATTACAACTCTTCAGTGTGGCTAGAGATTATCCAATATCCCTTCCAGTACCATCAGGTAGGATTGAAACCTTCCCTTCAGACACATTCTACCCTTGCCCTACGCAGAATTGGACGATCAGGAGGAGCGCATTAAGCGATATATTAACTTACACATAATTTCCCACCTCCCAAAATGCTCCATTCCAGAGTTGGTAATATATGAGAGTGAATTAAAGTCATGGATTCGTTTATCAAGTTCTACCTGTGATATCATAGGTTACATAAGAAGCTTATTGAATATTCATAACAACACCTTGTCTCAAAAAGTCAGACAAATGTACTGCTGTACATGAATAAACATGGGAGGAAGGAAGTGGAAGCTGACCTCTGTTATAACCCAAATAATTTCTGCTCTGCTAGTGATGTGCTCCATTTAGTCGTTTCACAAGGGAAATTCTGGGAACCGCTGACATCATTAACATTTTATAAAAAACCAGTAGAAGTAGACTGTATTGCTCAGTGTTTGATCAAAAAATATTACAAATGTTCATTGGATATTAACTATTGGGTAACGTAAAAAAAGTTTGTTCAGCTTATCAAGTATGAGACAATTTTTCGTTTCAACTTAATTGAACTTCTGATCCATCTTCTGTCGTATTTCAGGCAACATAATTTCCTCCTCTCAGAACTGTTCTAGGTGACTTTTGCAGTCTTCCAGGGAATTGAATTCTTTATATACTGGAATAAATTGTTCTCCAAAGGTTCACAATCTGGTGATTACAGCAAATGAGTGAAAACTTCTCAGCCTTGCTGTAACAATTTTTGCTTGATCACCAAAGAAATAGGTATTGTTAGTCACTCAATAGAAACTGTGAATAAGTTACTGATGTAGAATTTTGTTGGACAGTGATCACTAAAAAAGCCTTGAAAACATGAACAGTATCAGTCAAACCAAATGATCAATTCAGCATAAACTTACATTGCAAATTGAACCCCTCACTAAGATCCTATTAGGGATTTTCAAAAAAAAAATAAAAACATCTTTCTAGACCAATTTTCATTCCTTCAGTTCGATTGGTGCTGCCTGTCTGCGTCATACATACAGATATACATAGCCAGCCAACCAGCTAGCTAGACCAACTTAAGAACTAAAGAAACCTATATCTAGAATTTTTGAGATGAGGTATTATTATTATTTCTATTACTATTCAGACTATCCTCATCTTCGTTGTTTTTCATACAACGTTTCGGCCGTTGCACTCTACAGCCTCTGATGGTTCTAGGTTCAATCCCAGTGTGAGACAATAATAATAATACTACTAATGCTAAGAGGGGAGTGCGGTCAATATACCCCCGTCGGTTAAATAAAGGGTTCGGTTCGTTACTTCCCCACACCTACCAGATGGTACCTGATGAAGGCCGTAGAGTACAACGGCCGAAACATTGTATGAAAAACAACCAAGATGAGGATAGTTCGAATAATGATAGAAATAAAGAAACCTATGTTGACAGTTTCTAACATACAGTCAAACATTGTCCTGCTGGAATATTAGGCCATTTCTGTCTAGTGATCAAAGCTACTTCTCATTGATTGCTGCCTTCGACTGGTCTAATGGGGAGAATCACTTGTTTGAATTAATTGTTTGGTTCTCTGGCAGACACTTTCTATGGAAGACTCTCCAAATCCCACCATTTATTCAGCATCACTTTCTTGGGATGAAGATTGGTCTTTCATTATGTTAGTGATAGTCAATTTCACTTGCACGACAATCTCTTGCATTCCACATTGTGGTAAAGTATCCATGACAAAGACAAGTCAGAAAGGAAGGTGAGAAACCTTTTTTAGACTCGGACTCAAAGTAGTTATTTACCAAGCTTACTTCTAAAGTCTGGTACAAGACGGTTAATAGAACATCCAGAGAGAATTGAACTCACTACACTCACAAATTGATTTTGCAAGACAAGCATTCTGATCAGTGAATGAAGGTAGGTACTTCAATTTACTAAGCATGGCTTAGTATGGTACAAGAGACCTCTAAAAGAATTGAAATTGCTACATGTGTGTGTTGGTTGATTTGTCACACAAAGGAAATAACTCTCTTATTTTCATGCAAGAATTACTTCCCCCAGGAAACTGTCATTATATTGTTATTTGTAAGAGAAAAATGATTGTACACAATAATACTTGAATTCTGTTATAATCCCTCAATCTAAATAGCTTCAGACCTTCTCTTTATATTCTAAGCATTTACAAAATTGCAGAATTACTTGAATATTGCCATTACTGTTTAAATATAAAGTATGCCATTACTTTTTAAGTACAAGAATAAACTAGTTATATGCATTATGTAATTCAGTGATTGTGACTTCATTATTAATTACTACTCTAATGTGTTTGTTACAGTTGTAATTGATAATGATATGCATTGAGAATCAAGTAAAAAGTATCTAATCTTGTGTTAGTAAAGCAAGTATTACTGACACAAGATTAAACAGATTGACTTGAGCATACACACAAGTGCAAATTCCAAAAGTCAAAGTTATTGTGAGGAAAGAGATAACAGCAGTTTGACACGGCTGGAGTCAGACAGAATTAATTGTTAGCCAGTGCTACATAAATCTCACTCAATTTTATATGTCTTCCAGGGAAATTCTTTCATAGTGAGAGAGATTGGAGCTTAAGGTCACAGTAGCAAGGAAATTGATTCTCACTGATTCTGAGATGACAGCCATCTTGAAGTTCACAGAGGATTAGTTTTACAAAATGGATACCTTCTTTATGGTCTGTTATCTGTCAGAAGTTTTTTTTTTTACTAAATTTGCTAAAGGTTATATTTGATCTTAGAATGTACTGATTTACTCAGACAACCGTCCTTATTTGGTAATTTTATTTTGAACTTCTGAGATGAGGAATAATTCCTTATTTCAGAAGTTTAGAACGAAAATAGATTTGATCCTCTGAAAATCATGGAGTTTTCATAGCTCAGTTGGTAAGAGCAGCTGGTACAGTTAACCAGGCCTCCTTGGAGCAGAAGGGTTCTGAGAGCTTATTTTTTATTTCCAATCCACACTGTTTATTTACTATGGTAGACTGATATCCTGAGAAAGTTTTGATAAAAAGCAATAGAAAATTAAATGAAACAAGATACTAGTTGAGAATTAATAATAATGATGGTTAAAAATGATTCATCTAATAAAAAAAATATGAAGGATAGGTTCGAAGTTTAGATTTAATCTTCTGCTGTAGAAGTTCTCGTAACCCAATCAGTAAGAGCAGCCAGAGCAGTTGCCCAGGCTTCCCTGAGGTGAAAGAATTTGTATTTGAATATCACTGAGAGCAAATAGAATTGAGATTGAAGTAAACACTCATTAAAAATTATTAATTTCAAAGGATGACAACCTTTAGATAAGATGAGATTCCATTTACAGTCTGAATTTCAAGGTTTTAGTTCAGTTTAATCACTGTTTTCATATCTGGCCAATAGGATGACCCCATTTTGGGGGTCTTTCTTGGATGCTTGTTATCTTATCCACCAAAATATTCGGTAATAATGGTCAGTAATGCTTTGTGAGATAAAAAATAAGGTCATTATCGCTACTATCATCATCTTGGTTGCTGTTTTTTAAATCTTTTACAATGTTTCAGCTGGTTCATACTCTGACCCTCTTAAGGTGGTATTTTGTCTGGTATTAGGCCTAATTGTGGTCAGTTTGCTGTGTTGGTCAGGGGATTTAACCGGCAGTTTCTATAGCTTACTTTCTCGTACCATTCTGTTTTTTCACCAGCCAATAAAGTTGGGAGAGGTTAAAGCATTCACTTGAGATTCTCTGTCTGTTTGTTGACACAATATCTCCAAAAATTCTCAAAGAATTCCCATGACATATTGTAGAATAGTGAGCCATGAGCTGAGGAAGAATCAGTTAGTTTTGGGGAGGTTCCAAGAATTCTCTTTCTGGTGAGTTCTCAATAAATTTTGAAGAAATTTCCTCGCAATGAGCCATGGGTTAGGGAAGAATTACTTATAGGTTTGGTCAGATCGAGGAATTTTCTTTCAAGATATGAAAAAACTCCCTGCATCGTAGGTAAATATTAACTGATTTTCATTCAGATTCTACTTGTTGTATGGTGTCGGCAGAAGTATGAGCTCTCTGACGGCTTCCTAATTATGTTGATATGTACACTGGATTCTGTCAGGGTCTTTTGATGACTCCCATGTGGCATCAATTTCTATGCTTGGTTTGTGTGAGCCCTTATCTACAAAATATAAATCTCTGTCTCTTTCTCTCTCCATCTAAGAACTCTTAATTTCATAATTGGGGAAAAAAAAAATTCCCATCGTCCCAAGTTGATATCTGACAAGCTGCATTAACAGGCTTTGAAGCATTCTGGCTGATTTGATTATGACAGATAAACTTTCAACATTGTAATTATGCATTGTACCTTGAATTTTTTGCGATGTTATTTTCCGATTGCTATTAATATGCTGTGTTCAGAGTATCCTGTTTTTTTATACAGAATTTGATTTTGTTGTTTTTGGATCCCAATGTTATATTCTTAACTTTATTGCGAAGATCATCCGCTGTTCTATCATGGATATGTTCATCCCTATCTCGTCAATAACTCTTACATCAATCCTTGGACACTAATTATCTCTTTCTTCCTGATTTCCAATGCAAAGTGTAAAGACCGTGTTCAAACTTGAATTCTTTACTTATAAAACACCTTGGCTTTTTGTCACTCTCTCTTATATATATATATATATATATATATATATATATATATATACATGATAATTGTAAAAACATTGGAGTGGGAAGTATATTTCATCTGGTACTGGTGTTAACTGAGTAGCACATCTAACAGCCCTAGGTCACATAAATGAATACAAAAAAATGAGCACCATATTCATCTATATGGTCTAGGGCTGTTCGATGTGCAACTTGGTTAACACTGATGCCAGACGAAATATAGTTCCGACTCTAATGTTTTTATAATTATCACATTCTGTCAGACATAAACCGTGCATTCTACTAAACATTCTATAAACATGTTTGTGTACCAAATCTACTTTCTACTATATATATGAATGAGAACAATAATAAAATATACAACAAATGTGTGTACATGTATTTATGTATTAAGTAGATCTTGGTTAAAAAAAGTGCTCAATACCATCAGTGGAGAGGTTATAAAATGAGTAAAGATTTTATTCAATGGTTCATTATAGATTGTACATTCACTCCACTTGAAGAAAAAATTATATTTGAAAATCTTTTTCAAATGAAGCAGAATATAGTATCTGGAATGAACCATAGGAAAAATTATTTACTCATTTCATATATATATATATATTACATATTATATATTGAGCACTATATGAAATAAATCCATCATACATTGGATATCGCATCATATTAGATTACATCCCTGATTTGTACTTTGTGGTATTATATATATATATAATAAATTCAAACAATTACTCCAGCAATGACAACAGCAATGATTCCAACAAAGCCTTCATCAGATAAGGAGTCTTTTTATTTTTATTTATAGGGCCATTTCATCATTATCACTCACCAAAGGCACGCAGCAGTACCTCACAATATCACCAGGCGTTGTTGGTTTTCTGATATAGTGTGGAGGCAGCCTCTGCCTGTTCTTCAAGCCTCAATGTATTTCCGCTTTTCAATTTTTAATAATCCAAGTTTAGTCAGGCATGATGAGATTGAGTTAACTATAAAACCTTGGCATCCAATTCTGATAAGAAATATATTGGTTGGGCAGCCATGCCTTATTCATATCTATGATATCTGATGAAGGCTTTGTTGGAGGCACTACTGCTGTTCTCACAACAGTATTTGTATAAATCTATGTATTTATTTTAAAAAAAAAAATTAATAGATGCTCCTTGTCCATCATTTTTAGTGAAAGATCTATTAAAGAAAATATGCTGTCAAATTATACATTTTATTTATATATATATATATATATATATATATATATATATATATATATATATATGTAGTTAATAATGTATTTTCGATTTGTAGGAATACAAAAAGGAAAAAATAGAAAACAGATTCCATCCATTGTTGATGATATTTAATCACTATGCTCAATATTCAGCACAGAAAATAGAGCTATTATTATATTAGAAAAATAAGAATTACAGGGATATGTTTTCAAAACATATTACCAGTGGCTGATGAGTGTTGGGCATAAAATGTTGACATTCACCAGATATATATCCTTGTAATTCTTATTTTTACACACACACACATATATATATATATATATATATATATATATATATATATATATTATATATATATATGAAACCATGATAATTGACATGTGTCAATTTAAACAAGTAAGAAACTGAAAATGTGAGGTATCTATGAAAAGGTTTTTGAAGATAGTTAGGATTGTGAAGAACAAGAATATATTCTTAAGGGAGTCAAAGGAAATAAAAATGTCAAGTTCTCCTCAGTATGAATATGTCATCTTATGAAAAAATCCAAGAACACTACATTCCATAAATAGAAAAAAAATCTTTCCCATCATCTCGTATATATATCGGACAAGTGACATTAACAGTCTCTCTCCGAGGTAGAATGTGGTTAGGGGGAGAGCTAAGCAGAATACGGCCAGGCTTTTCATTTTAATTTCCATTATAAAAGATTCACTAGTCATTACCTATCAAAAAAAAGCTGATGTATGAAACTATAGGTGAATACTATTATTACAAATGAATATTACAAGAGTAAATACTACTATTGAAGAGGCTACTGTATGGAACTATATGTATTTGTTATTTTACATATATTATGTATAAATATTACCTATCACTTATGTACAATATGTAAATATCATTATTACATACATTACAGATAAATATTACATAAGTAGATATTATTGTTGAAGAGGATGCTTCATGAAACTATTTGTATATATTACTTTACATATAAATATTACATGTTACATAAGTACAACTTGATATTAGAAAAAAAGACTTGTGTATAAAACTATACATGAACAGGTCTGGTTAGTCAAATGAAAGCATCATGCCATGTTGGGGGTGATTAATTAAAAAATTTGATAAAACGGTGATCAACAAATAAGTTACTTCGGTCACTACCTCTGTTGGGAAGTAATTTAAGTCTGAATTCTAAAAAAAAAAAAAACAAGCTTGAATGTTGCTGGACACAAAATAAGGGACCAATTTAGCATGAACGTACATTGCAAATTCAACCCAAGCACTAAAAACCTATTTGGGAGGGAAATTTTCGGAAAAACAACCAAAAATAAAAACGTTTTTTCCTGGACATCATCAGTTGCTTAACATCGATCGTTGGACATGGACCTTCCCAAGGATTCGCCACACTTTTCAATCATGGGTGTCACACGGAGACTTCTCAATCATGGGTGTCACACGGAGACAGTACTTTCTGACTTAGTCTTGCTCATCTCTCCATCTAACACTTTGCTGGCCTAATATTTTTCTAGGCATAATAAGGAGTAAATGTTTAAATATTCAGGCCTTGAGCACCACTGATGTAGTCCATTTGTTTGATACATACATACACTCATAGTCAGCCATCCAGACCTATTTAAAACTGAAGAAACCTATGTTGACAGTTTTGGTTACTGGTTTTTTAATATCACATAAATATTGTGTACATGATTTTTTCTAGAAAAATACTGATGTGTGGAAATAGATATAAGTATTACTTCAAAGAAAACAAGGTAATTGTTGGTAAGATCACAGTCAGGTTGAAGACTAGAGTCCAAACCATTTATTTCAATGAAAGTTTAGTATTTCAGATACTGGCATTACTTTTTTTTTTTTTCTTTAGATCATGAAACCATACTGGGAGTATTTTCATCACAGTAACCTAATTTTACTGCCACCACTACTTAATTTACAGAGAACTTACAAAGAAGCAAATTTGAGTGGCAGTGATTCATAATTTCCCTTGGACTGTCAGTTTACTATGCAGATCTGCAATGATTCACAGCTGTATTGATGTATTGTAATGTTTTTCACTTTGCTGATAATCAATTGACAAAATTTCTTTAACAATACTTGTGATTTTGGCGGGGGATTTTTTGATGGAATGAAAAAATGAAAAAAAAACTTGAGAAACACATCTATCGGTTATTTATTTGAAAAAAAATCTTTTCTTTCAAGTGGATTTTTTTTACCAGTGCTCATATTCTGATAATACTTTTTAAGGAGGTTTATTTTTTCTCCTCATCTCAGATTCTGATGATGAACAACTTTTTATACTGAATTTTTTTAAACTTTTTTTTAGGAAGTTTTTGTTTTTTTGTTTTTTTTTACCTGAGCTCATATTGTATTGGGATATGTATCATAGCATGAGTTAACTATCACAGTACGTATTGTATCATTGAAAAACATTTCGCTTCAGCCATACTATTTAGGCCACCTGCATTTTAAAATGGTTTACAGTTAGAATACGGGAATAAATTATGACTCAAATGAGAACAAGAAAATAACTGTAAGAAAAGAAAAGAGGTGTTTAGTATTTGTGTAGCTGTTACTTTAAAAATGACGGCTAACTTGCTTTTTTACTTTTTTTACTTTAAACTTTGTAGTTGAATGCAAAATGTGAGTGAGTGGGTGCTTCACCATAACAAAATGGTCATCGAGCTAGTTAAGTTCACTTTTATCATTGCATATTGACTTTTATCCCAAATATATGCCTCATACTTATGGCCTTGTGCCAAAACTAAACAAAGCTTTCATAAATAAATGAATGCAGAATTGTTATGTATGCATCCTTAACTCTTTTTGTCTCCAGTTGTTATGTACATGAGGAAGGCGAGCAGTGAGAATGGAAAATTATTTTTCACTGCATGTCTAATTAGTCAAAAGATATATTGAATTTTTGTTTTTATGGTTAATTTTTGATTATTTGGTATTATTTAGGCTTTTTTATTAATATGATTACTTTATTAGAATATTTTTTTTTGAATTGTGCTTCCCTCAAGCCGGGTGTAAGAGGCCAGTCCTTGGATTCACTCTTGGTTATAATGAACTGTTAACAACATGGATTGGATGCTACTTGCGTCCTGTGAATGTGTCTGTATCCAATTGATGGTGTCACAAAAACTTCTGGTCATTTGAACTGTAACACGGGTATTTCCTATTTTTTTTCTTTTTTTTTAATTAGATTATTTCTAATAAAAATGTCTCTAGAAGTGATAGCTTTTTATGTTAGGATTAAAGATGAAATGCACAAAACTGACAGATATTTATAGTCCAGAAAAAAAAACATTTCAGATTGTTTCACTGATTAAGTTCATACTAGAGTTACTAAATTTGGCTGGAGAGGGGAGGTAATCCAAACTTTACCTTGGAGACCTATCAAACAAGCATTGGAATAGCATTGAATTGGGAAACTGAATGAATTTTGAGGCAGAAGTTCAATATCAACCCCTCGAGACAAGTACTGAACCTCTGAAATTGGCTGGTTTTTGAGCCTCTGCCTCCAGACTAGCTTGATTTCCAAAATCGGCGCTATTCCAATTGCTATGTTAAGTGAGTCTCTTAGATAAAGCTCAAAGTATTCTCCTTTCTGGCTAAATCTGGCAACCCCATTTTATAGAGCAATTACATTTAATCAGCTCCTTCCACTATCTATCAGCTGAAAGGCTGACACGTGATGTCATGTGTAAAACAACTTCTTAAAAGCTTCAAAAAAGGAATCTCGAGGATATAGAATATTCAAAAAGCAATCTCAAAGATTGTTGATGGCAAAAAACAATTCATTTTTTAAATCCAACTGGTAAGGGGAGGGGGGGCAATAAGTCTTTTTTTCGCTCAAAAGAGATAAGAACAGAGTTGGGTAGCCAGACTACAAGAGATGCGTCTGATTGATAGGTAAGATTGTTATATATTTGCCACCAATGCCAACTACTCTAACCGTATTCCTCACTTTCGCTGACAATGTTGGACATATCCGAGTAGAAGACAGAGAGGTTAGTGAATTCATCCAATCAATAGTTTGATTTTCTTTCTTTCAAACTGCTAGACTGATCACTACTGTGGAGAGGGTATGGCGGTGTGCCAACGGTTGAGATAGGCATTAGATCAAGCATAAGTGTCAATGTTGAACGAAATAACCAAACTGGAAATTATTGAGAAGAGAAAAAATGCCTCTGCATTGCTAGAGGTGAACCATGCAGGAAAAGTTAAATGTCAAAATTTGACAGGAAGGCTAAAAGTACAAAACTATTTCTTTCTTCTTTCTTTTTTTTTTTTTGTTTAGGAATGGCAAAGTTCAGGAGAGGTGGGGAAAAACAGGTCTAGTTACTCACTCAATAGAAACTGTCACATGACCTACATCTTTTGGCTGTGTGCCGTGTTGCGGGAGGTGGGGATGATCAATTTGAAAAATTGGAAAGAGGGAGAGTTCAATGAATAACTGACTTCTCTCGCTCTGCGATCACTAAAAAGGATCTAAATTTTCAACAAAAAAAAATAAATAAACAGGCATGAATGCTACCAGACATAAACTGAGGGACCAATTTAACAAAAAGTTACATTGAAAATTCAACCTCCCCCTAAGAAACTATTAGAGCTGGTGGTGGGAGGGGGTAAAGCATTTGTTTTTTCTAAACATAATAAGGAGTTAATGGTTAAATTCTCAGCCCTCAAGCTCCATTGGTGCGGCCTGAGTACACACAATACAGACATAGCCAGACCAGCTTAGAAACTGGAAAAAAACACAAAACATGTTGATGGTTTTGGTTGATAGTCTCGAATGAGAATTAGCGTACTGCTATTTCTGCCCAGTGTCTGTCATGTGTCATCCTTTTCCTGCCTTTGTAACCTTTTTAATCTACCATCAGGGTTGAAACTCCTTTTATTCTCTTTGAATAACCCCCCCAAAATGTTTTTCATTTAAAACAAGCCTGGCTGCTGCAGGGTCAAACGCCACTCCTGCTTCTATTCCGACTTGCGTCGCTTGTTTTCCTCTTAGTCGTAACGGACTTGATGGTCTCAATATGTCCAAACATCTTGGATTGAAGCATGGTTGATTATCATCAATTAATTTTGATTGTTAATTCTTTCATCTTATTTTTGTTGCTTGTTCACACCTAGTATCAGTCAATAGTAGATGTAATAGTTTTGATTTGTCTGAATTTCTTAGATGAAGCATTATTATTATTGAAAACCATCAGCCAAAACTGCCAACACCAACATAGGTTTCAAGAGTTTCCAAGTGAATCTGGCTGGCTATTTATATATATATACAGGCCACACCAATGGAATTAGAGGGCTGAAAATTTAATCATTCATTCCGTATCATGTCTAAAAAAAGATGTTTTTCGGTTTTTTTAACACGGGGGGGGGGGTCAAAAAACCGAAAAACATCTTAAAAACATCTGTAAAAATAAGTTTTTGGCAGGGGAATTCAATTCACAATTTAAGATTATGCAAAATTGGTCCCTTTTTTGCATTCAGCTTGTTTTTTGAAAATTTAGACTTCTTAGTGGTCACACCTAAATGAAAGACAAAAGAAGTAACTTATCCAATGATCACCACATTTTCCAATTTTTTAATTGATCACCCCAACACAGCATGTTGCCAATAATGGTGGCTATGCGACTAAATGGACCTGTTATTATAAATTATCCAATTTTTTCAGCTTGTTTACACCTAGTAGTCACATTAGATATGATAGTCGTTGGTTGTTTGATCCTCAGATCAAGCAATATCATTATCAACTTTTTACACCTCTTTCATCTTATTTTCATGGCTTTTTACACTCATCTATGACCATTGAGTAGGAGTAAATTCACCAAATCTGAGTTCTCAACTCTCATCCTTAAAATAAACCAGAAGCTGTCATGTCAAGGTAAGACAGACTCCCAAGGATATGGAATCTGAGTTCATATCTTGTCAGAAACTAATTCTTTCTCTCTAATCGATACCATTTATTTAATGTTTGCAAAATAAATGTGAAAGAAAAAAAAAAGGCCTGAGAGTTGTGGTAAAAGGCAACAAAAAAATGAAGGTAAAATTTGACAAAAAATCAATTTTGACAGCAATACTTCATAAAAGAAATTCAGGCAACTCAAGAGTATTATATCTGATACTATTAATGCACTTTAAATAAAGAATATGGCTTGGAAGTTGATGTTTAAAATTTCATCAGTTTCTGAACTAGAAAATGAAACAAATATAGAGTGATATTTATAATCCAGAAATGAAACATCTGCAATTGTTATACTGTTTATGTGTACACAGCATTTACATTTAACCAGTTCCCTCTGAGGTCAATCAACTGTGAGTCTGATGGGTGAAGCGATGCGTTGATCCAATTACTTAAAAGCTTAGAAAAGGGAATCTCAGGAATATGGGATACCTAGGAATTAAATCTCAAAGATCTAAATTGTTGAAGAAGGAGAAAAAAAAGGATCAATTTTTGAACCATTGAATTCGAGTGGTAATGGGGGGTAATTAGTCTTCTTGCTTGGCCTACGGAACTGGAAACTTTCCCAAGATGATCATCTACTCTTTTCAGACTCTTGAAGATAACCCCTACCCATGCTTGTTACGAGGATGTGATCATGGGATATTTTGATATGTTTCCAAAATGCTAAGAGTTTACAGAATGGCTCGCCAGGTTTGGAGCCATTGGAAAGCTTCTTTTCTTTGATTCAGCTAGTGCTGGGGTTGCCAAACTTTTCAGACCATCGACCTCTCCCTGGAATCCTTGATCCCTCATCAAGCCCCAGGTAGGGCTGCCAAAACAAATTTATCAAATGTACCAATACAACATCCTAAATCGTACCAAATCATCCAAAAACGTACCAAATCTCTTGTATATAATCATATATTAGCCAAAACAATTATTATAAGTCAGTATAACACCTTTATCGAAAGTGCCCATTCAAAAACGTACGTTTTGAAAGGGGTGTGCTTATAGTACAGAGCAGCCTGCTATGATAGTCGTGTAAAATAATTTTCTGTCCATCATATAAAATTTCATGTCAGTGTTCCCAACTTGGATTGAATTCTAATTTAGATATTTTATATCTAAATTTAGATCTATGATTTTAGATGAAAGATCTAAGATCTGTAGTTTTTCATTCATTTTCATTAGATTTCTCAAGAACCACTGATTTAATCAACTCCAAACTCAATAATCCAATGCCGTGTATGCTGACTTATATATCTGGTGAATGTCAACTTCATACAATGGCCAGTTTTTGAGTAATCATGATGCACACACACACACACACACAGATTTCTCCAGTTTTTATTAGATATCTTTTTAATAAAAGACTTTCTTACTCAATAGACCCCTCCAAGCATTTATCAACCCCCCTTTTATTTCACAAATATTTATCAACCCTTTGGGTAATCCCATTGACTTCTTGGGATTGATATTGGTCCCTTTGGTGACCCCTGATCTAGTGAATCAGGAAGAACATATTTGAAGCAATTCAATGTCTAACAGTATGATGCAAAAATCTTCAGAAACCAAATCATCACCAACAAGTCCTTTGAAAACATCATCCACAACTCTTATCTTTACCAAGCCTTGCCTCTGAATACATTACAATATTGCCTCTAACATTGGTACAGGATATCACAAAGAAGAGATCAACTCTATGAAAACTGAGTGATAATTTAATTTGAATAAAAAGGAGAAGAACCGGCAAATAGATTTATTGATAAATGAATTAAAAAGTCACTTCAGGAAAGATAAGATTACACCTGACCAATTTAGCTTTTTCCTGTTACCTTACAAATAGTCACACGGGGAGATAAAACACAGATTGCCGTAGCATGAATGTTAGTGTGGAAGACATAGCAAAGAAAATAACCAGAGATAGTGTGAGGTATCCCTGGAGCACAGTTTGGGCAGGGATGTGAAAGAAGTGGCTAAGCAACTGATAATACTTTCAATCTGTCCCTACAAAAATATTTTCTGTATGAGAGAGAGAGAGAGAGAGAGGAGGGATAGTTGGCGTCCAACACTTCTCTTTCCAATATCTCATATTAACTGTACATATATTGCACTGACTTAATTTTGGCTTACAACCATATTTCATCTTAATTATACTCCTGTCTTGGGACCTATCCCCCCCCCTCCGTAGAATAAAATCAGTCCTAAGGTGACCGTGAAAGTTCAGAGGAGTTCATACGGTGCAAGCAACAATGTCTTGCATCTGGGTCTTGTAAAGAACTAGCAAAAATAAGACGGATAGTTTGAAGACCAGCCTTGCCCCCGATCTCTGCGTAAATATTTACAAGAATAAATCCAACTTTAATTCAACTGGGTATACGATAGGAGCCAGATTTTCTTGCTTTACTCAAAATAGAAGGCCAATACAACAAGTGCCAAATACGCCAATTAACCCTTTCAGGACTCTTGGAACGCATGTATTTCAAGGCTTCTATGTCTACTGGGATATATATGTACCATAGATCTCTTTTTATAAGTCCGTGTAGGTCACAAAAAATGAAGAAAATGAGATTTTCCTGGCTTTTACAACCACAGAGAACGACATCATCATAGTAGGAAACCTGTGTAGTAATTAGTTTGCATCACATGGCTGAACAGGGAAATCGTGTAGACAAAGTGATCGGCTAATTCTATTTTTTTCATCTGTCCCAGGATGAATGTCAAGTGGGACACGTGTATCCCATAATGGCTTTGGTTCTTCAAAACATGGAAAAAATAGTATTTAATAAATCATTAGTTTTCCTTAACCATTATATAAAGATCATCATGTTGATGGCTTAAACCCTTTTAAAAATTCATGGATTAAGCACTTTCATAGATTATTTTCGAAATGCTTAAGCTTTTTTTCCTCTCATGAATTTGGTCTATGTCATGTTTTCGATTTTTGACGTTGTCAGGGTACTCGAAAAATCTCAAAAAAGCATGAAAATATAATAATTCCATCTGATAAGGATTTTCTTTTCAATTTTCCTAAATTAAATTTACAAATTAGAGATTGATTTTACATAGTGTTAGGCCATCTTCAGCTGGGCCCACATTTAATCCTCTTTTGAGACTTTGAATAAATACTTTTTCTACATTATTTGACTGCAGACTTACTGAATGAAATGAAGCATACAACGTCAGGATTCAAATTCAAATAATAGTAATAAAATCTAATTCTGTATAGAAGACGGAAAACTCTGATCACGGTACATTATTAGGGATCGGGAAATAACTGACTTCTGAGTAGACTGATGGTTGGCAAGATAGTGTTGCATATCATTACGGCTCTCCATAATTGTGGCCTTGGGACAGACTAGGCTGAGTAACTGACTATGAATGCCTCTTATAGTGCAATAACCAGCTATCTTTCTGACCATTTTGCTGCTGTAGTGAGTCTGTTTTCAGTACTAAGCAATGAGGCTGGCTACCCAAAGACTTCAGTTTGCTTCCTAAAGCAGTTGACCTTATTGCAGCATCAAGGGCTGTCAGTTTCTGCCTGATTGATTGGTCGCAGAAAGAAAACTGATCTGCCACTCACCTCAGCAGATCCTTCAGTTGGTTGGCGTTGCTGCACATGCACAGATCTAATGCAAAGCTAGCTGTTTTCACAAATTGGTAAATAACTTTTTTTTTTTTTTTTTACAGTAACAAGACAGAGCAAATCTTTTTTGCCCTATCGAATTTGGAAAAAAACTGTCCGTATTTCCCAGTGTCAAATATATATAAAAAATTTACCTTCAATCTTACAAATAAAAGGTTACATTTTTTTTCGATATGTTCATCAGAAACTGTCAACATCAACATTATTAACATCGATATACATTGATAACATTAACTCTTTATTATGTCTAAAAAAAAAAGATATGTTTTGTTTTTTTTCAAAATTCTCCTCCAAATGAGATTTTAGTGGGGAGTTCAATTTGCAATGCAGATTTATGCTGAATTAATCCCTTAGTTTGTGTCTAGCAGCATTCACACTTGTATCGAAAATTCAGACTTTTGTACTGATCACCATCCAGCGAAAGGCAGGAGAAGTAACTTATTCATTGGTCATCTCTTTTTCCAATTTTTCAATTTTTCAATTGATCATCCTCAACATGACATGCTGCCTAAAGACATTAGTCATATGGTAGTGACTACTGAGTTATTAACCAGACGTTGACTTTTTTCTTACCAAACTTTTGCAAGTCAAAATTGGGGTATATCCTTGGGGCCAGGGCATCCTCAACCCCGGGAAATACCATAATTTTTGGAAGAAAAGCCTTGCTGCTTTAATGTTGTCAATAAAATTTCTCAAAAGAAAAATGTTTTAGTGCTAGGAAATCTTTGTAAGTCTGTGATGTTTTGAGAGAAATTGAGATGGTTTCATTCATGGATATAAGGGCCAAGATGGCTATAACTTGAGGATAATGTCGATTATTCTCAAAATATCCTGATTAAATGTTGAAAATCATTTGCGCCAACTTGGCTATGTTACAACACTTTTCTTTTTTTTTCAAATTTCTCTTTGGATGAAGTATTGCACCATTATTATAAAGCTTTTACCTTCATCTTAACTTTCAATTCCTTTTTATCATAACTTTGAATCAGACCATAATCCTAAAATAAAGAGTAAGTTATTTAATCATTGCCATACGATTTTTTTTAAAAATATTGTTGTAATAGAGGATTACTAGGTCTCAATGATAAACATCAACAAACGCAGAATATTGATTAGGTTTAAGGTGTAAAATTTAATGTATATGTAAAAAGAGTCAAGTTTAAGGTGTAAAATCAGCTTCTGCTTAAGTATGAAGTCCCTGTTGCTAAATTCTATTCTCACTGTGGGCTTGCTCTTTATTTTCTAATTGCATTGTTCAATCATTGCCATAGGATTATGATCTAATTCAGAGTTGTAATAAGGATGAAGGTAAAAAGCTTGTCAAAATTAATGATATTGGTTATGTTAGTTGCATTGATGTGTGCCTTTTATAAACTACATGTTCAGCTATCTTCTGGCTTGCCAATTCTCCTCTTAATTCAAACCCTTTCCTTTTTGACACTGCATGTATAATCATTTGAACAAATGAAAATTTCAACAGATTATTTCAATGAATCCTCACCCTTAATAATTTAAGGAAGCTTATACAGCAATACCTTAAATAGTGCTGTTTTGATTAGTTTTGGATTTGATGTAATACGATTTAAGCATTGTTGCACAAATTAATGTAACCAAGTATTAGCTGGAAAAACAACACATTGAATTATAATTAGCCCTTGAACAGTGTGGGTTTTGAACAGTGCAGAAAATTTGAGAATCGATTTACTATACTATTCAAGGTATATCTATATTTATTAACATTATCAATTTTTGACTCTTCCTTTCATCTTAATTTTAGTTGCTCTTCATTGCAATTACTCTGACCATCAGTCCACAACAGTGAGTTCACAATGAAGATCAGAAATATAGGATAAGCTTGCAGTGAGACTTGAACTCACATCCCTTTTGTCTTTGGGAAGCCTGGTTATCAGTACCTACTGCTCTTACCAATTGAGCTACGAGAACCCTTATGGTTGGCAGAAGATCAAATCTAATCCTAGAGCTACCTTTCATTTTTCCAGATCTCTTGGCATCACGTTTGCTGTTGTTTTTTCGCTATTACTTACACCAGCATCAGCAACGTTATCTTAATTAATTAGAAATTATCAACCAAAACTATTATTACTGAATTAGGTTTCTTCCATTTTCAAATTGGTCAAGCTGGCTAGATGGTTGACTGGTTATGTATGTACGTATGTATGTGTTAGATTCACAGACTGAACCAATGGAGCTAGAGGGTTGAAATCTTGAATATTTACCCCTTATCATGTCTAGAAAAAACATTTTCTTTTTGCTGTTTTTTTTTTCAAATTCCCCCCAAATTGGTTTTTAGTGGGGTTTCAATTTACAATATAGGTTTATGCTAAGTGCTCCTGGTTTTTTTTTTTTTTGAAACTTCAGACTTTTTCGTGATCACTGCCCAAACGTAAGGTGAGAGAAGTAACTCATTCATTTATCACTCCTTTCTAATTGATCAGCCCAACAAGGTATGCTGCCAAAAAAACGTTGGTCACATGGCAGTTTCTATTGATTGATTGACCAGACCTGTTTTTTATTAGATGAAGTATTGTCAACCATAATTAATTTTTGACAAGTCTTTTTTTCTTAAATACTTGACAATTCATCATTTGATAAATAAATCAAGATAATATTTCCACTTGTATTAATTGTTTCACAATTGTCACTTACATTGACTTAATAATGTCAGCTATTTATTAAAAGTTATCACAAAAGTAGCGTATAGTTGGGGTTGGTATCAGATTCTTTGATAATATTAAATTTCACAAATTATGAAACTTCAGTTGCACTACATTTATTTTAATTATTGAATTCCTCGTGTAAAGTGTTGCTCTTTCTTCTTTTCTTTTTTTTTTGTAATCTGAGAAATCTTTTGGGAGAGAGAACTGAATTTGCACTTTTAATTCTGAGATTAAAGTTCTTAACCCGTTGAGGTAATTGTAAAAGTTCAAGTATTCGTATAAGGTAGTTATATTTGCTATGCTCATTTCAGTATAGCACAAGGAGATGGTGCAAGTGGTATGAATCAAACTCAATGCTCTTGTAAATTGGTTTGCTAAATGGGTTTGTTAACCATTACACTATGACAGGCACCCTGAGTATTTATCAAGTAATAGCCTACAATCATGAGACTGCAGGTTTGCAAGATAAATGTAATTGTTACAGCTAGACTGTGAAACCAGTAATGTTGTGAAATCCCTGAACATTTCAGTGATACCATGAGATCCCTAGTCTAACATTCAGTTTAATAATGGCTAACAGGCTTGTGATGCTGACCATTACAACTGTAATGAGTTTGATTCTCACTGAAGGCTCTTCTGCTGTGGTCTTGTGTCTTAATATGCTAAAAAGTTGTTTACACTGTAAATACTGAAGTAGAATATACTTGATTTTTACTAATTTTAACTTATTTCGACACAATGCCGCAGTAGTGGGGCATCCAGTGAGGATCGAATGCATTCTGGTAGTAATACTAATAAGCATCACCAGCTCGTTAACCATAATTACACTGATTATGAAACTATAGACTTCATGAAATTACTGTTCAGGGATTTTGCAAAATCCCCTGGTATTTCATGGTATCACTCATTTCACAATCTTACTGTAACATATATCTATCAAATATATTACAGAAGTGATAGTGTGAGCATCAACAGCTTGTTAACCATTTCAGCACTGATCATGAAACTACGGATTTTATTAAATTACTGAAATGTTCAGGGATTTTACAAAATCACTAGTTTCTCACCCTAACATATATACATCAAAATAGGTTTGACTGTACCAATTGTAAAGAAATACTTCATTTTCATAGACCCCTTTATCTTAGTGGTTTGGATGTAGAAATACAACAGATTTCTGTTATTGAGGTTGAGAATACTTGCTAGCTATAAAATTTACCCTTCATACTCAAATTAATATTTGTGGTTTTCTAATGCAGCTTTTTATAAACATGTTTCCGTTCAGGATGGACAAAAGTTCAAGTATTAGTATAAGGTAGTTATATTTGCTAAGCTCATTTCAGTATAGCACAAGGAGATGGTGCGAGTGGTGTGTTTCAAACTCAATACTCTTGTAAATACCCTTATAGACATGCTGTGCACAGTCTCTGAAATAGACCTTGTATCTTGCTAAAATCAGATACAACAAGCTTAAATTATCAATATTTATTATTTACTTTCGGCCATAATCTATATAGCAATAAGCAACGTGCACACATACCTCTGTCAATCACACTTTAAAAATGAAAATTTTACGTTGAAAGGAATTGGAATAGAGGAGAGGTTCTGAAATTGGAATCGCTACATGCAAACTGCAAAGGGGGCGGCGAGAGGGAAAGATAAGCTGGGTAAAGATATGCAAAAGGGTAGAGTGTAAAGATATTTGCTTAAACAGAATGGCTTGAACCTGGCTTAAATGAGGTGGAACTGAACTCGTTTTTGAATGTCCGTGCTTGAGCTGAAGAATTGATAAAGTGCCAGGGATGTTTGCTCGCTTCAGGTAACTCCCATGAGTTTTTACAGGTGCTACTGCTTTAGATTTTCAGCCCTGAATATACTGTTGGCTAAGTAACTGATATTTTATTAGTAAATGATAAACATTCCTAAATGCTAAGGTTTAGCATTATATACTTCTAAGCCTCTCCCCACAAGGCATCCTACACGTAATTTAGTGCTAATCCAAGTTATGCCCAGTAAATAGTGCCTCACTGTAGAGCAATGGTAAGTAAGCTACACTTGCAAACCATTACTATTATAGTGAATTTGACCCTCACTGGGTACTTTTT
>OY735222.1:22992373-23144873 GCA_963457665.1 Thysanoteuthis rhombus | reverse complement strand
ACACCTCCCCAATAAGACTGACAGGGTCAATCTCTGATAAGTGAGATGTCCCGAGGGGAAGTGCCAAGAGAACTGGACAATTTTTGTCTCTACCTATACATTTGAGTATGAGTTGTCACTTCAAACTCAACCTTGTGTCACATTCCACATGGTGGGGAGGCAAATAAATACTACCTCCTCTTTTGGCCTAAATGAACAGCTAGATGACATTTCATCCTTCAGTAAACCATAATCCGAAAGATAATTACTAAGAACAGTACAATCTCAGTACCTGTTATTATCTGAAGATAAATAAAACAAGAAGCTGCTTAATCATTTGTTGAGAGGAAGCACTAAATGAAGAGATGTATATAATTATGTTTTTTTGTTTGTTTTTTCTTTCTCTCCCCCTGAACTTTAATAACTTCACACCGTTTCAAAACTGAACTAATAAAGTGCTTTATTCCTGAATTGAAATGTGCAAGTAGATTTTTAAAAGAAATTTATGAGACGTATATATCCTAACAGTCATAGTAACCTCGGTACGTATATAGATGTCCCACGAGTCTCTAAAAGGTTAAACAAGGTGCCAGTCTGTTGGTATCATTTTCACTAGATGGAGGGAAAACAGTAGAAGAATTGCCAAAAAACAGCAAAGTCTACATGTGAAAGAATTGGAACAAATCAATTTTATTCTATAAGAAGCTGTAACAGAAGAGGCACATGCCTCCTCGAAACTAAGCTGGTTAGTACTGAGGAACTGGAGCCGCCAAAATTCTGTTACTGGATGTAAACACAGTAGCTGAATTCTTAGACTCCACATGTGCTTGCCTGTTGAGAGAGATAGTATCAGTAGCTAGAAAGGAATAAATGAAAAAAATAACCAAGAGAGGAAAAATGTTGCTACTAACAACAGTTTTACCCCAGAGACAAATATATTCAAGACGATTTGTAAAAGAAAAAAGTTACAAGGCACTTACCTCAAATTTTCTTTGGATCTTTATAGATTTTTTTTTTTTTTTTCCACTGGCTTGTTGAGTTAGTGCTTTTAGTAATAGTCTCTTGTTGAATGGTAGAATATTAGGTATCAGCAGTATAAGACTAATTTAGTTTTGGTTCTGTTGCTTCTCACGCTTTTGTCATATAAGTATATCCTTTGTTGAATCAGTGTCCAGTTTCCTCATTCTCATGCTTGGACTAATGCTTACGACGTACCAGATGCAAATTTAGAAATTCCTCTAGTCGAAGACCGAACTTGTGTTCAGTCTAAATTGTACAAGAAATTTGTTGTTGTTGCTAAAATATTGGATATGAATTGAAGTTTAATCAGGTTAACTTCTTAGAAGTGTCCTAAGAGAAACAAATTCTACTTGAAGGAAAGTAATGAAAATGTTGGTTTTTAAAAAAAATAATTCACTTGAAAATTTAAAACTTTTAGATTGCTATAATAATTAATTCGAAATGAAATTTTCTCCCTTTTTTTTTTTTTTTCATGTAGTTGTCAGGATTATTTTTAGGCTTGGGGTAAATGAGACGTCTTTTTTTGTAAGTTGTAAAAGAAATAAACAGCAGGATTTACACTTGAGTAGAAATTGGTTTTCTGCTTCCAATCCTACTCTTGCTTATTTTTTTTTTTCCGTATGTTATGATTGCAAATTGATTTCCAGTTTGTTTGTTTTTTTTTTAAGAAAGAATGGAGGAAAAAAAAAACAGCAAAGATGAAGCTAAGACTACAGCTTCATCGCCTAATCACTTCATCTTTCGGAATGTACCATTCTCCTGATTACCAGGGTTGCATCCCTCTCTCTCTCTCTCTCAAGTGTAGCCGGCATCGGCACATCGAAGAACAACTTTTACAAGCACACATCCACACACACACACTCATTCAACTGCTAAATCCTTTCGAGCAAATGCTTCTTCTACGAGAGAGACTGGTGAATATCCCAACTATTAGTACTGGTTGATTCTTTCCTTCTTCTTATTTTTTTCTTCCTCCTCTTCCACCTCCTTCTTTCCCTCCTCTTTCTCCCTCTTCTGGCTGCTGCTGCTGATTCAGATGTTCTTCATCCTCCCTTTCTTCCCTATAAGTAACAGGACAGTTGATGCTGTCCTGTGTTGAGGTTCCACATACATACAAGCTTTTTTGGCTCTCTGGTCTTCACAGTGTTGCCAATTCAGATGTTTTTCATCTAGATCTAGATATTTTTGTTCACATCTAGATGTCAGAAATTGATACTCAAAAGATTTTTTCGAAAATAAGTAATATGTTCTATGCAATTTATTGTAAAAAAATGAATGATATTCTTAGAAAAGCAAGTAATATTTTAAAAAAGTAAATGTTGAAAATGTAAGTCACATTTAGTTTATTGATAACCTGTTATATTACTCCTAGATTTCTAGATATATATCTCAACGGTTCTAGATGCCTTTTAGATGTTTTCAGACTCAAGTTTAGATGTAAACTTTAAAATAAATCTGGCAACACTCCCCACTGCTGTCTTCCTTGGAAGATGTGGCTTTGAACACAGACACACTCACACTGTGCTGGGCCAGAGTCATTTGGGACAAAAACAAGTATAAGGAGAGGAAGAGAGATGGTGGAGAGAGATAAAGGTTGGTTCAGAGATAGGAAAGCTAGCAATTGAAGGGGAGATGATTGTCACTCAGAGAGGAAGAGAGATATGGTAATGTTTTTTAAAAGGATGCTATTGGAAGGGGTGTGAGAACAAAAATAAGTAAATAAATATCAGTAAAAAAAATAAGTGCCTGAGAGGCCAATGGTTTTATACTGATGTCATGCCACCAGATAAGCCGGCCTGGTATTAAATAGAGAGGGTGAAAATTATACAAAATTCTCTCTCTCATCCCTTCTTCATTTTCTTCTTTTTTTTATTTATAAGGATTTCCCCTTCATCTCAATTCAAAAACATTTTTCAAAGTTATTTTTTTTTAGCTAAACTCATATATAGTTCTATCTTTTCAAAAAAAAAAAAGAAAAAGATGGACAATCAGAGCCAGTCCTAGAGTTACTCACACTCCAGGCAAGCTGAAATTCTGAGCCATTCAAAGTATAGTATTGTTTATTTATTTCTTACAGTGAGAAAAATAAATGTATAGGTATAAAAAGTTTATTGCAATAATCAGGTAAAAGGAAATCGTCCCAAGATAGCATCATAGTTTCAGATCTTATTTTTATTGTTCTCTTTCTGTTTAAAAAATCAATTTTTCCATTTGTATCTGGTCAAGTCTTACTGTTTCAGGCATATGATAAGGGGTCCATTAGCATTAGATACCGTGGGTCACTGCCCATGTTGCTGGTACTTAGGGCCCCTGGTCCTGACAACCATAGTTATTTTTTTAGAAAAGGGGGTAATTAATGAATAAGATATTCCTCTCACCTTTTATTGGGCAGTGATCTCTAAAAGAATCTGAATTTTCAGAAACAAGCATGAATGCTACCCAACACAAACCAATGGACTAATTTAGCATAAACTTACATAGCAAAATGAACATCCGAATAAAAACCTACTGGGGGTGGGGGTAAAAAAAAATTTTCTTTTAGAGATTTTTCTAGATTTAATAGAGTAAATGTTTAAGTTTTCAGCCTTCTAGCTCCATTGGTGTAACCTGTACGTGTGATGTATTCATACACGGCCAGCCAGCCACACCAACTTTAAAACTGAAGAAATCTATTTTGATAGTTCTAGTTAACGTTTTGTTTATTTTGAAAATGACTCCTAAAATACGATTATCTATTTCTCCACTTGGTCAAAACATATCCGTCTGATCACATGCAGTGATACCTCCTACTGCCTTGACATTTACTATGCTGAGCTTAGTCTGGCATGAGGCCAAAGAGAGGAGAGAGAGCATCTTGCGAACCTTCCAAGTGAAGAATGCTTGCCTTGAAAATCAGCAATGAAAATCCTTGCTTTACTACCTGGGCTTAAACACCAACCATAAAAAAAAATTTTTTTTTCTAAAAACTTATCTTGAGTGGCTAATATTACGCTGTCTAATCAGCTAGTCTGATACTAATAGAGAGAGAATATAGTACAAAATTCCTTCTTCCCTCCCTACGTCAGTTTTGAAGGATCTCCACCCCCGCAACATCCTCCACCCACCGTCATCTCAATTTGAAAACGTTTTTTTTGTTGTTTTTTTTTTCTTCTACTTTTGACTAATTTCTTACTAATGAATGTAGATATGACATTCTTTTGAACTTTTAACCAGCCTTTCTCAACCTGGGCTCCTCAAGAGCTTATCAGGGGTTTCCGCTCAAAAAAAAAAAACGAATACATACATGCATTGCTTGTATTCTTATTCATATTTTTATCTCTGTGCACTTGAATTTCGGATGTCTGTTTGTATGTTTGTGTGCACCTCCTTTCATGATGGAGGGGGTAAGAAAGAAGAATGGTTTGAAAGGCCTGACTGACGGTCCTGAGGGAGTTGGGGCAAAAGCTGACCAGCTTGATCAGCCATTGTTCAACAAAGTTTATTGAGTTGGAGGGGTGGGTGGATTTTTTTTTCTTCTCCAACTTAACAAATAAAAAGCTACGATAGCCATTCGTATAGTGCCATAAATACAGTTCTGATAAACCTAGTGAGTAAATATATAAGAGATGAAGGTAAATTGTTGTTTAAAGTCAACATTATTGCAACGGGTTTGCCTTCACATTCTCCATCACTTGTAACAATGTTTTCTTGTAAACATTTCTATTTTTTTCGCAAGTTTTCTTCTATCTATTTCTACTTGCTTTAAATCATCTTCCTGTATCACCATCTTAATGTAAATCCTTTCATCTTCCAAGTATCTTCCAAATCATTTAATTTTATTCTATTAACCTCTATTTATTGACATTACATCAAAAAAATGGCTTTTACTCATTTGTACCATTTTCCCATAAACCTTTAATGTCTGAGATAACATTTATTGTCAACAATATTTATCTTTTTTGTCACGATTCGTTTAAGCAAACGTAATTTAAATTTATAACATCAAGAAAGCTGCTCTATAAGAATTTATTGAACATAACTAAAAAAATTGGAAAATATTTTTCACAAGTAATTCTTTCTGCTTTCGATCCTTAATACTTATGTTTACTCCAGAAATTTGTCAGTTTTCAAAAAATAATTTCTTTCATGCCTTCAAGAGGAGGGTTCTATTTACATTGTAACTATGATGCTAAACTAGACCATTACTTTCTGCCTGTCATACTGAAGCGCTCTTTTGAGGTATTTGGTTTCACTCGGTTCCTTTCGGTTACTTCCTTATATGTAAAAAAAAACACAAAAAAAAAAACCTATTGTTTGCACTGGAAACCCAAACCCCTACCGTGAGCCATTTTAATAATGGCTACACAAAAAACTGCATGGATTATGTTGACCTGTTCGATGGTACGTGAGGGCAAACACAGGTTTTGCCCTAGAGAGTGCACAAACCTGGCACAGTGTGTGCGACACCTGTGCCAGGAATCGATCATACAACTTCCTAGTTACAACATTCATCATCATCATCTGTCGTTGGACATAGACCTTCCCCAGGATTAGCCATAATTCTCTATCATGGGCGTCGCAGAGCTGATATTTTCTGGATTGGTCTATTTCATTTCTCCGTCTTGTATTCTGTCAGTCTTGGTTTTGCATGTTATCTTGCAACATGGCCAGCCCATTGCCATTTGAGTTCTTTAATAGATCCTATGATGTCTCCGACTCCTGTTTTCTTCCTTGTATACTGTGCTGTCTTGTGATCTCTCCATGTAAGTTTGAGCATGCTTCTCTTATGCACACGTTGCATGCTTCTCAGTTTACACGCAAACAATTTTTTGGCTTGTGCCACCCTGCTTATCCAGTTGTGTTGTGTTGTATTAGAAAACACTTATTAAAGAATGTTTTATTTCTGTATCGTCAGGGGTTCAGTTATTTTTCTCCAGGTAATGCCAGGATTCCCTGCTAGTTGCTAATAGATTTCCAAACCTTGTTTTCTTTAATCGAGACTCTATCTTTAGAAAATTGTTTTTCTTTGTATTAAATGGGTTATTTGATTATTTTGTTATGATTGCCTTCTGAGTTTGTTTTTTTTTTTATTTTTTATACAAGTGTATAATGTTTATGAGGAACATTAATTTAATGAATAGCAAACTAGGCTTATCAATTGAATTAATTATTAAATGTCCTTTTGGTGATAAGAGACTGAAAAAATATAGTATCTAAGAATGCTGATGAAATAAACAAATATGTAGAAAACTTGCCATCAAAGTCAATAATTGTACAACCATGTCAACAAAATTCGAAGTCTTGTAAAGAAAATTCCATCAAAGAAATAGATATGGTCAGAATAAATTCTATTCATGATATCCCATAGCATTTTCCACTGGAAAATATCTAAAATAGAGTGAAAAAAAAATAAAAACATCTAGAAACATCTAGATTCTGGAGAATCTAAATGTCATCTATAAACCTGCCAAAATAAGGTCCAAAAAGGTCAAAGAAAAGAAGACTTTTTTTTTTTTTTTTTTTTTTTTTTTTATTAAAAAAAAAATATTTTTGGAAAGGGTGTAGTGGAGTACTGGTATCAATTTTCAAGTCTGTAGACAAAACAGTATGACCAGGAGTGCTGGAACACAAATAAACACATGCCCATATAAAAAAAAGGATAGACCCATTTGACATCATTGATGTCTTCATTTGTTCAACCATCTTCCTGTACTCTGTTGAATACTGATGATTACTTTTAGATTATGATACATTTTAATCTTTAGTACACTGACATATAGTTAGCTGCATACATGATATTTTCATGCTGGGGTTCCTTGAGATATGAATGTTATTTCAAGGGTTCCTCAGGTCTAAAAAGGTTGCAATGAACAAAACTACAAGTCTTTTTCTACGTAGTGGGAAAAATTGTGATGATTTTTTTAAAAATTGTCTTCAAAAGATAATTTTCTATTTCTCCAGTCAAACAGAACATGAGATGATCTCAAATTTCCTACCTTGATGACTTGATATTTACTAAACTTAGCAAAGTTTGACACAAGGCCAAATTCAGGATATGGAAATGGAACAATGGCATTGTACCAACCCTTAGTCCTTCCAAGACTAAACCATTAAAATGCTTGATAATTTGATTTTTAAGAGGCTATAAAATACCCAAAACATGTTAACAAAGGTTTCTTGAGTTTTTGAGCTGATCTGGCTATGTATTTATGTATGTATGTTTGTATGTATCATGCGTAGAGGTTGCGCTAGAGGGCTGAAAATTTCACCACTTCTACCTTATTAGAAAAACAGTTGTTTTGTATATTGAAAAGTCATCCTCTGAATAGATTTTTAGTTCAATTTACCATGTAGGTTTATGCTAAATAGGTCCTTTTTTTTGTTTCAATCAGTGTTCATGCTTATTTTTTTTAACTGAAACTTTTTTAATGATCAACATCTAGCAAAAGGCAAGAGAAGTAACATATTCATTGATCATCCCTTTCTCCAATTTTCAAACATGACATGCTGTTAAAACATTGGTCATGTGAGGGTTTCTATTGAGTGACTAACCAGACCTATCTTTAATTCTCTCTAGACTAACCCATTAAAATGCTTAATGACTGAATTTTTACCTTACATTATTACATTTCCAATTAGTAATACCTTTGCTTTTTCCAGAAATGTGTCAAGTTCAAGCCTTCAGGAGCTGATCTGGCTATGTATGCATTATGCACCAGTGGAGCTAGAAGGCTAAAAATTTCGACATTTCCCCATAGAAACTGGTTGTCATAGAACCTTGTAGTTCAGTTCAATCCAATTTTACTTTTATTTATCTTGTTACTTGAAGTATTTTGAATCATTATTATCAAAAGCCAGTCATACAAAAAAGCTAAAAACCTGTTAATTCATAGTTGATTGTTAAAAAAAAAAATATTATTAAATCAAAAATGTTCTATATTTTGAAGAACTAAAATCATGATCAGCACTTTTCCGATTAGACACAGAAACCCAGGACAGTTGGAAAAAAAACCAAAAAAAACAGACTTGGCTGATCACTTAGTCTACACGTCTTTCTTATTCAGTCATGTTAAGCAAACTAATTTCTGCATGGTTTCATATTATGATGATGTTGTTGTCTGAGGTTGTAAAAGCCAGGAAAATCTCATTTACTTCATTTTTCATGACACACACATCCCAGTAGACTTCTAAAATAGATCTACTGGACATAAATATCCAAAGTCATGGAAATTGGTAGTTCAGTTCAATCCATTTTAATTTCTATTTATTTTGGTAGGCAAAGTATTATAAATCGTTATTAATTGTTGTTGCTTTTTATTGCAACTCAGGCTGGGTACTCTTCAGCAGTGAGAAAATAAATCAACAGCGCTGGTCGGAATAAAGAACAAGTTCCAGGTGAGAATCAAACTCACAACCCTCTATACCAGAGACTGGCTAGCTTGGTGTGCAACCGTTTTTACAACTGCACTACTGGAACTTGGTGACAAGCATCAGTTGAAATCAAACCTTTAAACTCACTCCCTGATCTCCTCTTTGCCATGTCTGTTATTAACGGGTCCTTCAGTTCAGTCCAATTTTTTTTAATCTATTTTAGTAGATGAAGTTTTACAAATCATTATTATTCATTTTTGATACTATTAAGTTCATCTTAAGAACTGAAGAGTACCCAGTCAAAGTCTAGTTGCAATAAAAGTCTACAACTATTAAGATGAGGGTAAATAGTAGCAAAAATGAATAATAACGATAGTTATAGAAACCTTGGGATATACATGCCCAAAGAGTCTTGAAAGGATTAAAATAGAAAATAGCCTACCTACCTTGGAGATCAGGATACCGGCTTTGTACACGGGCTTGAGCACCAACCACTCGAGCAAGTAGGAATTGTGCAACTTATCTCAGCCACGTGGTAACTCTTCCTCACCATTTTAATGAAGTCAGGGTTTCTGATAAAATAGTTATGTGAGTGTTTTAAAATTTTCTTTTTTTTAATAAAAAATTCTGTTCTCAATGCTTTTTCTATGATGAAGAAACAATGTAGGTACACAATTCTGAAAACCGATAAGCTTGAGAAAAATGATTGGTTTTTCCCATGGATGCCAACTGCACACCAAAGCTCGCATTTGGTGCCAAACAAGACACCTTAATCTCGTTCACGGTCTGAAATCTCCTTGTTAAAGCTATGATTCACAGGGGACAAAGTATGGAAGATGACAGACTTGGGTAATGAGATTTTTTCCAAAAAAATCCTGCATGAGACGTAAAAAATGGACAGGCATTCACACACGCATTGCACAAGCTCATTCAATGACATCCCACTACTGTCTGAGTAACCCCATA
Organism: Thysanoteuthis rhombus; assembly: GCA_963457665.1. Classification (NCBI taxonomy): domain Eukaryota; kingdom Metazoa; phylum Mollusca; class Cephalopoda; order Oegopsida; family Thysanoteuthidae; genus Thysanoteuthis; species Thysanoteuthis major. The sequence continues at coordinate 23,135,558 of OY735222.1, read as the reverse complement.
AGAGAGTGTTTGTTCCTGCATATGCAATAAAATCCTATCTGATCGGTTTCCAAGTTACTTCAAGGTTCTCAGGATATTCAAAGTGGCTTGATAATTTTCTTGACAGACCTTATATCCATACATATGATAATCAGCATTCTGCATTTGCCGTATGTAATGCTCACACCATCTGTTGACGTACCTCAGTAAAAATAGAATTTTACATTACGTTAGACTTGATAAATTGTATCTCCACTCAATTTCACCTTAAGATTTTTAAGAATAGTTTTATATTCAGGAAGTATTGAACATGAACAAGAAAACGCAGAGCAACATAATGTTTTTGATATTTTATAAATACAATGCTATTGCAAAATTATTTGATTATTGCCACCATTTTTTGATAGCAAGGGTAAAACAGTAAAGAAATAATAATAAAGTATTTGAGTCAATATAAGACGAGCCTTTTGTCAAATAACCATTTTGTCTTCATTGATGTGGAAAAGCTGTAGAGAAATCAATTTTTCTATCTGATGTTTTTTTCAATGACTGTTTGGCTTTGGACATTAATTTACTCGGCAACTTGATTTATCTGGATATATATTGTATCTTCCAGTGAATAAAGCGACCTTCAGATAAGATGGGACCCCAATTCCAGTCTGCATTTCGTGGTTTTTAGCTCACAGTTTAGCCACAGTTTGCATCTCTCAAATAAGACAAGCTCATTTTGGGGAAATTTTATTGGATATTTCAAGTGTCATCTTATCTGCCAAAATATACGGTACTTATTGGTTGGTCAGAGAACATAATCAAATACTAAGCTCCTTTCAAGGTTCTTATCTTACCAAAGTTAAAAATGGGACTAAATGCTTATTTGCTTCTACTGCAGGTAAGATAGTAATGGGAGAGTGATTTACACAAGTGCTCACTCACGCACACTCTTCTCGATCAGCCACAATATACCAGTAACTTTTTGTTGAGATATCTGGTAGTAAGACATAGCACATCAAGAAATGAGTACATGCTGTCCCAAAGGATATTAGTTATACTACTGATAAGGCATTTTGTCAAGATATTTGGCAGCAGGACAGACCACTGGAAGCATTAATTATACCATTGTCAAAATAAAACAAGGGGATCCATGCCTTTCCCAGGGGCCTTAGCATGAAATTATAATAAGAACTCAATTCTTCAACTCAGTGGTAAACATTATATAACACCATTATATTCCTATCTCACCAACTCTGACAAAAAAGATATATTTGTCGGGGTTAGGGAGCACGAAAGGATATATATTCAGAATATATCTCAGTATCAACCCAGTAATCCACAAAAAATGATACAGTCCCTTGAAACGGGAACATTGTTTGCATGACATAAAACAATTGTACTGCACCATCCTTTATTTACTATGAGGTTCCAACTTTCAAACAACCTCAGCCTCTGGTCGAAAGTCTGATGGGCAGGGGGGGGGGGTCAAATGCCCCCTCCCTCCCATAGTAGATGCCCATGCTCAGACATTAATTTGTCACAACTTGATCTGAATGAACCCTTGCAGTTGGCAAATTCAAATAAGCTTTGATCAGTGCAAATGCATGCTGAAAGATAATCAAAGAGGTCTGGTTAGTCACTCAATAGAAACTGTCACGTGACCGATGCCTTTTGGTATCCTGCGTGGTTGGGGGTGACCAATTGAAAAAAATTGGAAAAAAAGAGATGATTAACGAATAAGTTACTTGGCTCACATTTTGTTGGGCAATGAGCTGTGAAATGTTTGAATATGCAAAAAAGCAAGTGGATACAAACCAAGTGACTAATTTAGTATAAACTTTCATTGCAAATTAAACCCACCCTTAAAAACCTATTTCGGAAGGAATTATCAAAAAGAAAAAGAAAAACACATTATTCCTTGCATATTAAGAAGTAAAAAAAAAAATGTTTCAGTTTTCAGTTCTCTAGCTCCATTGCTGTAACCTGTATACATGATACATAAATATGTATAGCCAGCCGGACTAACTTGAAAACAAACAGAAACCTATGTTGACTACTTCGGTGACAGTTTTGGTTGATGGTTTCTAATACTGGTATATCTTGTCAGCAACCCCAGAACAATCAAATCATCTTGAATCACTATCCAATTCATTAGTTCTCTCATGCCTGAGATACACTGAGTGGGAGTTCAGAAGCAAATTCGCTACACTAGTGAGGGATTTGCAAGACTTGCTTGCTAACCATCATTCTACAACAGGTGCTCTCAACCACTTGGGAGTGTCTGACAAGATTACTATCTTGTAGTGAATTGGATAGTGATTCAAGATGATTTGATTGTTCTGGGGCTGCTGACAAGATATTTCATTGATAAATCTCTCATTGACGTCGATAGTACAATGAAGGATGTCTAATAATAAAACCAGCTTCTTTCAAGCTGGATGTTTTGTTCCAGAAAGAATGTACGTAGTACACTTGTTGGAACCTAATAGTATTGAGAGTCGCTCATCTTCTTGGATTTTCCTGTTGTTTCTGACATTGATCCAGATGATTAGCAATGTTTCAGAAGGATTAAAAGACAAACAACAAACCTCTTCTGTTTGTCGATAGTCCTGGTGCTCTGATAGAGCCAAGTAGGACTTTTTGAGTTGACTAATAGAACCAATTGGAAGTGCTAAAGGCCCTTCAGTGAGTAAGAATATCTTGGGTAGACATTCCAGATCAGTTGCAAAAAAGAATTAAGCATCTTTTTTCATAATAGTTGATTTTCACTGTAGTGTCCCAATCAGGAAAAAAAAAAATTTCATCAAATCTAGGCATATTATATATTGCGGAAAGTAAAGTTTACAAGAGAACCCTGTGCTTCAGAGCTATACTGCAGCACCAAGACTATTTAGAACTAGGTTGTATTTTGTAAAGGCTTTTGAAGATAAATCAATTAAAATATATTATATAACAGTAGGAGTAAAGCATATGCAGTTTGGCCTTCTATCATTAGGTGAGCCAGCAGCACCCTTTGTGTGGCAGTGTGCCAAAGGCCGTGTGCGTGAGTGGATGTGTTGATTAGTCTCGCTTACTTTTGTAACATCTTGTTCAGGTGTTTTGGCATTTTTTTCACTAGCTGATCTCAAAGGGCCTGCATCAATATCTGCCTCAAGATGGTTGCAGAAACTCACCAGTTTCTTCAGAAAGTCTTTGGAGACAATGCCATGTCCCGCAGCAGAATGTTTTTGTTTTTTTTTTATACAAGGGTTTCAAGACGAACATCCGTCAAAGACGATGACCGCTCTACACAGCCATCTACCAGCACAACACCAGGAAACTCTGCACCAGACGGCTTTTCTTGCAGGTCATAGACCAACCAACAATCACTGATGCTTGTGATATCGTGGAACTGTTTTACAGCAATGTTGAATGCATTTTGTCAGACGTGATGGGATGGAGACGCATTGATGCAAAATTTGTGCTGAGACCAATCATTTTTTGTCGGGCGAGACCTGACTTCTAATAACATGGTAATCATTTCCCATCAACCCAAACACCTGACCTTGCAACTTTTTCCTCTTTCTCCAAGCTGAAATTCCCATTGAAAGGGCATCACTTTGACTCTATTGAGGAGTTCCAAAAGGAATCACAGGAGGTGATCAAGACCATCACTCGAAGCCTTCCAGGGATGAATGGAATCATGGGGAAATTGCTGGGATCACAGTAAACATGCCCAAGGGGACTATTTCAAAGGCAATATTGAGAACTAGGAACTAGGGTCGGTTGTTTACCTGCTATGTTCAAATTACTGGAACTTTTGGGTATTCCCCATAGGCATCCTTTCTCTTCATTCAAAACACCACTTGATGACATTTGCCCATGGTCTTTATTGATAGGATGTTGATTTGGTGTTTCTTACAAAAGAATTAATTTCATTACTAGAGACCTTTTAAGAACTTTGGAGGCTGTAAGTGACACTAGTAGTATTCATTGCCATGTTCATTTGCTTCATAACAGCAAAAATTCATTGGGATATTTCCTGGCATTACTCCATTACAGGCACCCAATTCTTTCACAGGATTCATTGAATTACCAGTAGAATGTTGTATTTGATCACAGTGTTATAAAAAAATTTTTTTAAATAGATAACATGTCTGGTTAGTCATTCAATAGAAACCATCATGAGACCATCATCTTTGGGCAGTATGCTGTGTTCAGAATGATCAATAAAGAAAAAATTGGAATAAGGCGTGATCAATGAATATGTTACTGTCCTGGCCTTTTATCAGATAGTGATCACTAAAAGTGTAAATTTTTTTCGAAAAAGTGTGAAAACTGCTGGATACAAACTAAGGGATCAATTTAGCATAAGCTTACATTTCAAAGTGACCCCCCCCACACACACACACACTATAAACCTACTTAGGGGGTGAATTTTCAAAGAACAAAAAAATCTTATTAGACATTATAAGCAATAAATGTAAAAATTTTCAGCCCTCTAGCTCCATTAGTGTGGCCTGTATTTATGATACATACATACACACCCAGCCAGACAGACCCACTTAAAAACTGAAGAAACCTATGTTGATGGTTTTGGTTGCCGTTTTCTAAAATGAAGATAGGAAAATATTTCTATATTTGGATGAATAACCTTTTTTTATCATCTTCATTTGAAAGTACCCTGAGAGAAATCACAGTGATGTTTCTTGTTCGGGTAAAATTGTTGAAAAATGGCAAAATAAAGGCTTTATGTTGACTGTTAAAATGTAGTTTGCTTTTTTTTTCTACCGACAATATGACACTGGCCGTTTGTCACTGCAACAGTGGAAGGACTCAGAATTTAATCTTCCTTTGAGAAAGATGTGCAGTTGTCGATAAATCCTATTAGAAAGAGATAAATTTTCCAGTAAGATGAGTGTTTTGAAGTGATAAGCCTGCTATGTGGCTAAGATAGTTGCATATTTTCCCCCAGAGATCAGTATTTTTAAGCTAAGGTAAAATCAGGAATTTTTAATGCTGCTAAGTTAGTTTCCTACTAGCACCATGGATCGTGTTCAAACCCAAGTGAAAAAATCCAAGATTTGATATGCTGATTTTGAAGGTTGGCAAGCCTTGGTGCTACACAGTCTTTCTGCCCATATTTCCCCTAACTTGACCTTGGAGTGCTCAAGTATAATCTTAGTATTTCAACATATTCAAGATATGTTTTTGTTTTTTTGTTACGGGGGTTTTCTTTATATGCCACTTATACATAAATGTATGAAAATCAAATTAAACTTTACACATTTTTTAACTTAAAAGATGAAGACAAAAAATGAAAAATCTCTGTTGCTTTCAAAACATTCTTCGAGCGAATCTTTCTCTGGAAACTTTGCATAGAAAGAGTTACCTACCTATTTTCTTTTTTGTCTTTGGGATTTAAATGTTATATCTTTTTGTTTTTTTTTTTTGTTTTTTTCCATTAAGAAAAATTTGAAAAATGGAGAAAGCCGTTTATCATAATCACAGGTAGTATTATCAAACAGTAAATTCATGCAACTACTGCTGCGAAAACAGCAGCAGTGTCACTAATAGAACCTGTATCAGATGACCCTGAGGTCAGGCATGGTTCCCGGGTCTCTAATCCAGGGCACTCCAGCAGTACCTCAGGATATCACTATGCTTGATTGGTTCTCTATCATAGTGCAGGAGTGCCCTATCCGTGCAAATACAGCCTTTACCTGATCTTACAGCCTCTTAATATTTATTGCTATCTAAATCAGTCGGTTTGAAACACTTCATTTAAAATGAATTAAAAATCATATCAGAATATTCATATCAGTATCAATTTTCATGATTTAAATTTGTTTATAACAATGAATTTAAATTCATTGTCATGAATTTAAATCATTCCAATTGTTATATCCTTTGCTCAAAGTTATCAGCCACTTATTGTTATCTAAAAGACCCTGTCTCAAAATGATAACAATAAGGAGCTTCTCCTGTATATCTTTCTTTTACTTTTAGCTTTAAAATTAAGATGCATGTTATACACCGGGAGATGCATTGTATAACACAAAACACATGATCTACCAATTTTGTATTTGCTTTTAAGAATGGACACTAGGAAAAATCTAAAAATTCAAAAACTTCTGTCACTAAGACTTTCTATGGTGGAACAGTTCTATTTTAAGTACCCAAAAAATTCAGTGGCAAAAATCAATAGTAAAATCACTGCTTATATTTTAGGAAGCCAAAAAAATTCTGTTGTTCTAATCGTTGTCTGACTATAACACATCCTTCAAATTTTCTTAAATATAATCCATATGTCATTGTTATCTCTCACATATGAGGAAGTCAGATTAGGCATTTATTTTTGATTATTACCTAACTTTCTGAGATGGATTATTGTCAAACTCTCAGTGAATTGACTTTATTATCGCAATTGGTCAGACCTAAAATTTAAGATGTCTGAATTTGAGACATGAATAAGAGAATGAAAAAAAGGAAGAGTGATTGCATAACGTCATGCCATGTTTCTGAGTTCTCAGTATTTTTTTTTTTTTTTTGTAAAGATTGATTTCCTGTTATAAAAAATATTTTTTATGTGATAACAAGTATATGTATTTCACTTTATTTCTATTTTTGGTGAAAATTACCTTACTACTAAGAATATCATTAAAATAGGCAATATGATAATAGAACCATTTAAACAATATAAAGATATGAGTATTTCAAAAAAGCAGTAGATATTCATCTGAAAATTTTTTTTTTAATTGCAAATAAATGTCAATTTTCAGTGGTGTATCCATGGGCCAACGGACTAGGGAGTTCTGCTAGTTTTCAGTAGAATTTGGGATCGAATCCAACTTTCCTTGCTTTTGAGGTCAGTGGCAGATTAACCATCAGGCGGAGTAGGCATTTCTTTTTATTCTTTTGTCAGGCCCTTACTATAGAGTTTTGACTTTATTTCCATAAGTAACAATGATGGATGACAATGACCAGAAAGAGAAGTGACATCATGCATGGATAAAAGTGACTCGGTGACATATGCCAAAAACTGATACCAAATTCACTTCCACATCTAAAGCCCAACTTGGGTCAACTTGTTCTGCTAAAGTCAACAAATCCTTTTTACACGAACTGATAATAAAAGAAGTTGAAATGAGACACATAGTTTTTGAAATGATTTTGTATGGAGAAACAAATTGTCTTATTCACTTTTTAGATTCTACTGAGGCAAGGGAGTTTGACCCAAGCCCAGCCAAGCGTGTTATCCTTAACCCTGCAAGCCATACTGACTAGCATTCTATGCCCATTGTTTTCTTACAAATACAACTTGGCAAACAATCAGAGCTGGGACAGGTAGTTCTTCTACCTGTGACATATTCTCCAGACCTATCACCTTCAGACTATGACTCGTTTTGCTTCATACAGAACTCTTTATCTGGTCAGTGGTTCCAACAAATTGAACATATCAGAGAATTCCTCTAAGAATTCCTGAAATCAAAACCAAAACCTTTCTTTTATATTGGAATATACAATTAGCTGAAAGTTGGAGTAAAGCCATAAACAACCAGGGGAAATACTTTGATGACTGAATAATGATGCTGTAGATATATTAGAATAAAAGATTTCATCAAAATCAGTGCTGTAAACTTTTGCAACCACTACTTGTGGTCAAGTGTCAAATATGTTAACCATCTCACCAATTTAACACATGGTGAGTACAGGCATAGAATATCATCCTAATTGCAAGGACATCATCAGTCAGAATCACTCATCAACATTTCCTTTGTCATTCTTCTCAAACTATCATTATCATCAGCAGTCTTTCAATGTTAGTCACTGGACATCCAAGCTCCAAACTTAAATGAATAACAAACCTAGAGAGCATCTTTTTAAAGTCAAATTTAACCCCCTTTGTTCCAAATGATCCCCACAAAGCAATATAATTCAATTTGAAATTTAAAAAAAAAGAAAGAAATATAAGTCACTACTTTAAGCTTTTTAGATAGAATGAATAGGAGCAGTTGAAAAATATCTCTTTCATTGCTAGGCTGGTCTTATATACGATGAATGTCAACTTTTTTTAATGTTAAGTTGAGCCCACACTGTTCAAAATGATTTCAATGAAGCTATTTAATTAAAAAAACTTTTCAAAAAGAAGAAATATGAGTCAGTAGTTCAAGCTCTTTAGTTAGGATAAATGGGAGCAGTTGAAAAATATCCCTTACATCGCTAAGTTGGTTTTACATACGATGAATGAGAGCTTTTTTTAATTTTAAATTCAGCCCACACTAATATGAATGATTTAAATGAAGCGATACTATTTAATTTGAAATTTTTAAAAACGAAATATAAGTCACCAATTCAAGCAATTACAAATACATATAAATGTATGTAGTAAATAGTGTGTATATATATATATATATTCTCAATTTGTAAAAATACAAACAGAAAATGAACGAAAACAGATTTTATCCGTTGTAGATGTTTAATGGCTGTGCTCAATATTTAACACAGTAAATAGAGCTATTAATATATATTTGAAAATTAATACATGAAAATATTATGAGAGTTACAAGGACATATACCCAGTGAATGTTAACATTTTGTGCCTTTCGCATTCATCATAAACCGGCAATCACAGGAAACAACATAATTTCAGTTGATGAGTGCGAGAGCCACAAAATGTTAACATTCACTGGGCATGTGTCTGTTTTATTTATATATATATATATATATATATATATATATAGCAGAATGTGGATTCGCTGCACAAACTAGCGCATGTTTCTGCCCTCTTCGGGCCTCGGCTTTACATTATTGATATATCATCATATTATGTTATACTGCTAGCCTGATTTGTACCACATATACTGTATATATATATATATATATATATATATATATATATATATATTATACAAATAGATTGATAGATAGAGATATGATACAAAACCCAGACAGAAAATGTTTAGAATTGGATAATAACAAATTGCTAAATAATTTTAGCAAACATTTATGAAGTAATTTTATGTTCTCTTTAAGCATTTAGTTACATGTAAATAAAAAAACCTAACTAAAGCCATAAACATTTAGTTTTTCTCAAATTTGACAAAATTCCAGAATGGAGATCTTATTGACTGAAAGCACCTAAATTTACAAGGGAAAAATACATTTTCATAATCAACAGCCTCATATTTTCAAAATTTTTACATCGAAAAAAAATCAAAACCAGACATTCGTTAGTTAATTGCATCCAAATAAATGAAAAAATAAATAAATACACTTATACAAAAATATATATTGGTATAATTCATCCAAAAGTAACTGAAATAATCCCGTCATTTTTTTTATGGGTACTATGCTAGTATATATTTATATTTCCCCTCTTAGATGACTTGGTAAAGAGCCAATGTGTTGAAAAAGGCAATGGTTACACTCAGAGAAAGGGTAGGTATTGGGGAGTTTATCAATGTGGGATCTAGCCGAGTACCAATGAATGAATGGCTATTCATAGGAAGTTCCAATCCACCTTCAGGGAAGGAATGATATGACTGAAGATTTGACTGTGAAAATTAACTTTGAAAAAGTTATGAAGACAATTTTTGGGTCTTATCTTATTCTCAGAACTCCCTTGTCAGTTAAATTAAAAAAGACAGGTCAGGTTAGTCACTCAGTTGAAACTTTCATGGGACCAATATCTCCTGGCAGCATGCTTTGTTGGAAGTGATCAGTTAGCCGCTTTTTTTTTTTTTTTAAATTCCTGTCAATGAATAACAAACTACTCTCGCTTTTTGTTGGGCCATGATCACTCAGAAAAGTTTAAATTTTCAACAAAAAAAAACAAGCATGAAGACAGTCGCACAATGATTAAGGACGAAAGTAGCATAAAATTAGATTGTGAACCCGACTAAAAACTTATTTTGGGAGGGAATTTCTAAATTAAAAAAAGAAGACAAATGTTATTTTGGAGACATAATAAAGAGTAAACGTTTAAATTTTCAGCCCTCCGGCTCCACTGGCATTGCCTGTATATAGATATATAGCCAGCCGCAAACTGAAATAAACCTATATTGATGTTGACCATTGTTGTTGACGTTTTCTAATAGAAAATACCAATTTTTTGTCAAGTCATGTTACTTTACACATGAACATTACAATCGAGGAATTTCATAAAAGATTTCCAATGAAGTCTCCAATAATGTAAGAAATAAAGTCAGCAGGTTGGTGGCGGTGGGGATTCAATATTTCCTAATCTTAAACATATTGTGAAAAATGCATTCTTATACTTATGCTTACATTAATTCCTGTCCACTTACATTTGGTCTCTTCCTGATTTTCAATTCATTTCTTTAGTAAAATTTTACAAATGTATTTACATATAAATCTATTCTATCAATAACACTTGCATTAATTCCTTATCACAGGCAATCCCTTTCTTCCTGATTTCCAGTGCATTTCTATAGAAAAAAATCATTAGCAATGTATTTACATTTCCTTCATCATAATGATCCTATTTCTGTATGTTTGTTTGAGTGTTTGTTAATGCATGCAGCAAAAAAAGGCACATCATAGTGCAATTTTTGTTAGCGCAATACCATCAAAATGCTCAACCTTGGAGAATAAAGCAATTTGTAGTCCAACCAGGCCACTAGTTTCTGAGTGGTTTTTTATTAAAGATCTTCAATTAGTTATCTCGTCTAAGTAAATATCAACAACTGATCTCTCACGTAAACACTAATTAATAATTATTATTAATCATTAATTGAACGCTCAGAATACGCAGTCCGAGCATGGAATCCATCTCTCAAAAAAGAACTAGAGAAAGAAGAACTATACAAAGAAGAGCAATGAAAAAAGTCCCCTTAAAATCTTCCATACAAAGTAGACTTCACAAATAAAAACTAACTACACTAGAAGAAGAATTAGGGGTGGTGCAATAGAAACATTCAAAATAATGAAAGGTAAAACATCCCAGCTGAAAAGTTCTTTACTACGAACAGAAGAAATAGCAACAAAATTTATAAGGAATACTGGAGAGAAAAAAAAAAAAAAAAAACACAAAAAATTTCTTCTCTCAAAGAATCATAAACAACTGGAACTCGCTGGTACAGCACGATCCAAATATACTATAAACATTACAAGACACGTAAAAGGAAAAAAAAAAAGAAAGCCCCTCAAAGAAAATGACTTGTACAAAGAGGCAAGATTCAAACACAAATATGTGCACCATTTTTACTCGCAAGATTTTCATGTGGTTTCATGTGGGAATCAAAAAAGAACAATTATTAAATTTTTCTTCCCAAGCATTTTCAGTTGTGAGCATGCTCAATCAGCAAATGGATATGTTGACAATCCACAAAGAATTTGAGGATGAAGTTGAAAAAAAAGGAAGGGAAAGCGGTTGAAAATGGAGAGAAAAAGCTTGTCAATGGAGAAGACAAAAAGGATGGAGGCAGAGAATTCAAAATATTTGAAGATGAAAGAAACGAAGAATAGAAAATTGAAGCAATTTTTGCTTATTTTTATGAACATCTATGAATTTTCATCCTCATGTGATTAAACAAGGAAACTGGTCTGGTTAGTCACTCAATAGAAACTGTCACATGCCCAAAGTCTTCTCGCAACATGAACCGTTTAGGTGATCAATTAAAAAAAATTAGAAAAGTGGGGATCAATGAATGAGTTCCTTCTCATACCTTTCATTGGACTGAGATCATTAAAAAAACAAGTGTGAATGCTGTTGGACACAAACAAAACGACCGATTTAGCATAAACTTACATTGCAAATTGAACCTCTCACTAAAAGCCTATTTAAAAGGAAATTTTCAACCAAAAAAACAAAGCCACATATTCTAGCTCTATTTATGCAGTCTGTTTGTGTGATATATATATATACACATACATAGACAGCCAGCCAGCCAAACTTAAAAACTGAAGAAACTTATGTTGACAGTTTTGGTTGAGGGTTTCTGATAATAATGAAGATCTTTTTTTTCCATCTGTATCGTCATAATTCCATTCTAATAGCAATGTTTCAAAATTTTCATGGCAATTCTAAGCAAAAGCTGTGAGTTCCACAATTTCACAATGGTCTCTTTTTCTCAACAGATGTCCGAGAAGGATAAAAAACAAGCAGAAACTCCTCCCTCCATTTCACTCACAGTATGAGTTACTCCTTTTTCTCTTACCTTTCAACTGAAGATGGGAAGTGACTTGACTTCAAGATAAGACAGCCAAAGGCAACTTTTAAGTGAGTACATATACTAGCCCTATTCTGTCATTAACATTTTCATTAATTCCTGACCACTGACAATCCCTCTATTCCTTATTTTCAATGTATCTACACTATATACACGATAACCTTGTTCTATCAGGAAAGCTTGCAATAATTTCTGATCACTAACAATCACCTCCTTCCTAATTTTCACTGCGCAACATATCGACAGGGTGCTAAACTAATTCAACAAATTTGAGGTAAAAAAAATTGCTAAATTCATTGGTTTATTATCATGGGAAATAATTATCATTTCAACTAACATTTTCATCTTTGTTATCTGCAATTTTTTTAATCTACTTATATAATATGCAGCGTGATGGTCTATATTTTCTGTCCGTAACATTTTTCATGGGAGATAACTATCAGATGCTAAATTGGAGAGTAGTCTCCCTCATCATAAATTCCTACCTTTACTGCTTTGATTTTTTGTTCATTCAACTATGGACATTTTCATTTTTTCATTTTCCTTTGATATTTTCTTATCAGAAACAAACACAGAACCTTGATGATTGCAATGTGGTGGATAATTTTATGGTGATCAGTAGAAAAAAACAATTCAAAAACCAAATTTAATTATGGGCAAGGCAAAAAAGTTCAATTTATTTCAATCTACTTATATGCTGTGAGATGGTCTATATTTTCTGTCAGTAACATTTTTCATGGGAGATAACAATCAAATGTTAAATTATAGAGTAATCACCCTTATTTGTTTTTGTTTTTTTCTTAGTATAATCACAAAAAATCTAGAAACATTCTGGTTGAACATAAACAAGAAAAATACTGAGCACATTATACTTTTTTTCTATTTTTTAAATACAGTCCAATTGCAAAGGTACTAGAATTATTTTTTGGAAGCATGGGTAAAACTAATTTATGATATTTATTTTAGCAGTTGATACACTAATTCTATTATGGAAATTTTAGTATCTGCTTGCTTTTTAAGCATTTGCTTCACCACTATATATATAATCATTAATATCAATGAGAGTTTTTATATATTTATTTAATGACGCCTTCCTGAGACATTAGAGAATATATATCCCAGGTGTCCCAGAAGAGTTGAAGCATAATAAAAGGAAGTGACTCCAAACACATACCAGCAGGTAATCAATATTCTTAGATGAAAAGGATTCTGATAATGCTCATTTACACATAGTACATTAATATAAAAGTCTGTGAAAAACATAGAAGAAAAAAAAACACCAAAGAAATTTGCATAAAAGTACATTAATTGATATTGGGGAAATAAGTGACCAATGTAATACAAAGGAATTTTGGAAAATTTTTTCTCAATGTGTTTAGTGAAAGAAAACAGTTGATTTCAGAAATGTACTCAGGTCTATTTACATTGTCTTCGAAAAAAAATTAAATCATTAGAAATATTCTGCTTTCTAGTTGTTCATTGTTATTTCCATCAACATCTTCAGCTTTATTTCTATTAATATTCGGACCATCCTCCTTGGTTGTTTTTCATACAACGTTTCGGCCGTTGCACTCTACGGCCTTTGTCAGGTATCATCTGGTAGATTTGGGGAAGTAGAGTGCAACGGCCAAAACATTGTATGAAAAACAACCAAGATGAGGATGGTCTGAATATCAATAGAAATATTAATAATACCTCATCTCAAAAATTCCGAGATCTTCAGCTTTGTTATTTCTGTAACAGTACTGCATTTCAAATAACAGTAAATGATAAGAATTATATATATATATATATATATATATATATATATGTATATGTATATATATATATATAATTGCATAAATAATAATTCAGCCATTGTTCTGTTCTTCAAGGAGCCAAGCCCCCTGGACTCCCAAATCCCTAGCTACACCCGTAGTATGTTGCTTAAAAGACTTATGAAAAATTCAGAAGCCAGAAACATGGGTTCTACATGAATTAACCCAAAAGAACATCAGTCAGTATCTAAACTTATCATTACAGTTTATAATTGAACCACCAGAGTATCGAAATTTGAAGTCATGCAGAAAGATTCCGTAGAAGAATGAATATGGTCAGAATAAATAAATTTTCCACCAGAAAAACATCTAAAATTGATTTTTTAAAATCATCTAGAAAATTTTAGATTCTCCAGAATCTGGATGATATTCATTAACCTGTTAAAACAAGGCCTAAAAAAGATCTCAAAAGCTTTTTTTTCTAAAAATAGTTATAATTATTTTAGAAGAGGTCTAGTGGAGTATTGATGCCAGTTTTCAGGTCTGTTGATGAAACAGTATAGCCGAGCACTAGAAGACACAAACACGAGCACATTTAAAAAGAAGATAGAACCATTCACAATCTTAGATGGCCTCGGTCGTTCAGTACTTGTCTTCCTCATCTTGCTTCATACAGAAGAGGTCATTTTTGTTGACAAGGTGATCATTGGTGATGAAACCTGAATTTACCATGAAAATCCAAGATGAAGAAAATCAAAATCCTGGAAAGCCTTCAACATATCAACCTAAGCAGTTTTAATAAAATTCCACAAACACATTCACTGCTTCCTCATAAAATGCCATGTATGTTTTTGTTAGTTACCATTAGAAATTGTTATATAAGACTTCCTATATTTTATTTTGAGAAATTAAATCAAATTTATTGAACCATGTAGAGTGATGCCTTGGCATTGGCATTGGGTTTTTTTCAATAGTGCCATGTCACGCATTTGTGCGGAGGGACGTTTTTTATCAAAACACTCTCTAATTCCGTTGTCGTACATCAGGCTAGACAACAATTTTGTGTCCATTTCTTGAATGAACCATGGAGACCCAATCATTGTTTGTAGCCACTGTAAAATAGCAACTCGGCAAGGGTTCTGGCCCAACACCCAAGATGAACTGCCCTGCTCTTTAATCTTAGTTGAGAGGGTGACATGAGTTCGTGCCTTTCCCAAAGACATCACTGTGAAGAGAATCCAAACTGTCCTAGCCAAGAGTTTGAACTTGCAGTTAACTATTAGGCCACCCAAACCTCCTGCCCTTGGTAGGCTACGGCTAATTTAATGAAAGATAATGATAGAAGTCAGACCATGAAATTGACTCAAATTGAATCTGGCAATTATCTAACTTCATCATGGATAACATCAGATCATTTGTCAACAGCAGATAGAAATAAGATAAAACCTTAACAGATGTACAATTTGGGGAGTAAAAAATTTGGCTTGATGGGAAAATTTTATTCAGCCTTCAAATGGGTTAACTTACAAAAAAAAAAACCACTTTTAACCCTTTGCTACCAGACCCACAATTGCCTATCTTCACCATTGACTATTCAAACAAATGTAACTTGGATTTGATTCAAGTATACCCATCATGTTATATATCATTTTAAAGCTTAATAAATAAGCTAAACAACTATACTGATACCATATATGCATATCTGTTCACTGATAATATCTAATAACTGCAATTTGTATATGGTGCAATACTTGAGAAAATTCCGGTTGGTTACATTTTGGGTAGAAAACTCACTAAGACAAAGCAAAGCTCATCATGCAATGAACAAACACTAATGATTTATGTTATAAGTTATTAATCACTCTTTAAGTGGTGCCATACATTGTAATATTATTCTGCCTCCTCTATCATTTCTACGTACAATACATACAATGTATGCTTGTGTGTATATATATATATATATATATATATATATATGTGTGTGTGTATTTTCAGTTGACTCATCTTCTCACTTTTTCCTCTCCTTGGTTGTTGAGCTTAGCTCCTCATCCTCTAACTGCCAGGAAGAACTTTAAATAAAGAATAATTTGAGTGATTTTTGCAATGATACTTTGAGAGCATCACTCTGCCAGGTATTGTTCATGATTTGATTCACCTTGTTTCTGACTCTCCATCGCATCCTCGTAATTCCTGGTCCAAATCAAACACTTTCTTAATTGAAAAACTGCCAGTTTCACTATCAATATTACCTCTGTCGCCACTACCATCATTCATTAGAATTTCCACTGCTTGTTTGGCTATAAATCGTGTATTTGTGCACTAACTCAAAGATACCATTTTGAATCTGACTGAAGTGTGATATTACTTACTGATAAAAGGCAATCAGTCAAAAGAAAAGATAGTTTTTGGCCGAATCTGATTGGCTATGGTACAAGTATTGTACAAAAAATATTTTTCTTTTGAATGCATTCATCTTATTGTCATTGCAACCAATACAACATCATTTCTTGATGGTCTGGTACCAGAGGGTTAAAAGTATTTAAACCAAAATTGATGAATTTTTTTTCAGTTTCACTTTTTATTATTTCATTAATTTCTTACCTATTAAGAAAATATTTTGCCTATAAATGCAAATGACTTCAAATTTCTTAATTACTATTAATTTTTTTGTTGTATACTATTTCACTCTGTTTCTGTTACTTGAGTTTTTTGAAATTCTTAAATGAAGCATTAACTATTTTTTTTTTTTTTTTCTTTTACTGGTACTTCTTTTCATGAAGCAATACGAAATATTTAATTATAAACATATCATTTTAGACTCGTTATTCTGATGCAAATTTTGTCAAGTTGTTGCAAAAATTTTAATGTCAAGCTAAATATGAAATACCACACATTCTCATGCATAAATCAATCTCCTGTCTAGGTCGTCTCTCGATTTTTGACCAAGAAATAATTAATTTATTAGATGTCTCTTCCTGTATAGGTCAATTCCCGTTTTTGACGCTAATAGAAAAACAAATTAGGAGATATATTTTTGGCTACTTTGGGTTTGCTGAGATTTAATGTCTGCCCTGGCAACAGTGCCAAACCCCATCACCTGCTGGTACTTTATGCATAGCTGTTTTTCTGTCTAAAATTCTTTATAATAACCATATAATTCTGGCTATTGGGCTACCCAAAAAGCTAAAAATGCAACTCAAACAAACAAAAAAGATTATGAAAAGGTACAGTGAATGATCAAATGTGTCAAAAGTGGTTTGCAAAGTTTCATGCAGGAGATTTTTTTTACTAAATGATACTTCATGACCAGGTGGGTCCAGTCGAAGTTGATAGCTATGGAATTACTTGAGAATATTCGATGTTATACAACACAGAGAACTGCAATCATGCCTTGAAGTATCCAAATCGAGAATCAAAAATAATTTGCTTCAAATTTGTTAGTTTCTTATTTCCCTTCAGTTAAGAAAAAAAAAAACATATTGCACTGTATTCTCATGCGCATTTCTCTACTTAAATGTGAAAAAAAATATTCTCTTTTCAAAACATATTGTGATGAGCAATTAAAAGTGGATACTATACGATAATTTCAAATAGGAGAGATTGTAGGGCTAGTAAAATGAACTACCGTCAACAGTTCAGAAAATAGGTCTTCATCCAAGGAAGTTTACACTGTGTAGGATTCAAAGAGAATCCTTTACTATGAGCACTTTCCAGTGAACCAAATGATTGATTCAAACATGTACTGCTCTCAGTTAGAACAATTGAAGGCAACAATGAATGAAAAGTATCCAGAATCGATTGAGAGAAAGAACAATATTTCATCGGAATTAAGATAGACTGCATGTTTCTTTGGTGACTAAGAGAAAATTGTTCCAGCTTGGCTGCAACAAGGTTTCACTCATCCACTATATTCAACAGACATTATACATTCAGATTCACTTGAGGAAAGAAAAATAATTTATAATAGTAGTCATCAGGGCCAGATTAAAGCAACTGGTGGCCCTGGGCTAGGGCAGGGCTTCTCAAAGTAGGGGTAGGACCCAGCTAAAAGTCACACCTTAATGATTGTAGGTTGCAGAAGTAGTTAGAAATCTTCTTTAAAGTATTATATATTTTTTATTCATGTACGTCATTTTTTATTCAGTAGTTAAAAATATCTTTTTTCTGATATTTTAGTAATTCATTAAAAGAAAAAACAAATTTATTTCTCCTAATAAACACTGTGAAAATTAATAAATGCCCCTGTTTTTTTAATTGTTGAAAATGAAATAGAATTGATGGTAAACTATCATTTTAGGGAGGGGGGGGGTAAGGCCCCCTTAGATTATAAGGCCCTCGATGTAAATCTGGTGCTTATGGTCATTGAAGAGAGAGAGAGAAGAGGAAAGTACAGATTTAGGGTCTTAAACTTGGACATCTGAAACTCAGTAACATCTAGAATGCTGCTATTTTCAAAAATCAAAGAATCATTCATTATTATTTATGATTATTCATATCTATTTATTTTAATCGTAATATTCGTAAAAATGTCCAAACACCATTCAAAATTCTGGACCCATGCTCTGAGTGAGAGTTTACCGCACCCTGGTATGAGACAATGCAACTTATAACGGTCCCAGTGACCAACCACACCCAGCATGACCTAATGATACCCGACCTAACCCAACCATGAGTCACGTCAACCCAGAACATGAAGTAACTGAGCTTCACCGCAAGTCTGTTGTTGGCCGTGTCAGCGTTACCGAGAGGAATTCATACATTTAAGTGTTTAGTGAACGTTTTTCAATGAAAATTTGTTTCATGATACAGGCATAGACTGATTGTCCATCTTGAGAGGGGCCATCTGCTTTTTGTGTAACGCTTCACTTTTGACAAGTACTCAAAAAAAAGTCATTGTATAATAAAAAAATTTGTATGCGGTCCTGTTCTTCACAAGTTCACACGAGTATGCCAGTAAGATGATAACCAGAATTTGAAAAAAAAATAACTACAAGAGTAAGATTGAAATACTGTAGTTCTTTCAATACTGTCTGTAGTGGATGCTTAGGGACCCTATAATTTTGATTTGAATAGGGAAGACTTTGGAGTTAGTTGGGCACACGGACAGATTGAATCACTTGCTTTAGTTTTTGTTTCTACCACTTGATGGCGCCACTGTTTGTCTCATTTTCAGCAGAAAAACTTTGCCCATTTTTCTACTTAGATTTAGTCATGAGCTGTAAGCGTAGGAAGTTTTACGTGGAAAACGTTTTTTTTTTTTTAACCCTGGTAAGTAACTTTTCCACCTCAACAAATGAGTGCCTTGTTCAGATTGCATTGTGGGATTGATGACAGAGCTACGTTTGTGAGAAACGTCAATTATAAACAGTATATATATTACATTTCATGCATCTTCTGTAAAAACTTTACATCAGAAAAGTGTTTGGGGCTGGTTGGTACTTCGCATGCGGGGTAACTTGGTTCACTGTTGCTCTCTGCAGAGAAAAACAAAAAGCCTGCAAAATAGCAAAAACCCCAAACGAGTCGAAAAGCATTCAGATAAGAAAAAAAAAAACGGAAAAGTAACATAAAAAAGAAAAGGATAAACTAATAACCCAGACGATAAATCCAGACGGTCATCATTTTCCTAAAATCTTTCTTTTTACTGTAATACATTTTCTATTACTGTTAATGCTTTCCATTTATATTTCTCAATTATAACAATTTATGCAGCGCATCTATACCCACTAGCAAGGGAACTAACTTGCCCAATCAGATTGTACCCCTATACCCATGGTTTGGGTAGGTTGATGCAATCTTTCCGAATGTTTAAATGATGATATAATAAACTCTACTAATGCTCTAGACTTGAATGACCCATCCAAAGAAAGTCTCTCTTCTATAGTAACTTTTGGTCATGTATACTTTTTCTGGAGGAAGTATACCACTTCATCGACATAGGACAACAAATCTCCATGAAATCCTCAAAAGAAATAAAATGAAGAATCATACTAGGACAGCAAATTTTCAGTAGAGCAAACTCAGCTTTCAAGATAGTTTCCTATGGAGCTGGAACATGGAACCTAACAAAAGGACTGACTTTCAAACTGATAACCATGCAATGTGCACAATACGGAATCATGCTCAACCTTACATGGAAAGATCACGAGACAGCATAATATAATAAAGGAAAAACAGTTGGAGATATAATTGAATCCATAAGATAATTCAAATTGTAATGGGCTCGTCATGTTGCAAAAATGAATCAAACTCAGGTAAAAACTAGGATTTCAAATGCTGATTTTGAAGGCAAGCAGGCCGTTGCTACTTGGAAGTTCTGTGCCATAAAATTTTCCCTTTTCCTGTTTTCATCCTGATTTGGTCTTGTGCCATACTGAGCTAAGATTATAAATGGTGCTCTTGCAGAGATAACATCCAATGTAATTTTGGCTGTTATTTCAACTGGCCTGCCTTTTAACCACAAACTCTTTGGCACTACTGGCAACGCTTGTCTGGAAAAGGTTAATACCTAATTATAAGGAAGCACCAAATTCTGCGGTTCCAGCTTATAAGTCAATTTTCTTATGCAGATCTAGAGGCAAGACAATTATGTGTCCCTAATAAACTGTTAACGCATCAGTCTAGGGAAAAAATAGCTTGTACAAATATCTTTCCAATTTTGCAAAGATATACATTCTTTCATCTTTGAAATAAAACAGCAACATATACTCTCAAAGTTATTTTTTCCTAAATATACCAAATAATTATGGGTGCTTAGGAAAATTGTGCCTGATTTTTTATATATATATATATATGTATATGGGAGTGAAATTACATTATCAGAAAGCTTGCTGAGACAAATGACTCTTTATTTCTACATTTTGCCCCTTACAGAACATTGTTAAAATGAGATGTTACAAGAAACTTGTGTTAGTTGTAAGGTAGGGATGATAATTAATTGAGTAGATGGCCAAGTATATCATGTGTCTTCTAAGCCATTTAGTGAAATGTGTCATGAACCAGAGGATGTCTATAGCCCCTTGAGATGGGGGTGGTGGCAGTGGCAGCTCCCACTGGAAAATGCAATCATCATTATAAGCAATGGCAAGAAATAAAAAATGATTTTTTTTTCAAATATGTTTCATCTGAAAAATATTTTATTGATGGAATTCAAAGACCAAGTAAATATTTTGAAATTCAATGGAGGATTATATTTGTTTTTTTTGTCCTGTAGTAGTTCGAATACTGATCCAGTAATTAATCCACGCAATGAATTTTCCTGTGACAAATATTCCTAGGACCAGGTTACTGATATGATTAATTCATGCAATAGAGAGGTTGGTGCTTACACCATCCAAATTAATGTGATTGAAATGAATAATCACAGAATAATTCTTCTGCCGTCTCTCACATTCGTTTGAAATCAGATTTGTCTTCTTGTTCTTTGAAGATGGAAGTAAATAATCGTCAGGCTTTAGATCTTGAGCCTGTCAGCAGTATTATAAATTCAAATGTTTTTCATCTAGATCTAAACGTTTTTGGTTGTACCTAGATGCCAGAAATTGCTATTTAGATGATTTTTGATGAAATAGGTGGTATTCTGATTTCATTTATAGTAATGAAAAAAGCAATATTTTTAAAGAAATAATCAATATTTTGATGCAGTAAATGTTGACAATCAAAGCCACTTTTAATACATAAATGAAATGTAATATATGTATCCCAGATTTTAGATATGTATCCGGAGAATCTGGATGTTTCAAGATATTTTTAGACGTTTTTTCGACTCTGTTTTAGATGTAAACTTGAAAAAAAAATTGGCAACACTGCCTGTCGGTATGCCTGGTGCCAGCTCTAAAAGTGAAACACATCTAACAACCTCTGAAAACGTACATGAAAATAAATTTAACATCAAAGAACATCTTATTTCAAGTGAGCAGACTAAAACAGACACAAATCAAGTTTGTGTAGAAGTACGGCACCATTTCTCAAGAGAGAAGACCGAAAAAGAAAATATATGTATATTTGGAATCTTTCGTTTTCAAGTGACTCTGAAACCTGAAGGATTTGAATGGTGTTTCCTGATTTGAGATGATGCTCTTTACTCTTGGGACAAGGGTTGCTTAAAAATGACACTACTGCTCACAAAGCCTCCCCTGAGACCGTCCTAGACATGTCTGGTCTCAAGACATTTGCTCGATATCATTCAATTTTCTTTTCTTTTTCTTTTTTTTCTTTCTCTTTCAGATATTACACAAACAGACATTCAGCTAATAATTCATAACATACTGGAGACAAAAGACATCTTTTTTACCCCCTTGAAAGAAAGGGAAAAAAAGTTTGGGTTTAATATTGCAGTTGGGTAGCTAAACTATGTCTAGGTACATGTTTTGATTGAGTTGCAGTAAAATACAAGAAGCGGTGAGAAGCAAAGCAAAATACAAGAAGCAATGAGAAGCAAAGCAAAGACATCTTTTTTGCAAGGAACAATTGCTCTAATCAATAGATAAGCCAAACCCAAGATTCTTTAATTAATCACCGCAAACCTCCATATAAAAATTGTTTCAAATTACATCCCCTTTGCTTCTCATATTTCACCACCGCTATTTTTACTTGTTATTATGCAATGAATCCAACTTCTTTTTTGGTTTAGGAAAATTGTAAAGGTTCAGAAAATAGATTTTTATAATCTTAGCATTAATCTAAATTTGCTTTGAACCATGAATTTTTTTTCTTGTGATATTCCCAAAGTTCAGTTGAGTACAGTACATGACCAAATAGTGATAGGAATAAAAAGAATATTTTATGCCATGGGGAGAGTGGCTATCTGCCTATAAAATCAGCATGTTTACTAGGTTCCATTACAATCACCATTCTAGTTGCATTTTTTCTTTCCTTCTTTCTCACACAAGAATTCCATGACTATTCATGTAATCATTTGAAGGAATGAAAATTTTGAAGTATAAATTTGAGGTCTTTGGTTACATAAGCAGCTACAATTTCTAATTTAATTATTGTTTGTGAATGATTAATTTCATTTTGATGAACTTAAGGAAGATTAATTAAATTTTCAAAATGAAACTTGTTGCTGTAAAGAAAATGTCAGTAGATATTTAGATTCATAGTGGTTATAGATAATTCATTAGTTGTGTATTGGACATGAAAAGAATTTTTGGTTTGGCTAAAAGATCAGATTTTACCAGGATTGGCTTTATGAACATTATGACCATTCAAGACAGCAGTTCTATTGTTTATGAAATTTATAAAAGAGTTTATGAAGTGCCTGTATTAGAAAACTATCACTTAAACTGTCAATGGAGGATTCTTCTGTTCGATTTACGATGTAAGTTCATGCTAAATTAGTCTCTTTGTATATGTCAGGCTGCATTCATGCTTGTTCTTTGAAAATTTGAACTTTTCAAGTGATTACTGTCCAACTAAAAGCAAGAGAGTTAACTTAATCATTGATCGCCCCAGCAATGAATAAGCATTATAGTGACTAGAAAAAGACATTAGTGGTATGACGGTTTCTATTGACTGACTAACCAGACCTGTCATTGATTCATTTCAAGATATTGTTGTACAAAAAACTTATAAACTATTAAAATCCCAGTAAAAGAGCTTATTCAGAATGATTAAGATTCTTAGTAATTATTTTTGTATTAAATTTCTTATGCTATTATATCAAGGTTTCCGACATACTTTTACAAGATGGCAATTTACTGGATTTTTTCCTTTTCATTAATTCCAATAGCCTTATTCTCTCTGGAACACTAGCAATAATTCCTGACCTCTAACAATCCATATCTTGTTAGACAAATCAATAATATATTGTACAAATAACATTAATTTAAAAACTGGAATAATATACATCTTATATATCTATACTATGAATGATATGAATATTGAATATAAATACAAAAATAAGATTAATATATAAATACTGAAAATATTAAATATGGATTCACAAAGATCATAAATATTGTATATTTATATTATTCATAAGCATGTTATCATCTTCAGGTAGAATAAATGAATAAATATTGAATATTTATATTACATAAAATATGTTATTTTCTCTAAGTAAAATAAATAGATATTGTATATCTATATTACATCTAAATATATTATCATCTTTAAGTAAAAAAAATTGATACTTTTTATTTATATTACTTATAAATATGGTATCATCTTCAAGTAAAATAAATAGATAAATTTATTTTACATATAAATATGGTATCATCTTCAAGTAAAATGTATGAATATAGTATATTTATATTACGTATAAATATATCATCTTGAAGTGAAAAAATAAGTAGATATTGCATATTTATATTACATATAGATATGTTATCATCTTTAAGTAAACATGAATATCCTTATTGGGGTTAGGAAGTTACATGCAGCATTGTTCAGACAAATTTCTGACAAATCTAAATAAAACTCTTTCTGGCAGAAAGTTGGTAGCATAAACAATCAAGATATGTCATCATCAATTCTCCACCTGCAGCTTTCCCATGGGGTTCTCTACTCTAATAGAATCAATTTACCATTTCTTGGGGTAGAATTTGGCGTTGCCTTTCTGAAGTGGACAGAGAAGCTGGGTTTTAAATTTATAGATAACATCTGGGCACTTCCGTTGATTATATTAAGTTGGAGGAACAGATAACTCGGAACAGGTTGTACACCCACACTCACTAACTCACACACGTATGTGAACATTTATACGCCTACACATGTATACAAATGTGTAAATATGTATGCAAACACAGATGCACACACACACACACACATATATATATATACACACACACAAGATACTACTAAGAAGTTTGGAGAATTTGAACAGACTGATCAGTCTGTTCATCGGTCTCGTTACCCAGCATTTCCCGGGTTGTCTCAATGGGTATTTGACATATCTCTTAAATTAACTCCAGCACAAAATAAAGGACCTCATTTTTCTTAGGAAGCCATTTTGCACCTTGAGCTCCCAAAATTCAAGAGTAGAACCTTGTGTGTGTGTGTGAGTATTCAGGGTTGAGCACTCTTTAAGTGAGGTAACTCATCCATTGTAAGCTTATACAATGCTCTTCCATAGGAATAGAGCACTCTGGGGGATGAGGAATTTCTGTGTAAATGAATATATCGCTTAAATTCAGTTCTGTAGTCCACAGGTAGGATATCAGCCTCCGGGTCTGAAGTGAAGGTTTCAATCCTGCCTCGCAGTACTGGATGGGATCATGGAAAGTCTATAGCCACACTGAAGAGATGTAATACATCGAAACAGCTGTCTGTGGATGACACAAAAATAAATACATATACATATATATATATAACATAGATTTATCTCAATTCATAAAAACAAACAATTTATCTGCTGTAGATTACAGTGGTTAATATTTAACATGGTAAATAGAGCTTTTTTTTCTTTATTTTCTTCTTTTTTTTTTTTTAGAAAAATATAAGAATTTCAAGGACATATACCCAGTGTAATATTTCCTGTGGATTATGAATATATATATATATATATATATATCATCATCATCATCATCTTCAGCCATTTCGAGTCCACTGCTGGACAAAGGCCTTTCGCATCTCCTTCCATGATAATCACAATTATGATACCCTCTCCTATGTCTTACTGGCAAACCTTTTATCTCATCCCTCCATCTTGTGTCTGGCCTTTTTGTACTATGTTTACTGTCCCAAAAGAGTCTTTTGCACTATCTGTTGTCATTTTTTGTGCTAAGTGCCCAGCCAATCTCCATTTTTGTTGCTGTATCACCTGTATGATATCTTTCGTCCCGGTCTTCCTTTGGATGAATTTTGATCTTTTTCTACCTTTTTATC
Organism: Thysanoteuthis rhombus; assembly: GCA_963457665.1. Lineage (NCBI taxonomy): Eukaryota > Metazoa > Mollusca > Cephalopoda > Oegopsida > Thysanoteuthidae > Thysanoteuthis > Thysanoteuthis major. The sequence continues at coordinate 23,109,829 of OY735222.1, read as the reverse complement.
ACTAGCATTGCTCTTTCCATAGCTTCTTATACAATTTTAAGCTGGTTTTCAGCTCCATTTGTTGATTTCCATGTTCTGTATCCCTTAGTCTGTGGAGGTACTATGCATCCATTTTATACTAAAGAGAAATAGATGGATCAGTTATTCCTAAATCGTTTATTAAAAGTGATCATTTTGGGGTTTCTTCTACATATCCTTCAGTTGGTGTTATCAGCCGGTTTTTATCATCCAGGCCCTATGTATATGTATATAATCCTTTGGTTTGCAGTCAGCAGTAGGTGCTTTGTACTTGTCTCCAAACTAAGACAAGCTTAGTAAATACCTATATACAAGTATTTACATGATATACATTGACATACATATACAAAATAGAGATAGTGTAGGATAACTCCTAAGAAATTAAATGTTTTGTTTGGAAAGCTGGTAAATATTTGAAAGACAAGCGGAAGTTTAACATGAAAGAGAACCTATGTTTGAATACAAACATATATATATATATATATATATATATATATAACATTCTCAGCTTTGTTCTTTGTTTCACTATATTTCAATCTGCGCATTCTTCAACCCTCTTTCAGGTGAATTTTTTTCTGGCTCACCATCTTGTTGGTGGTCTGGTTCTGCCCATGAACATAGGCATATGGGTTTGATTTAACTTGAATTTCCACACGGTTTTGCCCAAATAATACTGATTCGCCTGAAATACTATGTTTTACCCAAATTTAAGGGGTCCCTTGTCCTTCCCGCCCTGGACTAATATGCCTGTGCTTATGAGCATTATTTTCTCTGTTCTTTGCATTTTCAAGAACATTCTTTTCTCTTGATATCAAAACAAACCTAGCATAGCAAAAATGGAGACAATAAAGATGAGAATACCAAGTCGAATAATCCATAGAATAATGATTTGCCCCAGAATTTTAGACAACAAATATTCATTTTCATCTTGCCAAATGATGAAGTTTTAAAAGGACAGTACAGAGACGTTGATCTCAGTTATTACAGACACAAACGAGAAAATAAGGATTAAGAATTGACCACCACTACCCACAACACTGGTTTTGATACTGTTGTTGGATTAATGCTATTCATGTATTCTGACATTTATATACATCAATTTATCAATATGTATCTAAATTCTGTCCAGCCCTAACCATTCATAGTCGAAACTTGAAATTTTACAAACGAACTTCCCGCAGTGAGTAGGGAAAAAAAAAATTTTTTCTTTTAAATTCCCTACCTAGATGAGGTTTTAGTGGGGGTTCAGTTAACAATGTAAGTTTATGCTAGATTGGTCCCTTGCTTTATTTGCACCTAGTTTTTTTGACAAATTAGACATCCTAGTGTCTAACAAAAGACATAGAAGTAACTTATTCTTTGATCACCCCCTTTTTTTCCCAATTTTTAAAGTTGATCACCCCAACATGACATGCTCCTGAAAGACTTTTGTCATGAAGTGGTTAAGAAAAAAAAAACTCCTTTTCACATACATCTCATCTGTTATGTATGAAACTATCATTGTAGTTTTTGTTATTAATCACCACTACCCTCAACAGACCAGTTTAAACGCTTTTGCTGGGTTAAAGTTATTCACGTGTTCTGACAATTATACATATGTATTCAGTGTAGGGTTCAGTTAACAAGATAAGTATATGCTTAATTTATATGATAGAAATAAGCATATATGGGTGGCGATGATTTAATTTCCTTTGCGATGCTAGTGTTCCTTATAAACTTATAGTTACTTAACTTAGTTTAGGAATGACTCCAGATTGAATAGTATACAGCCTCCATTGAATCTAAGGTAACAAACTGGTCATGTTTCAATGTTAAGAATGAGTGAGAATCACGTGAAATCCTGAAGAAGGGGTGATCAATGGATAAGTTATTTCTCTTGCCTTCTGTTGGTTAGTGATCTCTAAAAAAAAGAATTCACTTAAAATTGTCAAAGAAACGAATATGAATGCTGCTGGGTACAAAGGGATCAATTTGGCATAAATCTATATTACACATCTAACACCCTACTAATTTGAGAGAGGGGGCAGGTTAAAAAAAAACAAGGTTCAAATTTTCAAGACATAATAAAGAGTGAATGTTCACATTTTCAGCCCTATTACTGCATGGGCATGTCCTGTATGCATGATACAGAGCCAGTCACCCAGCCAGCCAGACTAACTTGAAAACTGAAGAAACCTACGTTCATAGTTTTGTCGTCAGCTTTGGTTCACAGTTTCTAATATTGTATGTACTCCTGTTTTATTTCAGTAACATTTTAGCTTTAGGGATGAAATCTAGTAAATTATGGAAGCTTACCCTGTATATTTAGAGATCTTTTTTCGGCTGTATAGAGTATATTTATTTTGGTGCGTGAGTTAATTTAATAGAATCAGAATCCTCAACTTTTACCAAGGAGATGTATCCTCTCTGTCAATCAAAGAGTGAGGTGACTTTATAATGGGTAAAGGAGAAAAGAATAATTTCAAGATTATTGTTTTTGTTTCTTTTTCTTGGGAATCTGAGAATTCTATCTTTGGCAGATAAATTCCTGCATTCTTGAATTTCAGAAATTGATATCAACAAGATAGAGGAAATAGTGTCGGAAACCATTTTGAGAATGCTGTCTGTGATATTAGTTATGGGGAATGGAATTTACAATTGAATTAAAAAATTTGAAGTCAGTCTCTCTCTCTCTCCCTCTCTTGCTCAGAACCAGTCTTAATTCACTTCTGGTGAATAATCTTGTTTTTAGTATGTTTAACATAGATTGTATTTCAATCATGGTTATAAAAAATAATTTATGTTAGGGTAGCACTTGTCCTGTCCTTGAGAGTCTGGGTGAATGCCTTCCTTGACAATGATGACCTCCTAAGGCCACAATATTGTCAACAGATTTATTGTAACTGGAGAAGAAGTTAAATCTTTAACATGGGGGGGGGGGAGACAGAAAACAATCCAATAATTGTGATACAGAAAGAGAATAAGAAATGAACTGTAGATGGAGGATAAGCCCCCCACCCCACATAATATCTCAAAAGGGAAACATGATCTTCATTGTCCAGCCAAACGTTGGCCAGAATTTGAGGAGGACTGAGATTTTATCTGGATTAATAGAGGCTATTGTATTGTTTATGTAATTCATTTAAAGCTTTATGATTTATTTGTTTAGAGACCTTGTTGAAAATTTACTTGAAGAATGAATAAACAATGCAAATTTTTTTTCCAACAATTTGATATAAAAAAAATTTTTACGTTTTCTTGAAAAATTGTATGCATTCTTCAAGTAAGGCTTGTATTGGTTCTAGACCACAGACAATACCTTGTTCCGAATTCTCAATGCATCTCTATAGTAAAAATTATCAGCAGTTTATTAACATTATATATATTTAGTATTTCACTCAATATCAAGTTATCTCCCTTGCACAGGAGATTTTGTTTTATTTACTTCTGATAAGCATGCCACAATATTGTTTATTGGTGTGAATGAGCACAAACAGGACGGCAAATTATTTTATTTCAATTAACCAAATTTTAAAACCATGGATGCTGATTATTTTCCTGTAGTTGAAGAAATAGAATTACCAACATTGTCCCCAGAGAATCCTTATGAGTGGTACGAAAAGATGGCTATATATTTGGAGGCATCAAAAATGAAAAAAAATCCAAAATGGCTCCCAATGCATTTTTCAGCTTGACAGGTAAAGCCAAACAGGTAGTTTTAGATTATGAAGCCAGCGGAATTGAATCTAGAAAACGGCTTATCCATCTTATACACAAAGCTGAGCAATGTGTTTTGTGCAAATTTGGTTGAAAACTCTGACAAAATTAATGATGCTGAAATAGTCATTGAGTCGTACCGATAAAAATGCTGAAGAAATAACTTCAGGATGAATAATTGAAACCATGTGACACAAACAAACACAAAGTTAGAAAGAATGATTCAGAAACCAAAATTGAAGGAAAAGTCACCAAGGAATATGACAAAAAAATTACTAGAGAAAAATCAGAGGATTTTCTGCACAAAATCCAACACTAAAAAAACAAATATTCCAAAATTTCTCCTAAGAACAAAGAATTGAATCTTCTGGTTCTATAATTCATTAAATGGATAAATAAAGTTGTGACAGGAGATAAACTCTTTGAATGTGCGATTAACGATCGGGGATTTTCACACAAAGTTGGAGACAGGGCTGGGAATTTGCCTTACAGTGTTGTTATTGAAGAAATCAGTTGGGATTGTAATGTCTGTTGAATGAAAAACAGACAATTGGGAAGCTAATACTTCAAAAACTGAAGCACCCACCCCAAATATGAGGTTACCACAAAAGTGGACGATTCTGAGGTACAGTTACTAACACCGAAACTGGAATTCCGAAGTTTGGCTGGAAACGTAACTTGCAACAAAAAGATCAAAGTACCAGTACTGAAACGGGATTTGAGAAGCTTGGCTGGAAATTCAACTGACAACAGAAACGACAAGGTACCAGTACAAAAACAAGAATTTAGTAGTCTGACTGGAGGCAAAACTGGAAACAAAAACTACATAGAATTGTCAGAAAATAGAGAAATTTTAAACGCCAGGTGAGATCTGGTTTAAGCCAACTGAATATCTGAATTTCCTATAAACGAAAGACATCCACCCAAAAATAAGCAAGGACACAGGAGGATGAATTTTTTAAAATCCGCAGGATCTGATGATTGTACCATCAAAATGTCAACTTGGATCATATGATCTATGAGTGCAAAATCAGGAGGTTTGAACCCCAGAAATTTTCAGTCAAGCAAACCACTCATCACAGTCACAAATGCCACCATGTAGACAATTCAGCCAGTGAATGCTACTCTGGACGTGTCCACTGCCATAGGTGAGGAAGGGGTTGGCCTCATAACGTGTTACTGTTATGAGGTGATGAAACACTGCTACATATGCAGCCAGCATAGCCATATTGATCATCAAGGAAATCAGAAATAGAGGTCATTTTGACTGTAAGAGCTTAAGGTTTACCCATCAAGATTGCCTTTCCACGGCCATAAAGACTAGTTTACTGGCATGGGAGATCCTGCCAGATTGCAAAACGGTGTCCAAAATCACAAAATTTTATCAACTCCTATCGTTATCTAATTTATACGTCAGGTAACATAAGATAAAGCGTCACATGAACAACAAAAATATAAAGCAGAATACGAGAGGAAGAAGGGTCCTGGAAGGACCTTCGTTGGGTTAGGGAGCAGAGACAAAGGATATCAGAACAGTATCATGTGATACAGCATGACTTCGGAATATCTCAGATATGCAGTCACAGAGGACAACCACATATACCAGGAATCAGTCGCTCATTTCCTTTAGGATCACTTACCCTACGGTGACCATGGGGATCAATAATGTTAAAGTAGCCAGGCATTATCCCGAGGACCCCAGACAATGGATCTGAGTTAGCTAGATTACAAAAGTCTGTAAAGACATAGGAAACAGGCTATGGTCTTTTGTATTCCCTGTAATGTGTTGGAAAACCAACTGAAAGAAGGTCCTAAAGATAAGGATCTGAATCGACACAAACAAGATTCACACTCTATCGTACTTTTGCTCTTCAATGTAAAGCCAGCCAAACATAGCAAAAGGAAGAGAAGGAAGGTCCTTGGTAGGACCCCCAAATAAATCAGAAAAAGTTGATACACAATGAATGTCTGAAGATACTAGACATATCCTTGATGGTTGCGCTGATTGGTCTGAAGGAGCCAGACAAGAGAATGCAGATCTATGTCGGAAATATCAGATTGAGAAGTCTAATGCCTGGAGGCGCAACAAAACTGAACTGATATATGAAGAACAAAGCTAACTAGTATCACTGTTGGACTACATAGTTGAGATAACCAGAGTTATTTATCATACAGTGTGAATCCCTCATGCTTAAAAAGAACAATCATGCATTTCATATAAGTTTGACTTTTACCAAAATTGATGAACTTGAATAATATAAATATATGAAATATAACCCAGAAGTCATTGAACAAATAAACTAACAGTCCAATATAGCTTAGGAAATTGTCAACAGATGGATAATTCCTGGATCAAGCAGAAATCAAATTTCATTAGACAACATGATGGACAATTAGTTCAAAGTTTCACAAGATTTTGATAATGATTGCCAGAAAGTTACAGGCATCATGTTGTCAAAAGACTGAATAGACAATCTGTAAAAAAAATACAAATTTTTTTCCAAAAATATTAAGAGGACACAAGAAAACATTTTGATTATCATAAAGAGTATGCCCTCCCCTCTAAAGAGAAGAAAAGAGGGGAAGAACTGTCCAGTATTTCACTTGATATCAAGTTATCTCCTTTGCAGAGGATAGTTAATCTTATTTACTTCCAGTAAGGATGCCGCTATGGTGTGAATGAACACACTTGAGATAGCCAATGCAAAGAGTTAAGAGTTGTAAGAAATCTTCTGTTGTTCTGAATTCTGTTGAGTTTGTCAATTTTTATTCTTACACTTATGATAATATTTTTCTGTCACTAATATTTGTATTAATTTTTGACCACTGACAATCCCTTTCTTCCTGGTTGAATACGTACAGTATACTTGAAACTTGCTAAAACAGATCTCACAAAAAATTGAAAAATTCGGTGTTTAATCATCAAGTATTACATATTAATGATCTTACTGTAGCAATTGAACGTAATGAAAATGCATTTTAATGATTCTACTATGATGATGCTGTTAAAATCATGAAGAAAGCTATTGTCAGTTATCAGAAATGAATGTAAATATATATGAAATGCAAGTCTTTCATTAATTTCATCTTGGGTCTGTCAGAATCATGAGTAAAAAAGAAATAATGTCTAGAAGAAGTAATATTGACAAAGAAAATAGAAAATGGGAAGAAAACAAGTCATTTTGTGCACAGATTTTTCTATCATGATTTAAGGTCTTCATTTATTTATTCTGGATAATTGCTTTTCTGTTTTTACAAACAGGAATATATGGAATCCATCATATTATTTTATGGATATCATTACTTCATTTTGAGTATGGGAAAGCTCAAAAATATTTCCTTTATAAATTAATGATAATTGCTTCTTCATTTTACCCCATTTCAGCTTAGAAAAGATTTTTATTGGAAAACTCTGCTTTCAGGAGCTGGTAAAACCAGTAAATTTATATATATGTATGAATAAGTTTTTCAATGTTGAGTACTTAAAGCTGTATACATATCAATGTATATAAATGTGTGTGTGTGTTTGTGTGTATTATGCATGCTTAACATATATATATATATATATATATATATATATGATGTGTGTGCGTGCATAATTTTTAATGTATTCTATCATTTGAAACAATTTTTAAAATGACATCTCATTATAACATGGAGAGTGTGTCACTTGGCCTACACAGTATGAATGATATCAGGAGGTGATTTCCAAATATTTTAAAAGAATATAACATGTTCATAATTATTCTGTCAGATTATATCCATTTCTTGATATATATATATATATATATATATATATATACATGCGTATATACATACATACATACATATATATATATATATATACATGCGTATATACATACATACATACATATATATATATATATATATATATATATACATGCGTATATGCATACATACATATATATATACATACATATATATATATATATATACATACATATATATATATATATATATATATATATATATATATATATATATATATATACATATATATATACATCTTTTTTTTTTCAAATTCTTGGATGAAGTATTGTAATGCTGCTTTAATTTTGACTAATTTTTCCCACCATCATTTTCAGTTGCTTTTAACAACAACTCTGAATCGGACCGTAATCCTACAGCAGAAATTAAAGAGTGAGCCCACCGTGTGAATCAAACTCACCCACTAGCCAGAGGGATCCAGTAAACTGAGCTTGCTCTTTAATTTCCGATTACGCTATTTAATCGTTGCCGTAAGATTATGGTCCGATTCAAAGCTATGATAAAAAGCAAATGAAAGTTAGGATTAAGGAAAAAAAAACTAGTCAAAATCAATAATGATGGCAGTACTTATTTTAATTTCATATCTGATCACTAAATATTATCTATTATGAATCAAAGAGTTGAAATGTGCTATTGATGAAAAGCAAATATGATGACAAGATAATACCAAATATACCCTAGGTTCTGAGATAATAGTTATTATAGTATACTTTGCAAATAATTCTCTTACATAAATTTGAAAGAAAGGCATTGTCAATGGTCCGGAATAAATGCAAGAACTACAAACAGAATATGTCTATTGAACAACTGTAACCATTTAATATGGCAAAGAGTTCTATCTTTTTTTGAACGCGTGGGTTTGTATGCTTACATATTTGCTGGCTTGTTCTTGCACTCCTGGCCATACTATTTTGTCTAAAAACTTGAAAATTGGCATCAGTACTCCACTAAACATCTTCTAAAAAAAGTTTTTAGATTTTTGGAAAGAAATTATTTTTTTACCTTTTTGGGCTTTATTCAGATAGGATCATTATTTTGAAATGAGGTGTTTCTAGATTTTTTTTTTTCTTTAATCTTTTATTTTAGATGCTTTCCAGTTGAAAACACCAATGATCTCATAAATAGCATTCAGTATGACCATATTTATTCTTCGATGGAATTATCTTGACATGACTTCAAATTTTGATGCTACGGTTGTTTAATTATTGACTGAGGGTGAGACATATGTATTGCTAATGATTCTACTGAAAAAAATGCATTGAAAAACAGAAAGAAAAGGATTGGCTGTCATCAGAATGTAAGGCACAAGGGGACTATTATATGTATGAAACATTGTTATTGTCATCTGGTCAGTTCGTTCAAATCTCTCATCGTAGAATTAACATTACTTTTGGGGAGCATGATATTTAGGCTCATCATCATCAGTCTTTTATCGTCCGTCGTTGAACATAGACCTCCCCCAGAAATTACCACATCTCTCTACTGTGGACATTACGGAGCCAATATTTTTTGAACCTGTCAAGTATATGTAACTATCTCATATTCTGCCAGCCTCAGTTCCATATTTAATCTCTGGGGATCCATGTTGAGAGTCATAGTATCCATTATTTGTTTGCCATTCTTGCAACATGATGAGCCCATTGCCATTTGAGTTTCCTAATGGATTCTACGATGTCTTGGACTCCCGTTTTTCCCCTAATATACTGTGCTGTCTTGTGATCTCTCATGTGCATGTTGCATGGTTCTCAGTTTGGGCAAATAAACATTAATTGGAATGTTGTGAATACGAGAGGAAATATATGATGAAGCCGGCATTCTTATCTGGCAATCCCATACTGTATCAGAAACAAATATTGTCTAGTAGTACTGTGAGGTACTGCTGGGGCGCTCTGGACCAGGGGTAATAATTAAGGTTGCAAGTGCTGGGTTTTTGAATACAGATCTTGGTTTTTCAATACCTGCCTGAGTTTCTGTTAAATTTTTTTATTTTTTATTTTAATATCTATACATTACAGTTTCTCAAGTTTTTATTACTTAGATGTATAGAGTAGCAGCTAGAAAAGATTTTTTGCTTTTAACTGTATTTCATATTTTACACACTTTGCACTAAAACTCAAATGTATTCATAAATGTATATAAAATTAACATATTTGTATTTTTTGCACGGCAGCTAGAAGCTGATCACCCATGGTTATCCTTGGATGACCGCGGCCTCAGATGTATAACATAAATGCATTGTGAATGATTTTATTCTAAAAATGTATTGAGAATCAGGAAGAAAGGCATTGTCAGTGGTCAGCAATAGATACATGTTTCACAAAGAGAATACAGATATTATATATGTAATGAGAATATATTGTTAAAGATTTTACAGTAAAAATGCATTAAAAATTGAGGCTAAATGGATTGTCAGTGGCCAGGAATTAATGCAATTGCTACTGGTAGAATAGGGCTATTTTACACATAATCTTAAGGCATCGTCAATGATTTTACTATTGAAATACATTGATTATATGGAAAAAAAAGGTTTGTCAGTGTTTGGTAATGAGGACTTATGTATAACTAGCATATAGCCTAAGGGAAAAACTTGAAGGAAAGCAAATTATATATCATAGAGATTTTATAAAATCAGATACGGTCGGGTCCACATACACACACTTGGGAAGAGGAGAGCTAATTCCAGTTATGGAGTTGTCCCCCATTGATCTGTCTTTAAAAATAGTAATTTTGACCGTAAATTGACACAACATAAAAGGACCTGTAGGGACTTTGGAGGTCAGCTCACCCTACCCTATGTTAATCCTAGGGTCAAGTTAGCTTTATAGACAAATTTGCAGCCCCTAGAGTGCAGCTGTTTTGGAGTCCATGGAGACCATAGTGGCAAGCAAACAAACATTCATTGTCTTTATAGTATTAGATACAACTATTTCATTAATTTTATCTTGGGCCCATCTTGGGAATTATATAAGTAAAAAAAACAGAATGTCTAGAAAAACCAATATCAGAAAAGAAGATAGAAAAAGGAAGAAAACAAGTCATTTTGTGCACAGATTTTTCTATCATGATTTAAGGTCTTCATTTATTTATTCTGGATAATTGCTTTTCTGTTTCTAAGCTCAGGAATGTATGGAATCCATCACATTATTTTATGGATATCATTAATACTTTACACACACATACACACATATATATATATACACACAAACACATTATATATATATATATATATATATATATATATATATATATATATATATATATATATATATATTAGTTTTTCAGTCTCTTTCATTTTTTTTTCTTTTGTTCTTTTTCCTTTAACCAAGTTTACTTACTGAATTATATTATCTGGAAACTTGTCTGGTTTAAGCAAATATTAAAATGTGAAGTTCAGATGTTTCCCAAAGGAAGTTCTATTGATTTTCCAGCGTTTCGGAATAAATCCAAATTTATTATTAGTTCTGGAATTGATATTTACTTGGAATTCATTCCAAGGAAGGTGAATCGAATTCTATCGCTTGTCAGTGAATTTTATTTGAGCATCACAAAGGTAGAAAAGTTTGTTTTTTTTCATTGTTTTTTTTTCCACCTTTGTCCCTGAAACTAAATAATATCATACTCAGTCTACCTTCAAATGGAAAGAACAACCATTTAAAAAAGAAAAGAAAGAGAAGATCTGTAACTGATCTATGCCAAGGTTGACAATGGATGTAACAGCATTTTAATGATACTACTGGCCAAGATGTGCAGGTAATTTAACATTCAGCACTATGAAAAATTGAATCTGCGAATCTGAGAGACAGTCTGCATTCATTTAGCTCTAATGACCTTGGGGAAGGCATTAATCTATCTCTTCCCTGCCCCCCACCTTTGGATAAATAGCAGGGAACATTTGGCTCTTTGGTTTTGGTTTGTACAACTACAGAATACAAACCAGGAAAGTCTACTCCTCTATCAGTGTTGTGAGAGGCTAGCAACAAACAGTGTAGGGAATGTGTTTCCGGAATGTATAGTTAACGGGACTCGGACAGAGCTTTGGTGGCCCTTGCCAGCTGAAAGTGGATCATGGTGACTTTTCCTCAGGTAGAATGAAGGAGAATCAAAACCGATACCAAAATTAACTCAACCGGCATGTCCACCTTTGAACAACACATCAAGTACAAGTGTGAGATAGAAAAATAAAGAACTGCCAGGATAGAAAAGTAGTTAGGGGAGACTGGTTTGCCTAAGTACTTTTCTCTGTCAAACAACATGACATGCCAGTAATGAGACTAATTTTGTCATGATATCTGGTACTGGCACAGAGTGCATAGAAAAGTGGATTCATGTTTTTTTCCAATGAGCATTAGTATAAAGTGAACACACTTGATTACTCTTTGGCATATAGGAACATATTCATGTTTATATTCACTTCACAGCCATATCTGTCCTTTCTGGTCAAAGTTGACCATGGTTTCAGTTCAGAGAGGTGCAGGATCTTTGTGCTCGACTTGGATTACGATGATGGAGAGTCACGTCATCCTTACTCTCTCATCTCTGTCTGCTTGGATCTGATTGCAAGACATGGTCAGAACAGCCGGAGACTGACTGGTATACAATGGCTGATTAAGGCACTTTGCGTGTAACACAAATCCTCCACAGTCCACAGCACATGGCTGGCCGGGGGAGGGAGGATCGCTCCCTGGTTCCCCGTCCCCCCGTCACTGTATTCACCCAGAGCAGTGAGTGAAAGTAATACATTCTCATAGCTATACATTTGTGGTTCGTCTTTTTTTTTTTTTTTTTTTTAGATGTTTCTTTACCATGTATTTCCATCATCATCATCATCATCATCATCATCAATTTCATGTATATCCTTTGGGGTTGAAGATGACCATGGCTTTAGTTTAGAGTGTTGCATAAGATGTTGTACACGGAAGGGTCTGAAGTAATGACTTGTGCTTAATTTGGATTATAGTGAGGGAGAGTTGCACATGTTATAAACCTCACTCCCTCATCTCAGGTCCCGCAGTATGACATGGTTAGGTATGCAAAATATGGTAAGGGTGCTCTGCATGTTGAGCTGTACTCTTTGTGTTTCATAACACATTGCAGCTTTAATGGGGCCCCTCTCCTTGGTTTTGAATCAGAGTTGTCTCCTCTCCTAGACTGATTGCCAACCTTTGCTAGAGAGCCAGTCTGGTCTGCTAATAGACCATAGCTGAGCATTTTTTCCAAAATTAAAGATGAAACATTTTCCAGAAGGGGTCTAGTGGGATACTGATGCCAATTTTCAAGTCTGCAGACATAATGGTATGGCCAGGAGTGCTGGAACACATGCATAAACAAACAAACAAACACACGCATGCATGTATAAAAAAAAAAAAAGATCAAATCCTTTGGCATCTTTGATGGGTAGTGTCCAAACAGGCAAGCCATGATCATTTGAGTACCATCGTGTACATATATATATATATATATATATATATATATATAAATTATTAGGCACCATTTTTGGTTCACTTCTTGGCCAGGGCTTTTCTCATTTCCTTCCGCACATACACATGTATTTACGCTGAAAAAATGTTACATGATAGAACTTGAAAGAATTTTAAAGAAGTTTCAATTTGTTACACAGAAATTTATCAGTTCATCTCAAAGTAATATTCATCACATTCAATCAGATATCCATGAGATAAACTAATAAATTCAATTAACAGATCTTTTATCAGCACAGTAAATTTTTCAATTTGATCCAACAAAACACTATGTAATACTTTTTCCAGTGTATACACACACATACACGCATATTAACATACATACATACATACATATACATACACACACACACACACATATATATATATATATATATATATATATATATATTGATCAAATTTAATTTTTATCAAAAAATGCCTCATCAAAATAATTTTGAACATTCAAAAAATCAATAATTGATTAAAATTATTTGCATCAAATTTCCTAAGTTTGCCTAATCCCACTTCTTGGCTTATATGAAAAGAGATGGAAATTAAATATAGTGTTCAGCATTGGTTTCACAGCAAGTTATTTATGGAGTCAACGTGGACCCACTCTCCTTCTATTCAACTCCCTACTATCCTGTGCTACTTCAACCTGCAACAACTCAACCTAACTTTCCATATTCAACTGATTGAGGTCTGGGAACACTCGAAAACTTTTCACTCTTATAGGAACACTCTGCTCTTGGATAGCGGAGTAAACCTGCAAATGAATATTAATTCAGATCATCAGACATTATTCATGTTTTCCTGAATTGTGTTGATCACTTATATTCTTAGAATTATCTGATAGACAAGGTTTTGGTACAATGGGTTAACATCGGTATTGAAATAGGTGTGAATAGATGAATTTTTAAAAGTGGCCGCTGGAACAAATCATTAATGATAATTAATGAATTTATTCTTGGATGAAGTATTGCAACATTATCATCAATTTTGATGAGGGTAAAAGCTTGTCAAAATAAACAATAATGTTACAATACTTCATATAAATATCGAATAGATTTTGTCTTTTTTTTTTAATATAAAAATATCTTTGAAGATACTTATGCAGAGAGTTTTGATGAGAGTTTTTAATTCCTCTTAAATTAACTGTTAAAATTGAGTTACTTGCCAATCTTTTCTCATTAGCTGATTAGGTTCGTTGGACTAATGCTTGTTTTTCTCGTTGTACCTTGTCAAGAAATGATTAGAAAATATCAACCAAAACTGTCGACATCAACGTAGGTTTCTTCAGTTTTCAAGTCGATCTGGCTGGCCAGCTATGTATGTATGTATCGGGCATACAGCGGCCTATTCATACATTGATTTACAGAGCTGAAAATTTTCCAAATTCCTATCCTTAAATACATTTTGAATGGTTGGGGTTCAGTTTGCAATGTGAGTTTATGCTACATTAGTCCCTTAGTTTGTGTTTGGCAATATTCACACTTTTTTACTAGTTCAGATTTTTTTAGTGATCTTGGCCCAACAAAAGGCAAGAGAAGTAATTTATTCATTGCAAACCTCATTTTCCAATTTTCTAATTGATTGCCCTGAATTAGACATACTGTCAAAACACGTTGGTCACTCGACAGTTTCTATTGGGTGACTAACCAGACCTGTTGTATTTTTTTCCTTTATTTGTCGCTTCCTATTTATCATAATTAGAGGAGTAACTTAATTCTTATTGATTTGCATAATTATTCTTTCTTGAAATTATGTTTTTAATTGCCCAAAGTAGGATAATCACACGTTCCCGTTGGTTGGGTCAATTATTTCAGCCAGTTTCCATGTCAACTGTCAGCTTGTTGTCTCTCCCTCTTCCTCCTCATAGGTATCATCATAGTCATCATCATCACCATTATCAGCCATTACAGGTCTACTGCGGGACAGAGGCCTCTCCTAGCACCTTCCATGCCAACTATAACAGTGCTACCCTCTGCTCTATCTTACCTTTCTAACCTTTCTATCTCGCCTCTCCATTTTGTGTCTGGGTTTCCTTTACTGCAATCACTTAGGCACCAATCGACTAACCTATCGCACTATTGGCTGATTTTTCATTCTTGCTATGTGTACCGCCCGTTTCCCTTTTTGTCACATTTATATCTCCTGCTTCAGCCCACTCTCAGTTCCATGCTGATCATTTTCTCTAATTTCTAACATTGCTCTTTACGCTCGTAAACGTTGGTGAATCGATAAACAGCCTAATGATGGAAAAAAAATTATTCTTACACGACAAACATTTTTCAACATGATCACTTTCCTTGTCAATGTAATTTAGTTGTGAATATTTATTAAGTATGTCAAACATTATACAATGGAAATTTCAGATCTAATATCTACATAACGGGGTGCAGATCAATTAATCCATCCTTATATGCATGAATATATTTACTCTGAGTATTCATATCAGTTATAAGTAAGTACATCAATAAGTCCGGAGCTTAATGATAGAAAAAGCTTTCATTTCAAGCAACAAATCTCTTTCCTCATCAATGCATTAAACCCAACTCTTCTCTATAAATCAAACATTACTCAGTGAAAATTTCAGATCAAAATTCAGTTTATAACTATATCAGACAATATATATATATATATATATATATATATATATATATATAACTAACAAATGGATATATGCTCCAACAGAAATATTTATTAATGCATTATATTACTTTGAAACTCTATGTGAAATGACTTCCCATTTATATGTGTTGAATGTATAATTTGATCTACACAGCATAAATAGAGAGAACAATTAAAATGAGGCGTTGCAGTAATCGAACCTGTGACTGATAGGTAGCTGCTTCAACATAGCATCACTCTTACCATTGAGCTAAATAGCTGTTGGTAATGCAAAAAACTGCTTAGTCTCCACATTCTCATTTTGCTCAATTGCATTACAGATGACTGCAGTTCAATGTAATGCATTCACATATATATATATATATACATATATATATGTATATATACATATGTATATATATATATATATATATATATATATATATATATATATATGTGTGTGTATAGCACTGATAAAATTTACTTATTTTTGATAATAAAGTTTGATTTCACTTTGATTACGTAAAATTTTGACCATAGAAAATAGTTTTATGCTTTTTTTCTATTGAATATACTTCTGGTCAAATCAAAACTACATTTTTTTTTTTCTGTATGAAGTTAAAATTTTGCAAATTAGGAATATATATAATATATATAAAAGCTTTATATTTTTTTAAATTCCTCTTGAAATTCTAAATGACTTCTTACACAGAGAATGAGTTACTTGGCCTAGACTGCATGAATAGAATAAACAATTAAAGAAAAATGGGGGTGCTGCAGGAATCGAATCTGCAACCAATAAGGTAGTCGCTTCAACGTAGCCTCACTCTAAAGCATTTAGCTAAAAAGCCCGACGGAAAGGCCACAGCCCTAATAACTGCTTTATCCCCACTCTTCTCATTCACTGTCCCTGTCTGCACTGTTGTTTCTAAGGCGAACAACACATATACATATGTATAGGAAAAGAGTGAGAGAGAAAGACATACACTCACATAGTTTTTAATTGATCATCCCCAACATGGCATCTTAATTGTGAGAGATTGCTTCATCTATTCAGAGCGATTGCATGATTTTGCTAACCATGAAATGATTTGTAATTTATAAAAGCTGCGTTAATGGATTAGGCGGAATTCATTGAACAAATACAACCAAAATTGCTTTGTTGGGACTAATTTCGGGAAATGCATTTTTTCTTAATATTCCCTGCTGGAATAAAAGAGTCGTATATGCCACCAAACACGATAATCCAAACAGAGCGATACAATGAGTTGAACGCCCTGTCTGAAAATATTCAGACAAAAATACTTCATAACTTCCATTTACTCTAACGATTATATATTTAGTCAAAGAGCGAATACTAAAAGCATAGTGGACATATAGCACCTTGACATACAGTAACCTCTCAATGGGAGCTGTCTTGTGACCAACATTTTTTTTTTGCTACATGCCATGTTGGGGATGATCAATTAGAAAAATTGTTGATAGGAGTAATCAATGAATAAGTTACTTCTCTCACCTACCCTGTGATAAATAAGTCGGAATTTTAAAAATAGAAAAAAACAAGAATGAATACTGCCAAACTCAGGGGCCAATTTAGCATAGACTTACGTTGCAAATCGAATCCCTCCACTATAAACCTTTTAGGGGGAATTTGAAAAAAAAAAAAAGAAAAGTGTTTTCTTTCAAGACATAATGAATAAGTATATTTCCAATGCATGCATAGCTAGCCAGACCAACTTGAAAACTGAAGAAACCTATAATGATGTTAACAGTTTTGGTTGATGGTTCTTGACAAGATTTCTTTTATTTCATATGACAAACATTTGTTTCTCAACAAAATCTCCTTCCTTGTCAATGCACTTAATTCAGTGATGAATATTAATCACATCACATAGATCTACAAAAGTGAAGATTTCAGACAAAAATTTTGCTAATAAATATGTCACACATATATTTCTGTATCTACTGGCCAGAAGTCACAAGTCTAGGGCACTCGGTGAGATTCAAACCCCCTGGAGTGGTAATGACCCATGTGACTGATTTGTTAATCAACGCTCCATGGCGAGGGGATCATTTTTAGTCTGTCCTAGACTGGATGTACCAAAAAAATTCAATTTTCCATTTTGGGACTCTGTATACTTCCTTCATATTAACCATTGCCTGTCAATTTTTTACTTATGGTGTTATTTTGTCTGTTGGCAACTTACATTGATGAATAACAAGATTCCACCCACGCACACTCACACACGCATTCACTTGATGCCAATTACAAATTAAGGAGTGTTGCTATAATATTGAGGATTATGAACTCCTGATGAAAGCGTATGACCTTGTAATCATAACAGGAATCTATGGGGTACATCATGTGCGGCTATCATTAATTAGCAACATCTGATTTTCAGTTTATGTACCTCTGCCAATGAAGTTGGAGAGTTATGTGTAATACCCTGTGTCTTTCGATCTTTCCGTTTATCTGCCCCCACGATATCTCCCGATGAAATTCGATGAAATTTCGTCTGAGGGTGAGTTATGGGATAAGATAGAAGCGATTAAATTTTGGGAGGGATCCAGGAATTTGTTTTTCGATTGAGAGATAGTTTTCCGTTATTTTTTTTTCCAATAACTTTGTGTATTCACTCGTGTCAGTCCACACAATATCTCCAAAAGTTCTCAATGAATTTCAGTGAAGTTTTGTAGATGGGTTGGGCCAGGGGCAAAAAAAAAAAAAAAGGCATTAGGTTTTCAGGAATTTTTTTTTTTTTTCATTTGAGTACATTTACTGCCATTCCTGAGGTATGCGCTCTCTGAGTGCTTTCCAGTTATTCTAATTATTGTTTTTATTTTTGCTTCTCCTTTCCTCCTCTATGTGAAGAGGAGAATACATATCAGAAGGCTAAGAAATGAAATAAAATCACGCAAATCTTCTTTTTTTTCTTTTTTATTTCTTTTAAACTTTTGAATATTTACTAAGCTAAGCTTAATTTGGCACGGGGCAACAATTGCATAGCACCCAGTGTGATTCAATTCATTACATTAGTAATGAGCTACAAGACATGTTCCTCAATCAGTACTCTACTGCAAAGTACCCGTTTTTAGTATTGATAAGCTTAGCTCAATCTAACACAAAACCATTGCATCCATTAAGAATGAAACTCTTAATAATAGTAATGATCTAAGAGTCTTGATTGTTAACAAGTTCCCCACTCTGAGGTGACCATTTTATTTACTTACATAGTTTAGTCTGGCTTAAAGTCACAAGTCTAGAGCACTCACTGAGATTTAAACTCACCTAGAGTAATAATGACCAATGAGACTCATTTTCCTCACCGGTGCTCCACAAGAAAAGGATCTTTTAAGATTTACCAAACTTTGTTTAATCTGTCACAATGCCATCAGTGTGTAGCACTCAGTGAGATTCAAACTCACAGTGGTACTCATTTGCAAAACAAGTTACTTGGCCTAGACAGTGTAAATAGAATAAACAATTGAAGATAAATCTTTCATTTAACTTTGTGGCTTCAGGATGACCACCAGTCAGTGAACACATCTCTTGCCTTTCATTCAGCCAAAGGACTATCCAAAATGGAGATTACTAATTGACATAATTGTGAAAACACACCATGAAATTAAACTTAAGACAGATCAAAATACAGGTATACCCCATCCATCAAAAGTTCACTGTAAGCTGTCATGCTTTGAACTGTGTCTGTGAACATCTGTGCTTTAATACAATTTATTTTGTACATTAATAAGCAAGATGTATCCTTAGATATCAAAAGAGCTTAAGAGAGTGCGACGCTTAGCATAAAATGGCAGACACAAAAAAAAAAGGTTATTTTTGAGATTCTGATAGTTGTCAACTAGCCTTTGATTGTTGCTCAACAGCTAATAGGAACTCAGCTGTTAATATTAGGGGTTCCTGACCTTTTTTTTTACTGAGTTAAAAGGCTGCAGCTTCCAAGAGAAAATGTTCTCATTCTCCCCCTACATCCTACCCATCTGATTATTACTGTACCCTTGTCAGTGTCTAACATAAAATATATACTCAGACTGCAATCCATTAACAATAAACGGATAAGTAAGATTCTCTGCACCTCTTGACTCCTAAAAATTATTTAACTTTAACCTGTTTTTTTACCACAGAAGGCGATTGCCCATCTTAGTAAGTTGTCAGTCCAATACCAAAGAAAAGATAACTTGTCATGATAGTGTGTCATTCCTTTCCAAGATGGCGAAACCCCACTAAAAAGTGTAATATATATTTGCAAAAGAATAAACATTGTGAGAGTAGATACTGATGCACTAAATGTAAGGTGGCCTAATGTATTTCATCAAAAGAAAATATTTGAAGTACTTTAATTGGAGCTTTTATAATTTTATCATATATTCTTATTATCATTATCATACCTCCATAGTCCCACAAATGACTTGCCAACCAAGCAACCGAGAGGGCTACTGATTGTTCTCTCTTTCAGTGTCTGCATGTCCAGGCACTCTTGGTCACATTTAAGGGCCACAACTTTGAAAATTTGCTCAAAGCACTATCTAAAAGCATTTTTCTTTGTTTTTACAAAGAAGTGCTTTTTTGAATTTCTATGGTCATTTTGAACCAACAATGCCCAAATCTTGTGCTGGTATTTTCTATTTTAGGTAATTTTAGATGAAAGGTTTTTTTTAAAGATTATTTTAGATGTTTTTTTTGATAATTAGTTCTGGTACGTCCGCAGGCTCCGGTGACTCATTTATGCAAGGTACAGATATTTCCTATCTGTTCTAATCATGTAGGTTCGGGGAAAAAACTCGTTTTACTACGGGAAAGAGTTTACTTTCTCTCGATGGGTCAATCTTAATTTGGCAAAGGAAATAATTCATGAATAATGTTCACAAACAATGCATACAAATGTATACAAGATTATCATAAAGTCTTTGTGCAGTTCAAAATTTACATGTTAAAATCGATCTGATTAGAAGTAAATGAAAGAATTTATTACGTTTTTAGATAAATCAATTCTCGAGATAATCTTCAACTAATCCACCATCATTACATCCACACAAGTCGATATGATTCCCAAGTTCTACTAATATGTTTTGCTGTTGTTTTTCAGCTATAATCTGAATCAAATTAGTTGGCCTGGTCCAAAGTCATCAACAGCTTTGGTATTCAAACTGTGATCTGCAAAACCCCAGGGTATCATGCAACCTTTCCAGGAGTTTCATTAAAGTGATATTTTTTGCAATATACTCAATAATTCTTTTTTATTTACAGGACACAGATGCTTTTCAGTCTATAGTCATTCATTTGTCTATTTTTTTTGCAGTGAACTTCATTCTTACTTTTCTATTAGAATATGTATTTTCTATTCAGGTTTATATAAATTTGGATAATTCCATAAACAAAGCCAAAATCTGATTGTTACATACATATATAAGGAATAGTCACTTATGGAACTGAAAAATGGAACCTAACCAAGAGACAGACCAGCAAACTGAGAACCATGCAACGTGTACATGAAAGAATCATGCTCAACCTCACATGGTCAGATCATAAGAAAACACAATATATCAGGGAGAGAAAAGGAGTCCAAGACATCATAGAATCCATTAGAAAACTCAAATGGCAATGGGCATGTTATGTTGCAAGAATGGCAGACAACCGCTGGACATCACAATTTACAACATGGAAATCCAGAGATCACATGCAAAACCAAGGCTGGCAGAATACTAGATGGAGAGACAAACTAAAAAAATTCAGAAAGTACTGGTTCCATCATGTCCATGATAGAGAGGTGTCTCAAATTGTATGGAAGATCTGTGTCCAATGACGAACATTAAAGGACACATGATGAGGAGGAGGAGGAATGAATATCTGTATTGGAACTTTTGTTTTAAATTATTGAAAAAAATAGAACTTCCAATATTGTCATTCATTTCTCATATTGTCGATTAATCATAATCCATGTCAATACTTTATTCATGCATATGTAGATATATATATATAGTGAAAGGAAAGTTGTTTTTGAAGGGGTTCCCTAAAAAATTCAATTATATAAAAAAAAGTTGAAATCTGAAGACCACTAATCTGAAGAGCAAAGCTTCATTGAAAAAACATTATTCTTTACTGCTACTTATATCCACTTCACACTGATGCTCTTTGGAAAGGCATGAATCAGCTTCTCCTTGCACTACAGATCTTTACAAAATGTTTTTTAACTGGGATACCACTATAGGTGACAGAGGAGAGAGTCAGTATGTGCATCGGTTACATCAGTCATTAGCAGACATGTAGCAGAAGTAAAACCATAAGTAAAAAAGATCAGAACCACTAAAATATGATAAAGAAAATAAAAATACCGAATTTAAAATTCCTCTACCTGATTGTCCTCCAATACAATGGATAAAAGTGTTTATTTAGTGCATCTTGTTATCTGATAGTCATGAGTTCAATTCCAGGTAGTGAAAATCATATATTGTGGCATAAGTAAAAAAAAAAGCAAAAATGATATTACTAGGACAAACCAACTAGGAAGAATCAACTGATACATGGTATCCCCTAGTGCAGTGGTTCTGAAACTGGGGTCAACAGATCACTGGGGGTCCATCGAATAATGTTCAGGGGTCCACAACAGTGTCCGCTTTAAACCTGACACTGCAAATCTTGTGGCTGAAAAACATTGTCATCATCAATTGTATAGCTATCAAAAAACATTATTATTATACACAGACCTGCACCATATATTAGAATTTGAATAATGCAATCAGTTTCAAATGAATATGATTTTTAAAGGAAAAAAATATATTTTCATTGTAGTTCATTAATTAGTCTAAAAACTAAATGCTGAAAATAGAGGGTTCTCCAGAATATTTATTTTATAAAGTCCTTTATTGGGGTCCTTGAGTTTTCAAAGTTTCAAAAACATAACCCAAAAATATATAACAGAATAAAAAAAAAAAAACAATGTACCCCCTTTGACTGAATTTGGGATTTAGCTCAAAATTCCCAGGAGATGGTCACCTGAAGAAGGCCAGAGAGTACAAAAAGGCTGAAATACCATGGCAATGAGTCCAAATAGATCAATGCATAATAATGATAATTTCCCAACAAAAACCCAAATAATTTGTCAGAGATGTGACATTTGGCCTTAAACTTTGTTTCCTCCTCTTAAATTCCAGCTGGCTGTCTATCCTCTATAACCTGGGAGCTGTTAAGTTCATTCTCTCAAAACCAGCTCCTCCTTTCTTTCCCCTGCCCTCTTCCATCATATTTTTTCCTCTGTCATGTTTAGCTAATGAGCTTCCCTTCAGTATCAGCATGCTCTGGGCCCTCCAGCCACCAAACCACAACCTTTGTGAGTGGGAGAAAGAAGTTTCTTTCTTCTGTAATATTATCACAGCCTTAGGCAAACACATCCTGAGACTAAGACATGCAATAAATTTGCATGCAAATTAAATTGCGTGGAGTTTGGCAATTTCAGGTTTAGCAAAAACAGGAAACAGAATAGATTTTCATATGCTTTATCTGAATTGAGCACTCTGGTAGATGGGGGATTGTGCGTTGGTAAATATATTGCTTGATTCGGTCCTACTAACCGTCCAGTTCTGCGTAGATAGGGCAGTAGTAGTGCATTTGCCTCTAGGTCCGGAGCATAGGTTTTGACCCCGCCTAGTGGTACTGGAAGGGATACCGAGTCTATAGCTTCACTGAAGAGTTATAATACAACAAAACAGCTGTCTGTGGATGACTCAATTGTTAATTATAATCAGTGCTCCTTTCTTCAGAGCTGAGTACTCTTAGGTAGGGCACCCATCTGCTAAAAGCTTCTAACTCTGGAATAGAGCTCTCTGGTAGGTGGTTGAGTTGAAGAATCAACCTTCTGAAGACATGTACAAAACCAGTTAAGGTTTATTAAAAACTCATCATCATCATCAGTCTTTTAACATCCGTCGTTGGACATAGACCTTCCCCAGGATTCGCCACACTTCTCTACCGATGGCGTCGCGGAGCCAGTATTTTCTGAATTTGTCTAGCTCGTCTCTCCATCTAATATTCTGCCTGCCTTGGTTGCACATGTGATCTCGGGGGATCCATGTCATGGGTCGCAATGTCCGTCGTTTGTCCACCATTCTTGCAACATGGCCAACCCACTGCCATTTGAGATTTTGAATGGATTCTATGATATCCCTGACTCTTGTCTTTTCCCAGATGTACTGTGCTGTCTTGTGGTCTCTCCATGTGAGACCCAGCATAATTCTCCCATGTGCACGTTGCATGGTTCTCAACTTGCGGATCTGTCTCTTGGCTAGGTTCTATGTTTCAGCTCCATAAGTGTCTATTGGAGGATGCATTGGTTATACACCCTTCTCTTTAGGATTAATCGGATGATCTTATTTTTAAAGGTTAAGCTATTATACCTCAAAACCATAACTAAAAAGTTTGACTTTCTTTTTTTACGCTTATATATATACATCCCTTCCTATTTAATTTTATAAAATCCCTAAAAAAACTCATTTGCTTTCTCATATTGTTATACTTCAAGTTTTTTTTTGGTTTTTTTACTCCGGGTGATGCCATGTACCTCGTATGTAATTCATATCTATACATAGATAAATAGATTTAGCAATTAAAGGAAAAAGACAGGATTCAAAACTGTGACCAGGTGGGTAACCTCTTCAATGTAACGTTACTCTTACCATTGCAGCAGCCCCATTTTCTTTAATTGTTTATTTCATTTATGCTGTCTAGGCCGAGTGATACATTAACCATGTAAAGACAAGACATCATCTCAAATAAGAGTTTCAAGATCATAAAACACAATTCATAATCATTCTGTCAGAGCGTATATATCCATTTCTTAATTCATAACTGTTTCATTGAAAGGAACAAATAGATCAAAAATTAGGAGAAATAGTTATTTGGACCATTGCATTACAAGGGGGTTGTTTAGCTCAGTGGTAAGAGCAATGCTATGTTGAAGCGGCGACCCTATCGGTCACGGGTTTGATTCCTGCCACAGCCCCATTTTCTTCAATTATTCATTCTATTTACATTGTCTAGGTCAAGTGATACATTAACTGTGTAATGATGGGAGATCATTTCAAATAAGAGTTTATATATAAATTAACACAATTTATAATTATATATATATATGTTTTATTGGAATTTCAGAACACGGGGGTGGGGAATTGACACATTTCTACCTTCACAATCCAAAAACCTCAAATATAATTACACACAAATTACTCACTCAAGCACGCACATACACACGCACAAACAAAAATCTAAATGTAACTCAGGAAAGCAAATTATATTCTATCGCGATTGCAACAAAAGTGGGGGGGTATGATTATCAACATCAAAAGTAGAATCAGCAAATTGAGTTTGAATTTTTGCTAAGGCTACTTGTATTCACTTCACACTATGGCTCTTGGGAAAGGCATTAATCAACTTCTTCCTATGATCTTTCCCTGTGAAGATCTTGGCAAATGTCTTGTCACTGACAAGCCACGATGGTCAGTTGTAAAGAAAGTAGGTGGGTTAGTACTTGGGTTAATCACTCTCCTATAACTACTTGACCTGCCCAGCAAAAAAGCTATTATCTTCATTGATAAAACTTGACAGAAGCTAAAAACAATATGTAAAAATTGACTTTAAGTGAAAAATAATTTTCAAATTCTTAATTGAATATTTCGATAGAGAATCGACTGGAAGAAATTTTTTCTGTGTGATAAGTTTTCTCAAAGATGATATCATAAGTTGGTTTGCATGCAGTCTGAAATCAAAATCAACACAGCAGATTTAATATTCACATGGGTGAACATTCAATAGAAAATGACACAAACAGCGAGTCACGTATGTTCTTATACTTGCTGATCCCTCATTGTTAAAAATGTTTTTAGGGTAACCTATGCAAATAAGCCTTGTTTCAGAAAATAAATACGTAGAATAAAATAATATCAACATAGAATACACATAAAATCTTATATAAAATGACAAACTCTGTATATGGCATAAACTATATGATAAAAGGAAGTGGTGTTTGATCAACATTACTGGGTGCCATGTCAAAATAAGTGTTTTGTTTTTAAAATCCCCGAAACAGTCACATGTTAAACAATTGATGATCCCAACAAGAGACAATTTATACATTGTACAATAATAACAAAGCATAGAGGAAAAAGGGGAAAAAACACTTCGGAAAATTAGATAAATTGCATCGACAGATATTGGGGAAATGGGTGAATGAAGTGATGCAAAGAATCTATTGAAAAAGTTTTTTAATGTTTGGCATTTAAGGCTGTAAAGCTTTCTAGACTAATATATATATATGTATATATATATATATGTATATGTATATATATATGTATATGTATATATATATATGTATATATATATATGGGAGATTGAGGCTAGTTGGTACATTTTTGACTTGGATGGCTGTAACTTCCTATGAAATTAATTTATCAAAATGCAAACATGACTGAAAGTTACTATGGAAAAATGACTCCTTTTTGGATTGGTCATTTAAATTTGAAATATTTGTCAAGTTATCATATCACCATTTAAACATTCAGAAAAAAAGTGTGCCAATCTACCCCAACAGTGGGGATAATTTGTTCAATCTGATTGGGCAAGTTAGTTCTCTTGCTAGTAGGTACAGAAATGATTGATAGAGAGTTATAATTGAGAAATATGCATTTTCAAACCAGACCGAAGAATGTATTTGAGTAAAATGTAAGTTTTTAGGGATATAATGATCACCTTCTTGGACAAGTGGTATGATATGTAATTGGACCTCACTGTTGCATTGTAATAAGGTGGAATATGAAGACAAGAACCATAAGAAAAGAATGACGGCACTAATGACTTGAATTTTGTTCTGTTATTTTTGCAGGCTTTTTGTTTTTCCTCTGTCTCAGTTGCATACAATTTTAGAGGACCAAGTAGCCCCTACTTATGTATGCATCTTTTTTTACCCAAAGATTAATATAGGATTGGTGACACTGACTTTGAGGTCCTTACAGGTCAATTTAGGGTCAGCACTATTTTTTTTACCCTAGTTTGTAATTTCTGATAGATATGTCAAAAACTCAGAAAATGGGATTGGCAGACCAAGCTCAAACTCCAACAGAGATGATTTAAATTTCTTTCCATTTTATTTCATGTGTTTTCAATCTATCATACCTCAAGGTTTTTCAGTTTTGAGAAAAAAAAATGTAAGATTTTAGCAGGAAGTTCTATTTACAACATAATTATAATGCTAAACTTGGCCCTTATTTTCTCTTCATCATAAGAAACTGCAGATGTATATTTCTCTTTCTCTCACTGTTTATGCCAGTTGAGCAGTATTTTTTTTAAGGAATCTTACCCTAAAGCAATAAAAACAAAACATGTTTTCTTAGAGTAAAAGTCGTAACCCTTCCATTGACCCTATCCTCAACCCAAATGTGACAATAAAACTGAACACTATTTAAATCCAATTGTCTGCTTTGATGTGCGAACTGCTGACTCCAGAAGTGAATACATCAATTCTCAGTTTTGAGAAAAGTTAATTTTTTGAATCCTTAAGAGTGGGTGTATATGGGTCTGCACAGGCTTGCCCAGGAGTGTGTGCAGGTCTGACTGAGACGGAAGTGCACTTGTGCGTCCCTCCCTATTTAAAATCTATACATAATCTGTATAAAATATCATTTGCTCTCTTGTGTTATCATATTTCAAGTTCTTTTTTTTTTTATCCCAAGTGATGCTATGTACCTCAGCAAATGTATATATATATATATATATATATATATATATATATATATATATATATATAAATAATAATAATAATTGAATAAATGTCATCCACAGACAGCTGTTTCATTGTATTATAACTCTACGGTGTGGCTATAGACTATCCATTACCCCATCCAGTACCACGAGGTAGGACCGGAACCTTTGCTTCAGACCCAGAGGCTGGCATTTTACTCTTGCCCTATGTAGAACTGGACGTAAGGCTGAATTTAAGCAATGTACTTACTTATGCACAATTCGCCATCCACCAGAGTGCCCCATTCCAAAGTTGAAAGAGCATTGCTATATAGCTTATGATGAATGAGTTACCTTACTTAAAGAGTGCTCAACCCTGAATAAGGGAGCATTGATAAATATAATACATATATATATATATATATATATATATATATACACACACACATATTGAGCAGTTTATGAAATAAACCTATCTCACATCAGATATTGAATTACTGATTAGTACTTTGGTATATATATTTATATGTCTGTGGCGGCAACAACTGAAAGGGAAGAGAGAGGGCAAGAATACTGATGATTGTATTTTCAGGTGCCTCTCTATTCATGGTCTTGTGACAGACTAAGCTATGCTTGCATGTATTTATATCCCTATCTGAATGATTAAGTGACTCCGTGTGTTACCTCAGAGGGTGGGCCCTGTAAAAAAAAAAAAAGAAGTCAGTCAAGACGCCCCACACTTATCAGTGTCTCGAGCAATGTTTGTATAGTGTTGTATTACGACTGAGTCGAATGCAGAATAAGGAGACAAACTTGGCCTAAAATGGTACCAGGCTTTCTTGGCATCCCGTTTTGTTCAGCAAATGGTTTGGTCTTAAATTTAAGCATGTACTAATCTAAAAAATATTCTCCCTTAGTGCTTCCCCCCACTTTCTGTCTGCCATCATTTTCTGCACAGGAGAGCCTCTCTCTCTTGGGAATCGTACATCTGGAGAAGGCCAAAGAATTCATCGGCAGAAACATTGTGGTAACATCAAAAGCAATATAAAGAATGAGTTCAATAGTCTAGACATCCCTCAGAATAGGTCTGGTTAGTCACTCAATAGAAACTGCCTTGTGATCAATGTCTTTTGGCAGTATGCTGGGTTCATGAAAAAATT
Organism: Thysanoteuthis rhombus; assembly: GCA_963457665.1. Lineage (NCBI taxonomy): Eukaryota > Metazoa > Mollusca > Cephalopoda > Oegopsida > Thysanoteuthidae > Thysanoteuthis > Thysanoteuthis major. The sequence continues at coordinate 23,081,354 of OY735222.1, read as the reverse complement.
GGAAAAGGGGGTAATCCTTTGCCTTTTGTTGTGCAGTGATCATTAAAAATGTTTTTTTAAACAAATTAAGGGATCAGTTAAGCATAAACTATCATAGCAAGTTGAGGCTTCCACTAAAAACTAATTTAAAGGGGGGGTTTCGTAAACATGAAAAATAGGCACAATAGTACAAAAAACTCTTGGAATGAAAATGCTCTTTTTTAAATAGGCCATAGAATGTATCAGCCCGTAGGTACTAACAAGCTATATACAAATATGTAAATACATACAACAAAATAAGTGACTGTTATTACCCGAATAGTATGTGTCTCTGAGGGTAAAAAGTTAAATAGTTTTTGGTAATGATGTCTATAATTAAAGATGTGGTAGATGACTGTCTATAATTAAAGCGGTGTTTGTCAGAGCAAATATTGTAAAAGAAAACAAAAAATGTCAAATATATATATATATATATATATATATATATATGTATGTATGTATATACTGGAGGCTGATAAGCATTTGGTGAAAAATATCTAATGATTTTTCTTTAGAGCTCAAGAGGTTTCTTGTCATGCTCTTATTTATTTCAAGACTCCATAATTCATTACTTCAAAGCTTTTAATAGTGTAAATAAATGTTTAAATCAATTCAATTTCATGTGGGGTTTTATTAAAAACCAACTGAACTCGTTCAAGTGGAAGAGTCCTTTGTTTCTAATGGTCGATATGAGATAAGTTAACCAACCAAATTGTGACCTTCAAGTAAAAGTGTCCATTGTACAGAAAGAGAAACAAGCAGAAAAGGTCGAACTGTCCATAATATTGATAGATTTATTGGAAAAAATGTTCAGAATTCTTTGAAAAAACAACTTCACCTCAAATTAACTACACCTAATTAAAAACACAACTACCGTTTTCAATATTATACAATGTTTATATCAGCATATAATCCTGTCAGTTTCTACAGAAATTTTGCCCTGATTTTGTTTTCTTAGAATGTCATTAAATTTTCCTTCACCTGAAGATTGTTCTGCCATTGTTATAGAGCCGCATAGGGACTTCTTGAGTGGACTAATGAAATCAGTTGGACATGCTGGAGGGACCTTCAGTGAATATAAATGACTTAGGTAGACATTCCAGATCAGTTATAAAAAAATTTATGGCCATTTTTCATAATGGCTGATTTTTGCTATGGTACCTTTAAAAAAAAATTCATCAACATGGGCATATTGTCTATCATTGGAAAGGAAATTTCATGTTGAATGAGTAAATCTTATAAAAGAACCATATGCCTTAGAGCAAGTCGTTTTAAGCTATTCATGATGAAAAGTCATAAACTTTTTTTTTTTTTCTTCTTCTTCAAGTGAAACACCTGTGTGGATGGATGGCTATGAAATAGGGGAAGTATTGTTGATGGATCCATTCCAAAATATTATCACTCTTTCCTAATTTATGGCCCACTATTTGACAAAATTACTTTCCAATTCGTGTTTCTCTGAATTTTTGAGATGAGGTATTATTATTATTTCGATTATTATTCGGATTATCCTCATCTTGGTTATTTTTTATACAACCTTTCAGCTGTTGTACCCCACACCTACCAGATGATACCTGATGAAGGCCGTAGAGTACAATGGCCAAAACGTTGTATAAAAAACAACCAAGATGAGGATAGTCCGAATAATAATTGAAATAAATACATTCAAATTCATTAAGAACTTTTGGAAATATCATGTAGACAGCCTGAGAAATTTTGAAGACATTTGTGTAGTTTGGTCAGATAGCTCCAATGTAGGGGAGATAATTGGGAATGGATCTTATACAAAATTTGATAATTTTTTTCTCCATTTATTGCCTTTCCGCAAAATTTTATTGATATTCATGGAGAACTTTTGGAGATATCGTGTGGATAGACAATGAACTTTTGGAGATATTTTACAGACAGATAGCTACAATGTAGGGAAGGTAATTTCGTATGGATATGCTCAAAAGTTTGATAACTTCTTTCCTAATCTATTGACTGCTTGGGCTTTTGTGGCTTTTTTTTACATTCGTCTTCATAGAGTTTACAACCACTGAGTAACCCTAACCGACTCAATACTGACAAAATTGAAGAAAAAGCCAATATTGTTATCAAATGGCTATAAAGTAGAAAGGATGCAGTTAAAAAAACTATAAAAAATCTATAAGAGAAAATCAAGAACATCTTTTTTTACCAGTTCAAAAATCTAAAGTACATCTTACTTGAAGGAATTCAAAGCCAAAAACTCTTTAAAATACTGGACTCTCAAAGCAACTTAACAAATTACAGTTTTATTAGAAACTTGTCATCACAGTCCATGATTGAACAATCCTACATCAAAATTTGAAGTCATATAAAGAAAATCTCATCAAAGAATGAATATGGTCAGGATAAATTCTATTCATAACATCATCGGCGTTTTCCACAGGAAAATATCTGAAAAAGTGTAAAATAATACATAGAAATATCTAGATTCTTGAGAATCTTGATATTATTGATAAACCCGTCAGAATAAGGCCCTCGAAAGGTCAAAAACACTTTGTTTTTAAAAAATAAAAATTGAATATTTTTAAAAGGGGTTTAGAGGAGTACTGATGTCAATTTCTGTAGATGAAATGATATAGCCATGAGCGCAAACAAACCATCAATCAAACATATAAACAAAAACCCAAACACACAAATATATAAAAAAAGATGCAACTCTTCATCTTCTTTTATGGCTTCAGTTGTTCAATGAACTCAATAAGGTAAATAATCCTTCCTTTTCAAGATTAGACTATCTGAATACAAAATCTAGCAAAGAAATACTGTATCTATAAAACCGGGTTCTTTAAATAAAAAATCAAAAGCAAAAATTTTCTAAAACCTTGTTCTTGGGAACAAAATTGCTTCTGGCAGATTCTCCCTCATAGGAGCCTTTGAATCTGGTTTGAATATTTTCTCTTCAGAAAACGGTCTCTCAACACTGTTGGTGCATTTTTTTCAGAACCAGTGAAACTACTGATTTTTGCATCACATACTTCTTCAACATCATCTTCCACAATCCACTGACACAGATAATGTTTCCCATCTGTATTCAAAAACTGCCGACTTCGTTAAATCTCTTTTTTGCCATTGTGAATTTGTGCAAAGGAAGGATAAAGTCCTTAGGTATGTAATGTTTTGAAATTCACAAAGATCTCACAATCATCCTTCAATGAAAATTGAAATATACTCTGAAAAGAAAATAAAGGTTAATCAAATTAGTATCCTTTGAATTAAAATTTTAATGCATTATATTCAAATTTACATTTAGTTAAGGTCAAAGCCTTCACATTTTTACTGACTCAACTCCAGCAACACAATGATTGCAAATATGTACATAAATGTATCTGCAAGCTTACATATTCACAAAAATGTGCATATACATCTATATATATATATATATGAAAATATATATATATATATACATATAAGTCTTCTTAAATACAACTGACGAGGAAAATTTGTCCAATCCTTTTGCTAACTTTTTTTGTTTACACAAAAGAGAATGAACATCAAAATGCAATACATGCAAGTATTGTCTAAACAATAGATTAGACCAAGTGCTATGGACCGTACATTCAGTCATTGATAAGGTCATGGAAAAACTGTCGAGTTACTTTTTTGTACAAATTTATATAGTATCCAATTCAGCGTGAGTAATTTTTGTGGTGAGGAGATGAAAAATGATTGGCGAAAGAATTCTTTGTGGGAGTAGTTTTCCAATTGTCGGACAATATTTGCATACATTGCACCCTGACACTCATTCTGCGGTGTGTAAACAAGAAAAACTAACGGAAGGATTTTTTTAATTTCTTTATTAGTCGTATTTAATCAGACTCGCATTAAGGAAGGATTTCTGCCTGAATACACACACACACACATATATATATATATATATATATATATATATATATATATATATATATATATATTATTGTGTCATCCACAGACAGCTGTTTCGATGCATTACATCTCTTCAGTGTGGCTATAGACTTTCCATTATCCCATCCAGTACCACGAGGCAGGATTGAAACCTTTGCTTCAGACCCAGAAGCCGATGTCCTACCTTTGAGCTACGGAACTGGACGGTCAATATGGCTGAATTTAAGCGATATATTTATTTTACAGATAAATTCCCCATCCACCAGAGTGCTCTATTCCTATGGAAGAGCATTATATATATATATGAATGTATTTACAAAAACCCCACAGATGCATATGTTCATGTATGTTCATACAAATGTAATAAGTAATGGATATCAGAATTTCGACAATATGAAATAAGGACAGACAATTTAGAAACTGAATTTAGAATGGACTAAATTATTTATGATAGCAAAACAACGGGGGCGATTGGAAAATCTGAGACAAACAGAACACATAATGAAAACAGCCAGCAAACATAAACGGAAGGAATGAGTTGAGGGTTCCGGTGGCACAAGTGGTTAGTGCAGACCTAGGCTACATTTGTACTCACATAGATAAATGGGTGTGGGTTAGAATCCCACCCATTGCTCATTTCTTCATTGACTAATCTTTGCCATTGCTTCACTTGCTACTATGAATAATTTGGTCCAAGCAAAATTATGTTCCTGAACTGTCTTTCAGTGTGCATATATAGAGATATATGAATGCGTATATACTCACACATATCTCTACACAGATGCAATGATTTTTCTCAAAACTGTGAATTCATATGCTCACTTTTGGTGTTAGTAGTTTGTATTTCAAAGCGGATCATAGTGCCTATGTTTAGGTTGCGGTTGAGAATTTTGCTCAAAGAAAAACATGTTTAATTTCTGGGTCAGAGTCAAATTCTTTATTTTGAAAAAATACTGCCAAAGTAGCATAACCACTGAGAGAAAAAGAAATTCACATCCACATTTTCCTCTGACAGAATGAACATAAGGGTCCACCTTAGCAGTATAGTAACATCATGAAAAAGAACCCCCCCTCTAAAACCTTTGAAAATATCTTTTCCTCAAAACTGACAGATTCCAAAAGGTTTGAAGGTCTAATAGATCAAGAGCACATGAAATTAAAAGAAACAAAAACTAAAATTTTATCAATCAGAGTTTGAACCTAATCTGCTAAATCAGTTTTCTGTGCTTTTAACCACTTAGCATTCAGTACTTCCAATAACTTTTTAAGAAATATATAAATCTTTAAACTAGGGTGAAAAAGTTGTTCTAAGCCTTAATTGACTTGTAGGTACCTTGGAGGCCAGTATCATCTATCCTACGGGATCAAGTTTCCCTTACAGACAAATTTTTAGCCCCCAAGGAGCAATCATTTGAGCAGCTTTAAGACTTTTACAGATAACAAATAAATAAATGAATAAACGAACAAACATTCACCATTTTTATTGTAATATACATATATATGTACTAAAATTTATACATATATGCACCACCAGTACCACCTCATACATGCATATATGTAATGTTATTCAGCCGGTAATCTAAACCATCTGGTCTTCATGTAATCTTAAGTATTTTTCATGAAAACATTAGTTTTATATGAGAAAAATATGCATTTGTCGAGGATGAGGTGTGGTTAAGAATTTAATGATAAACTGTGCTGGCAGATTGTGTTTGTGAGCTGATCTATTCACAAGTTGAAACAATGTTCACGCTTTATTTTTTTTTTTTTTCCCAAAGATTAAAAGAAAAGAAACAAGAGAAGTAATTTGTTTCATGTAAGTATTCTTTGAAACATCTATGGACCAAAGCAGAAGAGACACCATTATTTTTATGCATGTTTAACATTTGATAAAGATGTATGCATTGGTAATTACTCAATTTACTACAAAAACACCAGAGAAATAATATATGATATGACAGAGGAAAATAGATGCCATTATTTGACTCGGAGCTAATGCTCATTGACAATTACTCAATTGACTATGAAAACATCGGAGAAACAGGTCTGGTTAGTCACTCAATAGAAACTGTCCCATAATCAAAGTCTTCTGGAGGCATGCTGTGTTAGGGGTGATCAATTAAGAAATTGGAAAAACAGGTGATCACTGAATGTCACTTCTGTTGCCCAGTGATCATTGAAAGAAAGTCCAGTTTTTTTTTTCTTAAACAAGCAGGAATGCTGCAGGATATAAACTAAGGGACCAATTCAGCATAATCTTACATTGTAAATAGAACCCGCCCACTAAAAAACTATTTTCAAAGGGAACTCAGAAAACGAAAATTCTGTTTTCCCCGGACATAATAAGGTGTGTATGTTTAGCCCAAGAGGATTGATGCCATTATTTGATCCAGAGTTGAAATTCAATACACACACATATATATATATATATATATATATATATATATATATATATATATATATAATATGTTGTTGGCAATTACTCAATTGACCATAAAAGCACCAGAGAAATAATACCATGCATACCGGTCTATAAGACAAATGATTTACAAGGTTATTTGAATGATCATCGCTGTAAGCCCCATGACTATCCATGTCAAGCTTTGGTAGATGGCTCCCTAATCATAATACCAGCATGTTGGATGCAATGTAATATTTGGATAGTTTTTTTGTATTTTTTAATTTGAATGTCCATCTTATATACAAGCATGAATTGATTAATGAATGGCTTGACTTCGCTAGCAAAGACTGTCAGGAGAGATTGTGGCAGAAATGGGACGATTGATGGTGGGTCTATGTGTAGTTTTTCCCTTGAGCCTGAGCAGTGGATTTTTAAGCAATGATTAGTATCCTATGTCCACCAAGGTGGCACAGATAAGAGTAGGATCCCAAAATCATTGGTTTGACAGGAGTTTCCTTCTCGTGGCAGAAGTGTGCTAGCTGTAGGGGTCTGCCACCTCTGGGAGTATTCCGACAGTAAGGCTGAACGGTTGTTGGACCACAGGGTGTGAACAATCCGTAGTTGGTAGATACTGAGCTGACTATTAGGGTTTTACTGTCCCTTCAAAGGAGAATCTACAGTATACAGAAACATGACATAAGAAATTTTGATAATGGAATAGATCTTTTATATGTATAGGATAGATAGATGTTAAATGATTTTACTCTAGAAATGCATAGGAAATCAGGATGAAAGGTATTGTCAGTGGTCATGAATCAATTCAAGCAATACTTTCATATTAGGTCTATTCTATCTGTGATGTGAATGCATTTTAAATGATTTTACGGTATAGATGCACTGAAAATCAGGAAAAGACTGGATTATTAGTTGACAGGAATCAATGCAAGTACAACTTGCTGATAATTTTACTCTTGAAATGCATTGAATATTAGGAAGAAAGGTATTGTCAGTGGTCAGGAAATAATGCCAGCAATATTGATTGAACAGGGCTATTATTTGTATTGTGGGTGCAGGAAAAGTACCAAACTTATTTACTTAATTTGTACCATTTTCTACTTCATTTCTAAACTTTAAACAAAATAAGTCTGGTTAGTCACTCCATAGAAACCGTCACATGACTAACCTCATTTTGCATTATGCAATTTTAGAAGTAATCAATCAAAATCTTTTTGGTAAAAAAACAGGGTAAATGTTCAAATTTTCAGCTCTCTTGCTTTGTTGGTGTAACCAGCATACATGGCAGATAGATAGATAAATAGATGATTAGCCAGGCAGACTCACTTGAAAACTGAAGAAATGCATGATGACAGTCTTGGTTGATGGTTTCTAATTTATTGGAATCTTCTGATAAGCTATAATACTTATGAAAAAAAAATCGAAAGAGAAAGAAATCAATCAACTGTTCGGAGAGGAATTCTGTTTTTTAACCAATTTTACATTAGTTTAATCAATGCTTTACATTAACTGAACACGTTGATACTTGAACTCTTAAGTGTACAATTAATTCATTGCACTTGACTTGCTATCAGGTTGTAGCTCAGTGGGTAGATCACCAGGGGAGATAACAGCTTGTTTATAATCAAATGATTGCTCAATATCTGATGGAGTAACGGTATGCTTGAGAAAAAGTCATTATTTAGGTGTTATACAGTGATAGTTTACAATCTAGTAATTATATGTTTTAACTCAGTTGCTCCAAGTTTCTCTCTTGTTGTTAGTGGCTTCAGATTTCTGTAGATTTTTCTATAACCATCTAAAAAGAAACAAAGAGAAAACCAAAGAAACATGACAGCAATCATCAAAACAATTCTCAAGAAGAGTCAGAGTTTCAAAGCTATTAACAAAGCTCTCAATATAGGATGGAAACAAATAACTAGTTTACTCAAAGGAAATGGAGACCTGACAATAGACAGGGACGTGATCACCGAACGCATCCAAGAATCGTACCAATAACTCTACTCCTTCAAAAAAGGAACACGGAAAAAACAGAATGTGAAAGATTCAAGCGATCAGTTCAAGGATTTTTCAGAAGTTACGCCATGAGAGGTGAAACAAGCCATCAAACAATCAAAGAAAGGAAAAGCTCCTGGACCAGATAACATCTGCATCAACCAACTCAAAAAAGCTGGTAAGATCATCCCTAGGAAACTAGCTATTCTATTCAACTTATGCCTGAAACAAAGGAAAGCTTGGATCATTGCAATCATAATACTGTTATATGAAGAAGGAAACCCGAAAAACTTCAATAGCTACAGACCAATAAGTTCACTCAACTCCATCAAAAACTTTTCACCAACCAAATCGCCAAAACACTAGATGAAATCTAACCACAGGAGCAAGCTGGCTTTAGAAGAAGCTACTTGACCACTGACCATCTCCATTTGATGAATCAAATAAAAGAGAAAGCAGCAGAATATAAAATGCCTCTCGCTGTAGTATTTATCAATTTCAGGAAAATCTTTGACATGGGAAATTCCTAAAATCATTGATGCTATCACTCTACAAGGTGTAGACCTCATATACATAAGCGCATTGCAACATATATACCATCACAGCAGCTCCTTTATCAGGCTACATAAAAACATGAAGCCCTTTCCACTCCAAAAATGAATAAGACAAGGTGAAACCAGCTCACCTAAATTCTATACAGCCTGCCTCAAGACAATCTTCCAAAACCGAAACTGTGAAAATAAAGGAATCAGAATAGATGGGGAATACCTAAACAACCTCAGATTTGCAGACGACATCGTTGTTTTTGCAGAGATCTTTCATGACCTCTAAACAATGCTAGGCAAACTGAATGAAAAAAAGCAAGAAAGTTGGCCTTCACATGAACTTCAGAAAAGAAATGTCATGTACAACAAACAAACAAACACACAACAATCAAAATTAAAAACACAGAGCTGCAGAAAGTAGACCACCACATCTACCTCAGACAACAAACCTTCATGAAATCCTCAAAAGAAAGAGAAATCAAGCAAAAAATCATTCTAGGATGGCAAGCTTTCAGTAGAGCAAGCTCAATTTTCACAAACAAGAAAATCCCACTTGTCCTAAAAAGAAAGGTATACAACCAACGCATCATTCCGATAGTCACCTATCTATGCTGAAGCGTAGAACCTAACCAAAAGACTAACCCTCAAACTGAGAAGCATGCAATATACACATGAAATAATCATGTTTGACATCACATGTAGAGACAACGTGGATCCCCAAAGATCACATGCAGAACCGTAGCCTGCAGAATATAAGATAGCGAGACGAACTAGACAAGATCAGAAAGTATTGGCTCGGCAACAGCCATGAAAGAGAAGTCCAGTGCATTCTTTGGGGGATCTATATCTAATGACAGACAATTAAAGATTGATGATGCTCAGGAGCAGGAGGAGGAAGAGGAATTAACCGAGAATGTTGAATATTTATTTCATGACACAGTACCTCAACAAATTTGGCAGCCAAGATTTGGCAAGTAGTCTTCTGCCTCTAACTTATTCCATCCAATACTATTGACTGTCTAGTATTCATCATCAGTCTTTCACATGGACATAGACCTTTCTCAGGATTTGCCACACTTCTTTATTGTGGGCATCGTAGAGCGAGTACTTTCTGAATTTGTCTAGCTCATCTCTGCCAGCCTCAGTTGCACTTGATCTCTGGGGATCCATGTCGTGAGCCGCTATGTCCATCGGTTGTCTACCATTCTTGCAACATGACCTGCCCATTGCCATTTGAGTTTCCTAATGGATTCTATGATGTCTCGGACTCCTGTTTCCTCTCAGATGTATTGTGGTGTCTTGTGGTCTCTCCATGTGAGGTTGAGCATAATTCTTTCATGTGAACGCTGCATGGTTCTCAATTTGCGGGCCTGTCTCTTGCTTAGGTTCCATATTTCAGCTCCATATGTTACTATTGGGAGGATGCATTGGTTGTATACTCTTCTTTTTAAGATTAATGGGATCTTCTTGTTTTTGATGGTTGAGCTTGCTCTGCGAAAGGCTTGCCATCCTGTGATTCTTCGCTTGATTTCTTCTTCTTTTGGGGGTCTCATGGAGATTCGTTGTCCTGGGTAGATGTAGTGATCTACTTTCTCCAGCTCTGTGTCCTTGATTCTCAAGTAGGACTGATAAGGCTTTCCATTCTATTCTACTTGTTTTGAGAAAAATTCCAAGTACTCCGATGATTATGAGCTATCACTCTTATATTTTCATGTAACTATCAACCAGTACATAGCGTACCAATGCATAAAGTGGTTTGTTAACCTGACACCAATTAGTCAGGTTTCAGAGCCAGAGGAAGACAACACCAGTAGTGGATTGACGGAGTCTCAGACATGCTCCTTGTTCACAGCATGAAGCTGTTCTAGGCCTCTTTTCTTGCTGCAGATCACCAACTTCATCTCCCCACAACTCAATCTCAATAAAAGCGGCTAAGCAGAACAAAAAAATACTCAGATCTTGTCTGAGGGATTTTATAAAATTTGAGTATATAGCCCAGAACCATTAGATCCTAATATCAAAATCTTAAAAAATACCCTGAAATCCCAGTGGAGCTTCCTAAGATATTTGAATGACTGCAGTAAGCACCATAAATTAGGACCATTCGGTTTGAACATTAAAATTATTTCTAAGAACCTATTTTTTTCATAAATGATAGTTAATTGTACACAGAATAATGTACTAAAAAACCCCCAATACTCTGCAGGAGTTTCCTAAGATATTAAAGAAACGAATTGAGATTTGATGACCCCAGAGCACACCAAAGATTTATTCCAGTAAGAATTAATAGTTTTTCTCAAGTTATAACTGTAGTATATTTCTCAAACCCTAATCTAATGCATTTTATCAAATTGCTTATTTTCTGAACTATATGTTTATACCGGAATCTTCATGTCATCTTTTTCTGACAGAAATTCTAATAAATATTGTTACTCCTGGTGGTCATTTCAGGAAATGTATTTTGTTTTAGTGATTATTCATGAATATTGCCCCAATATTATGGGTTGAGATCAATTGCCCAACCATTGGAACATTGGAATTTATTCCGAATTTCTATCTGCTTCGGTGGCAAAATTATGGCTGTCTTGACTATTTTGCCAAGAAAAGGCATCCATCTTCAGATCCATGTTAAATTTGTGACCCTATCCAGCAAAAATATCACCTCACAGTGGGTTTTTGACAACCTGTAAATCATAGTCATATACCTCAAAACCATATCCATATCAAATCTCAATTTTTTCATGAATATCTTTAGAAGCTCCACTGGGATTTTAGGGGATTCTTAGTCATTCTATACACCACTATTTATCATTGAAAAAAAAGTTTACTATTATATTTATGCCAAAGTTCTTGGACTAATATATATATTGTATATTTTGGCAGATAAGGTGACCTTTAGATAAGGCGAGATCCCAATTTCAGTCTGATTTTTATGCTTTTAGCTTACTGTTTTTGTATCTGTTGCATAGGATGACCCAATTTATTTCATGTTGCTTTAGATGCCTCAAGACTCCTCTTATCTTCTGGAATATAAATATATATATATATACATATATATAGGAGCTGCTTAATATGCTCAAAGAGAATTTTATCAAATGGTTATTGACCAGATCAGTCAGTTCCAAACACTTTATTTAAAATGAATTAAAAATTCATAATAATTTTCTCTGATGTGAAGTTGTTTATAACAATGAATTTAATTAACATTACAACTATCTAAAAGACCCTGTCCTAAATTGATTACAATAAGTGGCTTCCACTCTATATATGTATACATATAAACTTTTGTGCTTTTAGGATCACACAATGATCAACCAGATTTTCATACCCTTCAGAAAGAAAATCAATACCTATATACTTGAATCCAAAATCATCATTTTCTTTCTATAGGTTTCATTATTTATTAGGGTATATGCAGAAACTGACAAACCATTCCATATATCATCTTGGAGAATTTATCGGCACTTGGCCGAGTAGCCAACCTCATCAGTGTAAGCAGAGGCCATTCTCTAATGCCACCTTGTCTTTGAGAATCATGAAGGTGAAACCTTTCATGGACTTGAAATTGAGTTATTCGTATCAACAAAGAACTAATACAGGCCTTCGCCATTATAATGCAGTTTGTTATAGCAAGATTCACATTATAAAGCAGGTGAACAGTAGACCACCAATCATCATTCTAGCTCTGAAATAGCTAGATCTAGCTCTAAAATTATTAGATTTAGCATCAAAATGGCTAAATTTTATTGCAGCTTGGTTGTAATCCACTTTGCTTTTTGGGACCCAACAGCCACATTCCAACCTTATAATAAAAGGGATTTTGCAATATAATGCTGATACAACAGCTTTAAACTTCATTCTTTCTTTATCATTTGATCAATTTGGTCATTTTCTCCTTTTCTGTCTCTACTTATATCCTGAACTAATCTATATAGATATGCTAGTTAATTCCCATTAAAAATAAATTTACAAAAATTATAGAATTTCTATGGGATGATATTTTCAGAAAAGAAATTACTGAAGTTAATTCACTGGAAAATTACATTGTTTGAAATGGTAGGTAGAAGATATCTTAATCAGCAAAATTGTTATCTTTAAATGGAAGAGTCCACAGTTACAAACAGAAAAGCAGAAAAAAAACACTATCTTCATTTTATAAGTAGATATAGTTTCTTTTCTAAAAAGGTAATTTCTGAGAAATTCAAATATATCCGTGAATTTTTTCATAGGGAATGATAAGTTATTTATCATGATAGAAGATCAGACTTGAAGAAATATCAGGAATTTAGAAAAAGAATTATTGAAGATCCTTTTTCAGTAGATTTGGTTCAGGAAGTTTGACTCGAGCTTGAATGTCTTAAATTTTCTCACAATGACTTGAGTAATTCAAATTTTGAAAGAGCATTATGAATTTGCCCTCTTTCCAGATTAGTTAACTGACTCACGAGAGTGAGACCAAAGGGATGAGACAAATGAGCGGAAAATAAACGAGTTTGAGAACAAAAGAAAATGAGATAATTGAGCGAATCTGCACCTTCTATCAGTTTTGTTTTGGCTTATATACTATTATTAGTAAAGTGAGTTAACTTGTGATTTAAAAAAAGAACAAAGTGAAAGTAAATAGTGGTCAAAAATTAATAAAAATGATTCACAACACTTCTTCTAATGAAAAGAAATTAATGAAATAATCATTTTACTGATACTTCTAGTACATTAACCAAAATTGATAAAAGGTAAAGATTCATTCAGTTATCTCATGCTCTTTGATATCCATGCTCATTTGTCTTCCATTCATTTGTTGCCATCCATTTGTCTCACTCCCATTTGTTCCCCCAAGTTCAAATCAAAGTTTCTCTTTACCTAGCAAATTCCTGGTGATGACTTCTATTAAACTTGTTTTACAATTACATTATTTAATCTGATTATTTCTCTAAACAGAAACATAATGCATAAAACAGACATATATATATATATATATATATATATATATATGGTCAGAACAAATTATATTTATGAGACCAGTAATGTTTTCCACTGGGAAACATCAGAAATAGAGTAAAAAAAGTAATCTAGAAACATCTAGATGCTGGAGAATCTAGATATTAATAAACTCTTCAGAATAAGGTCCTCCAAAAGTCAAAAAAGTTTTTCTCCAAGAACAAAACATTTTCAGAAGGGGTCCAGTGAAATACTGATGCCAATTTCCAAGTCTGTGGACAAAACGGTATGGCCAGGATCACTGGAACAAACAAACAAGCAAACACACAAATCATACACATATAATAAAGGATAGAATCTTTCGCCATCTTTGATGGCTATGATTGTCCAGTTGCTCTTACTATTATCTCTATGTAGGTAAGTTAATAAGTCCGTAGCCTAATGCTTAAATGATAATCCATTTTACAACATAATCCCCTTCCTTGTCAAGGGACTTGATGCAACAATTCTTCATTAATCACATAAATTGAACATTATGCAATTATTTCAGATCAAAATTGAGCTGATAACTCTCTGTCTGATGATGCATCTTTGTATAAAACCCAAATTTTGTCAGTTATGTTTGCTTTAATTCCTGACCACTGACAATTCCTTTTTGTTTTTTTTTTCAGTGTATAAAATCATTTATAATGCTTATCCATTACCAAATCATTAGCAATATATTTGTATTATGCATAACTATTCTTTTTCTGTCTGTAATGCTTGCCATGAAAAGCAATTAAACTTAATTACTGCTGCTCATTATGATAATGTATCTGTGTATCAATTGTCCATCCTCAAAGGGGATCTTGCACCTTTCCTGATCAACAAAGACTAGAGATTACTGATTAGTATGATGTGGGTTTCTGGGTATTGATTGTCCAATGAGATCCTACATCATTTCCCCGGCTCATAAAGACTGGTCTGGTTTGTTTCTACTTATTCTTACAATGGGCGTCCAGTCCAAATGATGTTTTGATTAAATATCAGTAAATGTTTATCTTATAATTACAGAAAGATTAGCATCATTGTGCATGCCGAAGTATGAGACAAATGGTTTACAAGGGCTTTGGAGTACTACTACTCGCTGCAAATCATATAAACCTCATAACAGTCCATATCAAACTTTTGTAGATGCACCCCTAATCATAATACCAGCACATTGGATGCAGTATAATATTTTCATAATTTTTTGTTTTTTTTGTTTTTTAAATTCAAATGTCCTTCTTATACAATGGCATCTATACTAATATTTGAGCCGTTTGTTTCTTTAATTGTGCCTGCTCTCCACCAAAACTACCTGACCTGTCTAACTAATATTTTGTATGTAGACTGAGGAGTGGTCAACTCACCATGTAGACTATGTGAGGCTGATCTCAGAGATGATTTGAGGTCACCAGAGTTTATTTCTTGGTCATTTCTAGCCAATTTTCAGAGTTGCAGACCACAATTTTATACCAAGAATGATTAAACTTGGCATACAGGTACATCTTCTCTCAGCCAAGATCATAATCTATGTGATGTAGACTTTCGAGGTCATTTCTGGTCATTTTAAAGCAATTTTCCAAGTTTGGGATCAGAATTTAGCACTTATAAAACTGAAATTTAGTATAAAAATGCATCTTTCCATGGCAAAGGTTATATTCAATATAGAGTTAATATCTGAGGTCAATGGGGATTACCAAATGTCATTTCTGGTTATTTCTGAGTGTTAGAATTTTGCAACAAGGATGCTGAAATTGAGCATATTGGGTACATTGAAGGTTACAGGCAAGGCAAGGTTAACCTTGGAGGTCATTCAAGGTCACCAGATGTCATTTTTGGTAATTTCTATTCAGTTTTCCAAGTTTTGTACCTATGTAACTGAAATTTGGCTTATGGGTAATCTTTTCTGGTTATAGTCAATACAATTTTGGCATCAGAAGACATTTGAGGTTATCTAAGGTAATATCTGGTAATTTCTAGCCAATTTTCCAAGCTGTTAGCCATAATATTGTACCTATGAAACTGAAATTTTACATAGTGGTAGGTTCTTTAATGGCCAAAGTATCTAGAAATGTGATTTTGACATTAAGATCATTTGAGGTCACCACGTATCATTTCTGGCCATTTCTAGTGATTTTTCTAAGTTGTTAGCTACAATATGGCACCTAGGATGCAGAAATTTTGTATAAGGATACATCTTTACATGGCGTAAGTAATTGGCAATGTGAAGCTGATGCTGAAAGTCACCTGAGGTCATTGTAAATTGTAACTGGAAATTGTAACAAGGTGCAAGAGCAATCTCTCAAAAACACTGGCCTCTGCCAGACTTCTACATGCTTTTCCCATAGATAGTTCTAAATTGGTTGTTCTGAGGTCCGATCCCCAATCAACCAGCATCCAATAGGAGAAACCCTTATGCAGTGTCTCCAGGAAATCTATCAAACTAAGAGACAAGAGCATTTGTTTGTTGTTTTGATTTTTTTTTGTGCATCAGAATATATGTACGTAGTTCAAATAATCCATTTTTCATTCGCTGCGTTGCGAACAAAGAAATACGTCAGAGAACATATTTCTCCTGTTTGGTTATATTTTGAGTTATTTTTCCTCCAGGCAACACCAGCTATCCCTGCTAGCATACAATATTCTTGTCTAAATTCTGTCAGACTAAGCGTTTTATCCTTGTGCATGGTATAGTCAGACTATTTTCCTCATCTGTGCTGTTCATATTTTTCAAAACATTTTTTTTTTTCCGTCCGGGTGACTCTTCAGCCTTCTCGAGTGATCTTTTCTTCTTCTTTTTTTTCTGTCTTCTTCAGTCTGATTTGTCTTCTTCCCTAAGGACAAATTAACTTTTAAGAAAAGTGGGAAACTGCCAAGTATATTTAAATCAAGAAACATGTGCTCTTATTCTACTAGATACATTAGATGCAAGGGTTTTTTTTTTTTTTTTTTTTTTTCCAAACCTGGAAAGCATGCTCATATTTTACTTGACATCACATCAGGGGCGGGGGGGGGGGGCTTATGCATATATGAATGAGGTCGAAATAACTGACAGGGAGGGGGTAATGCCTATGTACTATGCTCACTTGTTACCATTAGCCAATCGAGAATTGATATAAATAGCATCTGGGGAACCTTAAACCGAAAAAAAAGTCCTTTTCTGGATATGACCCCATAAAACAAAAAAAAGGTCACCCAGGAAGCTAATCAGAACTTGGTTCCCAAAACATGATGGGAAAAAAAAAAAGAGAAAAAAAATTTTATAAATCAAAATGAAAAAAACAGATGTGACTTGTCAAGCGAAACATGAGCATGCATTCCAGAATTTCATTTCAAACAGTCGTAACGTATCGTATCGTAGAATATGACCTTGCATTCAAGGATTTTTGAAATTTCACAATTCCTCCCTGTTCTCTAATGTTGACTTGCCCTTGAGGACAAATCAGACAGAAGAAGACAGAGAGAAATCAAAAAACGCCCGGAGAAGGCCAGAAGGTACAAGGCTGAAACATTAGGAAAGAAATGAACAGCTTAGATGAGGAGAATAGTCCGATTATACCACACACAATGATACATGATATTCTTTTTGTTCTTCATAGAATATGGAAAAAAAAAGGAAAATGAAAAATTCCATAAACGTAAAACTGTAGCTTTCCATAAAAAATTTGACAGTATGACTAAATTTTACACGAGGTCGGTAAATTTTCTTGTTTTTTGTTTTTTGTTTGTTAGTTTTTTTTTTTGTCGGTTTTTAATAAGTAACAACTGAAACTAATTTCTAAATTTGTGTCACTGAGCACTTAAGTCAAAACAAAAAAGAAATCTTGAATTGATTTCATTTGACATCTACTGAAAATCTAAAAAAAATATTAAATTTCGATTTTTATTATTATTCATTCTTATTTTTAGATGAAGTATAGAAACGGTAACCTGAATTGAAAGTTGTATTAAAAAAAAACAATTGAAAATTTAAATGGAGGTAAATAATAGTCAAAAATAATAAAAATATTGAATTTCAACTTGAATGACAAGAAATCAAAGGAAACCTTAGCATGAGAGTCTGTTTGGCAGCTGGTTTGTTTATGGCTCTCTAATCTATTCAAATTTCATTTGACAGGATTGTGAAACACCATCGCCCAACCTGTAATAGCCCTCAGAGTATGCCTGATGGGTCAGACATGGCATTTCATAATTTTGACAAAATAGCGAGTTCAAAAAGCATCTAATATATCAAAAAATTTTACTCTAACATACTTGTACACGTTCGACCTAAGATTTATTATTTTTGTTCATAACTTTTTAATGTTCAATTTTGTTTCAATATTTTTTTTTACTCTTTGGTCCGAACTCTGTCAATCTTGAAGCGATACAAGGACGTTGAAATAAACTTTTCAAAATGGTGCTGGATACATTTTGCACTCACTGTATTTTCAGAGCAATGACCGCTTTGAAGAAACTAAAACAAAAATAAAATTATAACCATCTGTCAATCACATTGAAAACAAATACTTAGTAAATGCTTGAAACTTAAGAGAAAAACCATTACATTTTAAATAACTTCTCTTCTAAATAAGACAGAATCATAAGACAAAATTCTAGTGGACATACATTTATAATTGCTATTCTAGGCTGTCCATAAAGTCTTTGTACAATTGGGATCTTGATTGATTTTTCTTCTATTAATATTCGATAAAATACAAATGAAAGAATATTTCCCTGAGATTTACGTAAATCATGATTGATTTTAATACAAACTAGAAGTGGTAAACTACACTGCCCTCGTTGAGTGTTTCGCCCAATAAGGCAGTTACATATTTCAATAGCATTAAATGGTTACCCGTAAAAACACTGACAATTTTTTTCTCAATAAAATGTACATCTTAATTTTAAGAGTTTATTTCTTAATTTCTATTTTCAAAACTTGTTTCAGTAACAAAAGCCAATCTCTAACACTGAATGACACAGAGATATCTGGTTTTATATCCAGCACAAGACCCCTTGCCATTTGCTTCCAAGATACTGATATATATATATATATATATATATATATATATATATATATATATATATATATATGGGGGAACATTCAATAGAAGTGACACAAACAGCAAGTCTCATCTATTGTTATACTTACTGATCTCTCATCACTAAATAAGTTTTTTGGGTAACCTATGTAAGTAAGCCTTGTTCCTAAGAATCAAATGATGTGTAGTGTAAAATAATGCAATGCATTATTATAATACCAGATACAAAATGACGAACTATATGTATGACATGAGCTATGTATCAAAATCATAACTGAAAGGGAGGTGGTGCTTGAACAACACTGTTGGAGAGCCATGTTAGTACGACTGTTAGGTTTTTAAAATCTCTAGTACGGTTGCATGGTAAACAACTGATGATCCCAACTAAAGATTTAATCACTGTACCATAATTACAAAGCATATATGAAACAGGGAAAACACTGAAAGAAAATTACATAAATTGCTTCGACAGATATTGGGAAATAAGTGACTGAAGGGAAAAGGATTTTTTTTTTTTTTTTAAAACTTTTTTAATGTTTAGTGTTTAAAGCTGTAAAGCTGTCTAGACTAATATATATGTGTGAAGCTGTAATGCATTTGGTGAAAATATCTACTCATGTTACAGTGGGGTTCAAGTGGTTTCTTTACATTCTCTTACTTACTTTAAGTTTCAATAGTTCACTACTTCAAAGTTGTTGATAGTATAAATATATGCTAAAGTCTTATCAATTTCATCTGAGGTCTTATTAAAGAGGGACTGAACTTGTTCAAGTCGAAGAGTCCATTGTTTCAGATGGTATGTAGCAGATTTTTCTATAAGCAAAGTTATCTTTAAGTGGAATAGTCAATTGTAATGGACAAACTGTTCATTATTTAGACATTGGACAGACAGATAAAGAAGAAAACAGAAAAAATCACACTGTTCATTTCATTTATTCATTTATTTATTCTCTCGGTATCGGTTTTCAGAGGTTTTTTTTGTTGTTTTTTTTTTTAAGAAAAGCAGTCGAGCTAAGTGATTCTATACTCTCTGACCAATTCTAACACGGGTAAGTCTAGCCCCACCCCAACAGAAATGCTCTCGTAAGCTAAGAAACTAAATAAAAGGAAAGAAAATAGGCTCCTAGTCACAGAGAATGTAAAACACAATAAATTTCAGTAATGTATACGTTTGCAGAACAATTATAAATTTTTTGGTTCAAGGTCTTTGGATTTAGCATTGCATTTCTTTGCTTTTATTGGCAGACAGCCAGGCTGAAATTTGGTGACTCTCACAGAATAGTCTGAGAGGCAAACCGATGCTGAAGAAGAATGGATTAACTTTTTCTTTATCTTCAAGGCCTGAATGCGTGGGTTTCTGAGAAATCATTACAAGTTGAACAAAATAAAAGACAAAGATCTGAAGAATTATTGCTGTGACTGTTTTGCCTGCAATAAGAAGTAACTAGGACTGTGTAAACAATATTCTCTCGTAATGTATTACTCTTCTTTTGAAAGTGATTTGCAAAATGCTCAGTTTGTTAAAAGGGCAAAGGTCAGAAAGCATCTGGTCTTTATAACTGGCCTGTTGTGGTACAGATGGAGCTCAATAATATTCTGTTCGGCCACTGGGAGAGTCTTATATGTTATAATGACTAGCATGGAATTTCTCTTATCCCCGAAAAAGTTGGGAACTTGGCATCTTTCTAGTGATATGCATGCAAAGGTTAGAGATGATATGACAAAATTAACTTTGTTATAACCACAACATCATCTAACATCTAAAAATATTTTTTAACTTATCAACATTGGTTAATAGTAATCCTTTGTTTGTAATCACCCGAATATTATGAATACAGGGTGCGCAAGGTATTTGAGAACGCAACCATAGCAGACCCTAAATGGAAGATAACCTGAAGTAATGTTACCCGGCATGTGCCAAATTTGACTTGCCCATTTCTTTTCTTGATGTATCAATGACATCAATATAGCAGCTTCCAAACTGACACAGGAAATGAAAAGGCATGCTGTGCTAGTGGCCCCAGCTGCCAACCACTGCAAATCAGAGATTGTCAATCTCTTGAATGAGGCCAGGTCTTTTGTGTTCAAGGTCAGAGACAAGCTGGAGGATTCTTGCAGGTACATGTCATCCAGGGCCAAGGGAAAAAAATATTCTCCGCAGTTTGAGTTCATCCAGCAGATCCAGGACATCATTAACAGTAACCACAGCAAGTCGATTAGGGCCAACGCCAGATCAGCTCAAGGTGAAAAAGTCAACTATCAGACATGTGATGCCTAAGCACATCAGGTAAAAGTTCTACAAGATGAGAAGAGAGCACTCCATGTCCAGGAGTGGCTTGCCAAGAGTTTTGTGATCCCTAAAATGTGTCCTCCTTGCTCTCCTGGTTCAAATCCTCTCGGGCAACATTAAGAGGGAGACCAACCAGCAGCCCCTGCAATACCAAGATCTCATTGAAGGCTGCCATCATGGGCATGATGGCCAACATGAATGAGAGTCACCTGATCTGGGCGTGCAGTCTGTTTCGAGGTTGCATTGAGGCCATCCTCGAGACTGATAGCAATTTTATTGAACATCCCATTTCTTTATATGAATAGTTGAATGACTGTACCAAGGAAATACATTGATTTTTTTTCTATTGAATATCTTTCTTTTTCTTTATTTTATAATTTGTTCACGATTACTTGGCACCCTGTACCAACACATGATTATAACAAATTTAGTTGTTCAACAGAGAAGACCACATGCTGGACACTCAACTATATGGCTACATCTCATCACATTATATCATTCTATCTAATGTTATAGTACAATGTGCATAATTAATCAATAATAATTGCCAATGCTTCATCTAAAAAATTTGAACAGCTTAAGACTATCATGTCTATTTTTATTAAGTGTAAAGCCACAGAAGTAGGATGAAATGAATTCTGGTCAAAAATTTATGATAATTGGCAATGGTTCATCAAAGAAATTCAGACAGCTTAAAACTATTGCACCAATTAAAAGCATCATGAATAAGATGAAAGAAATACTAGTAAAAAATTAACACCAATTTACAATGCTTCATCTTAGAAATTTGGACAACTTGATATTATTGAGTCTATTACAATTAAGTGTAAAGCAACAGAAATAAAATAAAAGAGAGACTAGTCAAAAATTAATTATAAAGTTCATTACAGTTCAGTCATTCAGAAAAATCTATCTGTTTAATTGCTATGACTGAATCATAATTTATCATAATTCCGTGCCTACTGACCAATTCTGACACTGATAACTCTCAGCCCCTACACTTGTGGAAATGCTATCATAAGCCAATATATGAAAATGAACAATATCCAGAAAGTAGGCCACTCACCATGAAGAAAAGCACAAATATTAGCAGTGTGAGTGTTTGTATTTAGTCTGCAAATAAATGCTGTCAAAAACACAGAAAAAGCAAAAAGAAATTTTTGGAAACAATGCGAGTGAAATGCTGACAAATGTATTAATCATAAGATACTAAAATATTCTATCAAAAATCATTATATTCATAAAGCACAAACAATGAGTTGGCTTCAACATTCACAAGAGAGAATTATGCTCAAAATAACATGGGGAGATCACAAGACAGTTTGAGATTTCATGGGATCATAAGAAAACAAATGGCGATCAGCTAGTCATGTCACAAGAATGGCAGGCAACTGCTATACATCACAACTCATGATGTGGATCCCCAGAGATCATATGCAAAACCAGAGCCAACAAAATATAAGATGGTGTGACAAACTAAATAAGTTCAGAAAGTACTGGCTCCATGACGCCTACAACGGAGAAGCCTGACTAATCTTGCAAAATGTCCAGTGACGGATGCTAGAAGGCTGATGATACATATAGAAGCCTTATTCTGTTAATAAGGCTTGCATTTATTCCTGACCACTGACAATCCTTTCCGTCCTGATTTTCAATGCGTCAATAGTGAAATCATTAGCAGTGTATTCATATTATACAAGTAATATCCCTATTCTGTCAGTAGCACTTGTATCAATTAGAGTCCTTTCTTTCTAATTTTTAATTTATTTCTGTAATGAAATTTTTAGCAGTGTATTTTACATTATAGCATTATTCTTTCAGTAATGTCTGTCTTGATTCCTAACCTATGACAATCTTTTCTTGATTTTCTATGCAGTTCTATAGTGAAATCATTTTCAATGCGTTTCTTTAGCAAAATAATTTTCAATGCATTTCTATAGTAAAGTCATTTGCAATGCATTTCTATAGTAAAATCATTTGCAATGCTTTGCTATAATGATATTATTTGCAATTCCTTCTAACTATGCATTTACATAACACAAATAGCTCTATTCCATCAGTAAGACTTACATTAATTCCTAACCACTGAAAACCTATTTTGTCCCCAATTTTCTATTCACGACATACAACTTGAGGTTTGAAGCTTTCTCAGACAAATTCTAGAATTGCAAAATTTGAGGCTTAAATTATAAAATTCTTCCTATCAGCACTAATGTCATTCATCTTACCCATATACAGCCTTCACCTTTTTGCACCAGAACTCTAACCAAGAGTGGGTCATTACAAATTCTTCTGTGAGGGTGGATGAAATGTACCATCTAAGCATGTCTCTGTAGTTGATATTTTGTACAAGTTTACATAAATATCAAATCTTCAAATTTTTGTATTGAATCAGCATAGCCCCACCAATGGCCCGTCTGTCCAACCCAAATGAGTTACAAATTCTTCTCTTTTTACTCATCTGTGTCTGTCTCCAGATGCTTCTGGTCACATTTCTGGGGCTACAGCCATCACTTCTCATATGTGCACTACTAAACACCATCTAAAATGTTTGTTTGTTTTTTTTTTTACGAGAAAGTGTATTAAGTGGTCTCTATGGTCATTTTGGACCATCAAAGCCAAAATATTGTGCGGGTATTTTTTAAATAATTTCCAAAAAAAAATCTCTTTTTCTTTTTAGATAATTTCTTAGATTACTGTTTCTGGTACATGCACTGGCTACAGTGATTTGTTCATACAAGGTACAGATATTCATATTAAATTTGCTACAACTGTTTGTATGCTGGATATATGATGGAAGTTTTGGTATCTGCTTATTTACTATACACACTTCACGTATTTGCCCCGACTCTATAAATGTCAGTATTTGATTGAATGCAAGGTTTCAGGTATTGGTCTAAAAAAAAGTGCCTGTGATATTACAGGTTACATAGGCAGATAGTATTAAAATGATTAGTTGTGAATTCCAATTGTATCATCATCATCATCATCATCATCAGTCTTTTAACGTCCGTCGTTGGACATAGACCTACCCCAGTATGTGCCACACTTCTCTATCATGGGCGTCACAGAGCCAGTACTTTCTGAATTTTTCTAGCTCGTCCCTCCATCTAATATTCTGCCGGCCTCGGTTGTGCATGTGATCATGGGGGATCCATGTTGTGAGTGGCAATGTCCATCGGTTGTCTGCCATTCTTGCAACATAGCCTGCCCACTGCCATTTGAGTTTTTTAATGGATTCTATGATGTCTCTAACACTTATCTTTTCCCGGATGAACTGTGCTGTCTTGTGGTCTCTTAATGTGAGGCCGAGCATAATTCTTTCTTGTGCTCGTTGCATGGT
This sequence comes from Thysanoteuthis rhombus, assembly GCA_963457665.1. NCBI lineage: Eukaryota > Metazoa > Mollusca > Cephalopoda > Oegopsida > Thysanoteuthidae > Thysanoteuthis > Thysanoteuthis major. Next base: position 23,056,870 of record OY735222.1, on the reverse strand, counting down.
TCTCAGTTTGCGGATCTGTCTCTTGGTTAGGTTCCATGTTTCCGCTCCATAAGTGACTATTGGGAGGATGCATTGGTTACACACCCTTCTTCTCGGGATAAATGGGATAATTCCCAATAAATTCATTATAAGATAATATCAAATGAATTTCTGATAGTAAGGATATTTCCAATGAATTTATCGTAATTTTCACTTGATGCTGGTAATTCCTGATCAATTTTTACATAAGTATACTTTTGTTTTTTTTTCTGTGTCACTAAATGTATAATCGTTAGAATGATCGAATGTTTTGAAGTATCCATTTGAGAGGTCCCACCTATGATATGATGGTTTAAATGAATATTTCATCCATGTATATGAAACGCAATATAAATATCCATCTATATGAATATCTTTACATGTAACACTTTTCAATGAGCACACAGGTACTGCACTCTACGGTCAGCAAGTGACACAATGACACTTAGCAGAACACACAGAAGCTTGGCAGAAGTGTCGATCCATAAGTAAATAAAACCATCATTTTTTTTCTATGGGTACAATGCTAGTGTCTGAATGATTTGTTAACTGAAAACTTTGAAAAAAATTTGAAGCTAATCCGTAGGAAGAGATGTCATTGTTTATTATAAGTGAAGTAGAAAAAAGAATAGCCATGCCACATAACATTAAACTAGTGGTGGAAATGAGTTTTTCAGTATGTTCAACGTCTATTAATGTAGATATTGCTGTATACCAAGTTCCCGAAAATCAGGCTTACCATATTCCTAGATCTCAAAACCGATTTCCAATACTGCATATATCTGAAATACCATGAATATAAGGAAGAAATGAGATAGAAACTCTATAGAATTCTTTCCTTTTTTTTTTTTGTTTTAAGCATCAGATCCCTCGAATATTTGGCTGTGAATGTTTTGAGCATCTTGTACCTGATAATTACACAATCGACGTAAATATGATTTGTAGTATTTCATTTATAAAACTTTTTTTTTAAATCATACCTTTACAAAAGGCAAAAACAACTAAAATTTGCCTCTTGCGGTCATTTTATTTTTCAGTTATAACAGAAGGATTTTTTTTTACTTCAAAATGGAATATAATATAAATCCATACCGTGACACTTTTTAGCTAAATTTTGATCTGAAATTTTCACTGAATAATGTTCAATCTATGTGATTTATAGAGAAGTGTAAGGTTAAGTACATTGACAAGAAAGGAGATGACGTTGGATGATAAATATTTGTTGTGTAAAAAAAAATCATGAATAACCCAATAGAAAATGGACTTGGAAGAGTCCCAAACATGAAACCAAAAATGAAATAGACTACATCCTGATGGACAAAAGCAACACCATCAAAGACATTCAAATTCTAAACCAAGTAAACATAGGAAACGACCATAGAATGGTAAGATATAAGATGCAAGTAAACACCAATAAAAAATGCAGATAAGTGCTCCACACCAAACCACAACCACTAAATGTACCAAATGAACTCACTCAACCCTTCAAGCCAGAATTGAAAAACAGATATAAAATCCTTACTGATGAAAATGACACCATCAACGAACCCCACAGCAAAATAACAACGTCTTTGGTAGAAGCTGCCATCATATTTAAACCAAGAAACACACAGACTATCAGTAAAATCTCAGACAAAACCAGGAAACTCATTGAAAAGCACAGAAACCTCAAACCACCAAGAACAACACGGGGAAAAAAATAGAGGAGACCGAACTAAACAAAACAATCAAAAAGAAATTAAGAAAAGACAAAAGAAGGTATATGACAGCAATCATCGGAACTACTCTCGAAAAACGTTGGGGCTTTAAAGCAATAAACAAAACTCTGAGTTATAGGACAGAAACAAATAACTAGCATACTCAAAGAAAATGGAGACACAAGAAAAGACAGAGACAGAATTGTCGAACGCACCCAAGAATCTTACCAAGAACTCTACTTTTCAAGACATGGGCAACAAAACGACGACCAGGATATGCAAGACACTGACAATCAGTTTGTGGACTTCCCAGAGGTTACACCATGGGAGGTACAACAAGCCATCAAACAAACAAAAAAAGGAAAAGCCTCTGGACCAGATAACATCACTATCGATCTACTCAAAAAAGCTGGTAAAATCATCAACAAAAAACTAGTTATTCTATTCAACTTGTGTCTAAAACAGAGTAAAGTCCCAAAAGACTAGAACACAGCAATCATAATGCTACTTCATGGAAAAAGAAACCACAAAGACCTCAACAACTACAGACCTATAAGCCTACTCAACTGTATCTAAACTTTTCCCCAAAATCATCACCAATCAGATCATTAAAACACTTGATGAAAACCAACCATGGGCACAGGCTAGATTTAGAAGAAGCTACTTGACCATGGACCATCTCTATTCAATAAATCAGCTGGAAGAGAAAGTAGTAGAATACAAAATGCCCCCTGCTGAAGCATTTATAGATTTCAAGAAGGCATTCAACTCTGTAGAAATTCCAATGGTCATTAAGGCCATCACTGTAAAAGGTGTAGACCCTGTATACGTCAAAGTAGTGCTACATATTTACATTCACAGTAACTCCTTTATCAGGCTACATAAAGACTTTGAGCCCTTCCAACTCCAAAAAGGGGCAAGACTAGGTGATACCAGCTCATCCAAACTCTTCACAGCCTGCTTCAAGATGACCTTCCAAAACCTGGACTGGGAGAATAGAGGAATCAAAATAGATGGCAGATATCTGAGCAACCTCAGTTTTGCAGATGACATCATCCTTTTTGCAGAGAACTTACACAACCTAGATGAACTAAACAAAGGAAACAAAAAAGTCAGCCTACTTGAACTTCAGTAAAACAAAAATCATGTGCAACAATCACATTGAGAATAAGGACATAACTGTCAAAATCAAAAATGCAAAACTGGGTAAAGTAGACCACTATATCTACCTAGGACAACAAATCTCCATGAAACCCACAAAAGAAGAAGAAATCAAGCAAAGAATCACCCTACGATGGCAAGCCTTTGGCAGAGCAAGCTCAACCTTCAAAAACAAGACGATCCAAACAATCCTAAAAAGAAGAGTATTCAACCAATGCATCCTCCCAATAGTCACCTATGGAGCTGAAACATGTAACCTAACCAAGAGACAGATCCGCAAACTGAGAAGCATGCAACTTGCACATGAAAGAATCATGCTCAACTTCACTTGGAGAGATCACAAGATAGCACAGTATATAAGGAAGAAAACAAGAGTCTGAGACATCACAGAATCTATTAAAAAACTGAAATGGCAATGGGCTGATCATGTTGCAAGAACGGCAGACAACCGATGGACAACACAACTCAAAACATGGATCCCCAGAGATCACATAAGAAACCAAAGCCGACAGAATATAAGATGGAGAGATGAACTAGACAAATCCAGAAAATACTGGCTCCACAACGCCCATGATAGAGAAATGTAGTGGATCCTGGGGAAGGTCTATGTTCAACGATGGACGATAAAAGACTGATGAAAACAGATGTTTTTTCCAACATTACGCAATGGACTTATCAACATACCCACCTACATATATGTATGTATATATCATACACGCACACATATATATATATATATATATATATATATATATATATATATTGAATAGAAGAAAGAGAATTTTCTGACAAGGTACAATTTAATGAGAAAATTATTACATTTACTTTTATACTTTATTTCGGGAAAACATCTCAATTTTTATCCTATTTCTTATACCGGTATATGCTGAGCCAAGGTGATATTCAATGAAAATGGAATAAAAGTAGAGAACAACAGAAGCAGGAGCATGGGCTAAAGAACATCAATGACATCATGCAATGAAAAAATAGCGAGAGAGACATTGTAAGGTCCCCATGGAAAGAAAGAACACAATTCAATTTAAAATCAGCATATTCTGGTTTGAAACAGATGATAAACACTGAAATGCATCCTAGAAATAAAGTATAAGAGAAAGTATATTCATTTTTCTTATAATGTCATTAAATAGTATATATATATGATACAAATCTATGTGCATGTTTTATCCACATTTATAAATGTTTCAAACATGTATACATTAGAAACGGTCAACTAAAACAGTCAACAAAAAAAATTTTGAGATGTAACACCTTTTTTTTCTCAAGTTTTTCTCTTCATCTTCCAATTTCCACTCTCATCAGCGTATATATATATATATATATATATATATATATATATATATATATATATATAATAGATAGATAGATAGATATAGTTTTTTGTGATTTGTAAGATTATATATAGCTGGTTGCTGAAGAGTGTGTAAGACATACAATGCAGAACATTTTCCTTCCAATTTTATTTTAATGTTATGTATATACATATATATATATATATGATGAAATAAAGGATTCACTACACAAACACTTTCATGTTTCGATCTTGTTTGGGTTTGTTCAGTATTTATACACTTATATAATATTAAACAACTCTAGCCATTATGGATGGCTAAGGGTTCAATCTTTTCTCATATGTACGTGTGTCTATTTGAGTGTTCTAGTGCTCCTGGCCATACTGTTTTGGTCACAGACTTGAAAATTGGTATCAGCACTCTCCTAGGTCCCTTCTAAAACTGATTTTTCTATTGAGGCGAGGGGAAAAAGCTTTTTTGACCTTTTTGGGGCCTCTTTTTGACAGGCTAATCAATAAAATCTTTTTTTTTTTTTATTGTAACTTAGATGCTTTCCAGTGGAAAATGCCAGTGTTGTCATGAATGGAATTCATCCTGACCATATTTCTTCCTCTATTGAATTTTTTTTTCATGACTTCAAATTTTGACGCTACGGTTGTTCGATTATTGACTGTGATGGCAAGTACATTTTAATTCCATTCACTGTACACACATCCACAGATAGCCACGTACACTTTCTATAAGTGCATTTCACATACTCACATATATAAATTTCTTGAAATAAAATATGAAAATATAGACACAAAATATAAATGCTTACATCATTTTACTTCATTGAGCCTATATTGAAATCGCTAAAAATATATATTCTATTATTAGATACATGCCTTCAGCAAAACATGAATTTTAAATTCATTACTTATAAATTGGAACAGAAGCTTTCACAAAATTACATATGCTCAGGGGTAAATAAAAATAAAAACTCAAATTACAAATGCAAAGGAAATTTTTCTTTTTACAATTCTGATATATATAAAATAAAAATAAATCCCCAAATAGAATTATTTCATGATGACTTCATTTGTAAATATTTTATTTAGTTTATCAGATTTCTGGATTCAGCACAATTTTCTATTCTAATACACATATTCACACACGTATGTATACACACACACACATACATATATGTAGATATATAGATATATACATATGTATATATAGATAAATATAAGAATGTGCGTGTCTATATATATATATTGAGAGAGAGATATATTTATATATATAATAATTTTAAGAGACATTTTATGAGTAAACATATTTTGGCCAGCACCAGAATTAACTGAGTAACAAAATTGTGTTAAGATTGCTTCCTGGTGGACACTGGTTCAAGCCTTGCACAACGCTCATTTTCTTTATTCAATTACATGATCAGCTGTATAATTTGCCACTCAGTTAACTCTAGTGTAGGATGAACTATGTCTACTATTAAAATGTCTTTACAATTATCACATTCAGTTGTACAAAAACTGTCAAATCTAATGATAGATATATGCATGTATATTGATATATATATATAGAGAGAGACTAGCATTTACCTATCAAAAATGACAGGGTTATTATAGTGTTGATCAGCACTAAGGAGCCTCAAGTTACTTTATTACATAACTTATTTTTAATTATTGAAGTATCCTAATCTTAATTTTTTTTTCAAGTCTAAATTCATCTCAAGCCATTTCAATGTATTATCAGACATGAAATTTTAAGAGTTTCTGTGACATAACTTTCATTGTTATATCATAGTAGGAAAGTAAATTAACCAATCAGAGAATCCCATTTGAGCCAACACAGATAAACAGAGACAAAATTTGTATACATGCTCATTATATATGTGGATATACATGGTTTCCTTCTTTATCCAGAAGTAGAGCGTTCCAGTAAAACCTTTTGTAAGCCAAAATGGCGAAAATCAAAGAAGTGAATACCATCAATTCATATAGCAAAGATTTTTGAGCGCTCCAGACATCCTGAAATTAGGATGATATTTTACACTCGTCTTTTTTTTATAAAGGCTACAAAGTAGCCGAAAGAGAACTTTTGAACAGCAGAAGATACTCCTATATTTATATAATATATAAATATAATATATACATATATATTTTGTGCACACAAATACACACACATATTGTGGGTATATATAATTGAAATTCTAATAATCTTCTCATATCAAATCTTGGGATAGAGTAGACAAACCATGAAGAATATTTTGAGAAGAGCATTTCACAACTGGGATGGGTTTGGGCAATGTCTTCGCTGACTAAATGGCACCACTTCCACAAATGGTTAATTTCCAACAATTTCTTCTTTAAACCATTTCATGTACTTCACTTCTCCATTAAATAGAATGCTTTCAAAACAAATCATAAAAAACGAGTTATATCCTTTGTTTTTTGTAACATTTTGACATGAAGAATTTTTCTTATCCCATATGATAATTTAACCATTGTCTTCATCTTTGCTGTTATCAAACCAATATTTCCCCTGATAAATTCTCCAGCCTTCTTAGTGTTTACTAAAGTTCTGAGATGAGGATTTTCCCTTATTGCATGTATCATTCTGACCAATGTCTTCATCTTTTTATAGTTAACCAAATGTCTGAGAAAAAAAAAGTTTGAGGGTGATGCAATGTTTATATGAACAAGAAGAGAGTGAGGAAGAGAGAAAGCTTATATGTATGAGAGAGAATGTTTATATGTACAAGTGAAGGAAGGTTTATATGTACGAGAGAGAGAATATATATATACATGTGAGAGAGTGATGAGAATAATCATATGTACAAGCAAGAGAAGGATTATGTGTGCAAGAGAGAGAATGTGTGTATATATATATATATATATATATATGAGAGAGTGAAAAGAATGTTCATATGTACAAGTGAGGGAAGGTTTATATGAGTGAGAGAGAGAATGTGTGTGTATATATATATATATATATGAGAGTGATGAGAATATATTAACAAGCAAGGGAAGGTTTATGTGTGTGAGAGAAAGAGAAAGAGAGAGAATAAGTATATATATGAGAGAGTGATGTGAACATTTATATGTACAAGAAGGAGGAAGAACATTTCTATGGATGAGAAGGAGCAAAAACATATATATTTACGAGAGAGAGAAATAAGGTGTATATATACAAGAAAGAGAGAAAGTTAACTGTCATTTCAACTCGGTACAATCTAAGTTCTGACCCCAACCCAGGAGAGACGGACACTTCACATGGTCTTTGTTGCTAATAACGCCATGTTTCACAAGACCTATTCCTCGGCCTTTGAAGTATATTCTACAGTACTGAAATAAAGTGTTTTCCATTATTCCATATATTTTTGGACAATCATCTTTATCTTTGTTGTTATCAACCTAACATCTCACCTGATACATTCTCCTGAGGTGCTAAATATGTTCATTATTCCATATATTTTGGGAATACAGACTTGCAGGGTACAATTACCAGTAGCAGTACCAAAAAATGAAATCAGAGAAACCCAGTTCAAATATCAGCTGAAGCCATTTCTGCTGACTTTGTATTTATGCCTTTAAGAGAACATATATATATATATATATATATAAACATGTATATGTAGAAATAATGTTTACAAAGTCATGTATCCGGTGATTGTAAACATTTTGTGCCTCTCACACTCTTTATTCACCTGTTACATGTCCTTGTAAATATTTTTCTTTATATATCAATAGCTCTATTTACTGTGTTAAATATTGAGCACTGTGATCAGACTTTATGTTATATGATGTGTGTATTATGCCAAATTTGTGAAATAGTTTAATTGGCAAAAATTTTTTTTTGTACAAAAAATGAATAAATACATAAATATGTAAGGTGGTTTTTATTTGATCACAAGTTTACTTAATCGAAACAAGGATATGAAATAATTATTTTTATCATCATCAAAAATTTATGAAATCGAAGTGAAATCAAACTTTTTTCAACAAAAATAAGTGAATTCCTCCAATTACGCAGTTTCACCGATTCAGTGTAACATTCATATACATATATATAAATGCTATGTTTCTATTCATAGCTAAGAATGACCAGGTATGCTTCTCAGATCTTGCATACATGACTCTAAATTATGTCCACATAAAATGGTATAATTTAATTGTTCTGAGGATGAACTAACTCATGGAAATACGAACAACATTAACAAAATTAACCACATTTTCTCTGGGAAATCGTCAACCAAAACTGTCAGCATCAACAAAGGTTTCATCAGTTTTTAAGTGGGGTTGGCTGGTTGGCTACCAATCTATCTATGCTCAGCACATACTAGCTGTGCCAACAGAGCTATAGACTTGAAAATTTAAACTTTTTTTCTTATAAAGTCTAGAAAAAAAATGGTTCAATCTACAACGTAAATTCATGCTAAATTAGTCACCGTCGATGTGTCCAGCAGTATTCACGCTAGTTCTTTTTTTTAAATCCAAACATTTTCTTTAGAGATCATCGCCCAACAAAAGGCAATGGAAGTAATTTATTTATTGCTCACCGCTTTTTCCAATCTTTTAATTGATCGCCCCCAACGTGGAATGCGGCCAAAAGACATTGGACATGTGATGGTTTCTATTGAGTGACTAACCAGACTTGTCTTGTTTGTTTCTCTAACAGATGCATTTACACCCTTACTGGAATCATTATTCTAGAATCTCAGCACCAATGGAGGTTAATTGGAAAATAATTAAAATTATACTCTATGAATTGGAAAAATCCCCAATGCATGCCAACTGGTGACAAATCGAAAATATGCAGATCAATTGTCTTGTATTGACAGAACTTAAACTAAAGAGAAGTGATGATATTAATAAGGAAGGAATCAATTTGTTTACCCCCAAGAAGCCATTTATTATAATTGTGCAATTAGTAAATAACAGCCAAAGAGGCTGATTAAAGATAATCACTTAGTCGGCTTTAATTTGAAGAAAAGTCCTGAAAAGTGGGACGGTAATCAAGCCCTGTAATCAGAACGGTAATATAGCCCCGAGGAATCGTCTTTCTCTGGTGAGAAAGATTGATTAATTAAAAGCCTTTTTCTTCCGCTCCATTTACAAAGAATCCTGGCCCTGTGTTTAATTTAGACGTCTCTCTGAGATGCTGAGATCGATTTCAAGCTTTGCACATGACAATGCACTAATAAGCTTGGCGAAAGGAAAAAAGAAAAATTGTACATGCTAGAAATAACGGAACACAAAAAAATTAAATGCGCTCCCTTCTCCTTCCTTTCAACAGCGAAAAGATAGTAATCACAGAGTCAAATCTGGACTGTAGTTGGGTCTGACAGACCTGGGTGAGATCTTGCCAGAAAAAAATCCTGCATGAGATGTGAAGAATTGGTAGGCTTAATGATTGTGAATTCGAGTCACACAGTATAAAAGCTCACAATGGCATCTCACTCCCAACTGAGTAAGCCATTGGTGTCTGTTTATGCATTCATGGTAACAAACCTGCTTATGGGTTGGCAAGTGACATCAAGGCCACACAACTGGTTCTTGAGATATTCAAAATGTCTGGATACTTTCTGGACAGATCTTGTATATACAGTTAACTTTCAATTTAACTTATAGATTTAAATGAGATTTTAGGTCACCACCAAAATGTTCAAGAACCACTGAACAATACTATCAGAAAGATGATTAAATATCACATATTCTTCATCATAATTCAATGATTTTATAATTTATAGTATTGTCTACTTAATAAATATAGTCATTTAAAAAAGGCTATTATGTAATGCTACCAAAAGTGTTAAAGTTTTTTTACGGAAAAAAATTGAAAAATGGCCTCAGTTACATTAAGATTTAACAGACTTTTTTTAATGTACATACATTCCCCTCAATAAATATATCAAATTGAGTGTTCAATATATATATATATATATATATATATATATATATATATATATATATAATGCACAACACATACATAAGGTGCTACCCAAAATATTGGGGAATTCGTGTGTAAACTGAATGTAGTATAGACTTTTGCTTAGCTAGAATAACTTGCAATATTAATTTACTACATATAAATGGCCAGCCTGCTGTTGACAGCAAGCGGATACATTTTTCTGGTAAACAAATCTCATTTTTATCCTTTTTAAGCTGTTAAATCACTCAGATGGTGTAATGGTTAGCATGTCTGCCTCACACACAGAAGGTTCTGGGATCAATTCCTGGAATGAGTGAAGAGTGTAGAAAACTCTTCATTTGGAAAAATTTCCCTGTGTACGCAGCAGCTAATTGAGTGCACTCTAAGCTGTGTGATTAAGGTGGGGGTATCTCTTCAGTGGACTTGCATCCCACCAAGGGGTTGGGCATAAAATCTTGTGATTTTAAAGTCCTGGTCTCAACCAGACGAGACTTACAAGTATCACTAAGCTGACACATGCAACACAAACGGTTGTTCATCACTTGCCTTCACACTCCTTTGGGGGTTATCTCTTGAGAGACCTGACACTTCTTCAAGCAATCAAAGATATTCAAGTCTGGAGTTTAATCTAAGACAGTTGGGGAATTAGAACATATGCTCAGATATCAATAGCATATGAGAACTGATCGAAAAAAAAAATACTTCCAAAATCTACCGTCTAAGTGCCCTTGAAACATGACCCCGTACTCACCAAAGTACAACTAACACCTGAGGAAAGCCTGTGTTAGTTGAGTTTTTTTAATTCATGCCTGTGAAGGCTTTAAGGTAGATGGTGCTGACATGGGAAATTATCCCCTTTGGTCGAGGGAGTGATATAAGCCAAAGAATAAGAAGAAAGACGTGTTTTTGAGTTAAGAAGTCCTGAGTGCTAGAGAGAAGTCAACACTGGTTGGTAAGCGTAGATTTTTCAGCTTCTCATACAAGGGGTATACAAACTTCTTGTGTAATTGGAGCACAATTTTCCACTTATTGCTGTTTTTTGATAAAAGCACTTTCTCTGCTGTTTCTGCTGTAGGAAGTATGAAATATTGGAAGCGTGTGATGCTAAAGACTAGACATGGTAGATTGAAGAGTTTCCCAAACACCTTCATCAGACCTGCTTTTTGTATTGCTAATTTACTCAGCAACAGTTGTATATCACACTTGACAGTTTATGACCTTTTTTCCAGCCAGAATAAAAGGTATACTAACACACTGCAGGGCCTTTACTCATCGTCCATACCAAAATTCATAAGTGGAATTGGATGGCTTTGTTTCAACTCTCTTTTTCTCTTCCTCCTTGACAGTATTCAGAAAACTAGTAAGCCATGATTTATCACATGGTATTTTAGAGCAGCCCAGGTCAGGACGAACAAACCCAATGGCCCCCGCCTTCAAAGAATCCATAACTTCATTTAGAATTCTGATGCCATCAACATCATCTGCACTTCCTTAGCTTCACAATCATTGCTTAGAACAGTATCCTTGGTATGAGGACTACTCCATGGCCAATTTTTACATGATCTGCAAATATAACTTTGGGTAATCCTGCCATCAACATGCATTGGATTATTAATTCCTCTATATGTCTTTTCAGACAACCTTGGTAATTGCCACTTGGCTTGTATTGGCCACGCTCATAACTACTGTACATTGGCCTCAATAGTTCTTCACAGAGACCCTCCCTGGATACAACCGTCACCAGGAGTAACCATAATTCTACCCCTTTCTGCAAACAGTATCTTTTCGTGTGTCTCATCTTTGCAAACATCATCTTCAGTGTGGTTGACAAAGCTAATTAAAAGTGTGTCCCACTTGGGTTGCAACTTTTCAAAAACCTTCATGCAAGGATAGCATCCAGAGGCTCAAACTTCATCTTTCTAAATATATACAGTTTACTATCAAAGGGACTCAAAAATTTGCTGATGTTTCCATTAGTTTCAGGCTGGAGAGTTCATCAGTGAAAATGATACGATAAAAAAACAACAAAAGTGAGGAAATTGGTTCAATTGAATCAGTCTGTAATGGTTTCAACACCTTAGCTGAAAATATCCAGACAAAAGTATGTTCGTCATTTTGTTTAACCCTTGGCTTAGCTGGATAATTAGATGTGGGTGTGATTGTTATGGTTGACGGATCAAGCAAATGATGAAATCCACAAATTAGTTCTGACGAAAGATAATTCAGCTGTGAAATTATCCAAAAACTAATAAGGCAAAGTTTTCCTATGAAATTTTAGCTTCAAAATTTTGGATATATCTTTAGATATACAGGTTGTACTTCTCTAATCTGGTGCTCTGTGGTCCGGCAACTCCCATGGTCTGACAACTCCCATGGTCAAGCACGTTTTGAATCTACCATTATCAGTTTGTGGATTTGCAACTGGAGTTCATTGATTCAGTTTCAAACTACTGTTTGTACCCTAATGTCATCATCATCATCATCATCATCAGTCTTTCAACGCCTGTCGTTGGACATAGACCTTCCCCAGGATCCACCACATTTCTCTATCATGGGCATTGCGGAGCCAGTATTTTCTGAATTTGTCTAGCTCGTCTCTCCATTTAATATTCTGCTGGCCCTGGTTGCGCATGTGATCTCGGGGGATCCATGTCATGAGTCGTGATGTCCATCGGTTGTCCGCCATTCTTGCAACATGGCCAGCCCACCGCCATTTGAGATTTTTAATGGATTCTTTGATGTCATTGACTCTTGTCTTTTCTCGGATGTACTGTGCTGTCTTATGGTCTCTCCATGTGAGGCCCAGCATAATTCTTTCATGTGCACGTTGCATGGTTCCCAATTTACGAGTCTGTCTCTTGGTTAGGTTCCATGTTTCAGCTCCATAAGTGACTACTGGGAGGATGCATTTGTCATACACCCTTCTCTTTAGGATTAATAGGATCTTCTTATTTTTGAAGGTTGAGCTAGCTCTGCCAAAGGCTTGCCACTGTTTATAAACAGTTTTAAATTTAATGGAAAAAATCTGAATTCAGCAAAGTTTCATGTTTATCTTAGTATAAGATTTATTGATTAGAAACCCTCAACTAAAACTGTCAAAATAGGTTTCCTTAGTATTTGAGATTGTCTGGCTGGCTATGCATATATGTATCACATGTACAGGTTGAACCAATGAAGCTAGAGGGCTGAAAATTTCAAACAGTCACTTATTATCTAGAAAAAACAATAGTTTAGTTTCTTGACCCCATCCGATATTGATTTTATCATGGGGTTCAATTTGTAATGTAAGTTAATGCTAAATTGGTCTCTCAGTTTATGTCCAGCAGCATCCATGGTTGTTTTCTGAAAATTCAGACTTTTTTAAGTGATCACTACCCAACAGAAAGTGATAGATGTAATTCATAAATTGATAATCATTTTTTCCAAACTTTTTATTGATCATCCCCAACTTGCCCTGCTGCCAAAGGACAAAAAAAAATGTCAAAATTTATAAAGTGCTAATATTTATTGTGTAATAGTATGAAAAAAAATGTTTTCTGTATTCTCTGTAGTCGGGTAATGGCCAGGGCTCAAGCTTGCCAAATTAAATAGGTAAAACTGTATTTGCAATCTACAATCCAATGTACCAGTTATCTTCAATAAACAAATTGCTTCTTTTCTTTTGTATCTGTGTCTTGTATTCTGGTGTGTGGAAGTCTTTCATTATTCTTTTAGCAATAGCTTGCCAATGTCAATGAGATTGATTGAGATTGATTTCATCTTCTTGTATTCAGTGCCGGAATAAGCTAATGTGGGGGAGCCCATAGCATACGTTAGAAGGGGGTCCCATACCAAGAAAAAACATGTAAACATTGAAGCAAATACATTTTTTTCTTGCTCAGTAATTTAGTATCTTCATTTACTATAGAGACACTGTTCAGTAATAGCATTCCTTTATTCTATTAGATGAATATTGTGAATCATTATTAATAATATTTGGGGCAAATATTTACTTTCATCTTAATAATTGTTGCTTTTTTTCGCAACTGAAATCAGGCTGGCTATTTAATCACTGCCGAAGAGAACTCAGCCGGTGTTTAGTTACGTGAATGCTGCTGGACATAAATTAAGGGACCAATCAAGATGAAAGTAACAACAAAAAAATTAATAATAAGCCTGTGTTTAGTTGCAATAAAAAGCAACCACAATTAAGATGAAAGTTGCAAAAATAATTAATAATAATGATAGAATTACTTTATTTCATTTTGATATTTGTGCTGTCGGTATGACTTCAGTTTCAAAAGCTTTGAATTTAGGCATTGTATATGTATCACATGTATTGTACTATCCCATCTATTGCTGTGTTAAAATAATAACCTCGATTAATAGTGATTATTGGTTGAAATCACTAATTGTTAGCACCCAGAATCATATAAGTTGAGGGTGTGTTGCACTGGAGTAATACAGTAAATGCAGAATAACTGAATTGAAACTGATAGCTCTAAAATATTTTGTTATGGGACCTTGAAATTGCAGGGTCCGTAGCATATACTACTTTTGTTACACTACAGTACTGAATATATTTTTCAAAACCAACTATTTTTTATTTTTCCACTAGGATTGGAAATATAAATAAAATCGGAAAACCCAACCGAGAATTATCAACCATTATCAATCTTTGACTAGTGTTTCATTCATCTTAATCATGTCTAATTTTCATCACAACTAATCAGATCGTCCTCCAACAGTCATTACTAAAGAGCAAGGATTGAGAATAAACCTCCATTTTTCCCTTATGCTTGGCACCATATTTGTTGAAGTAGAATGAGTTTAAGGTTTATATTTGATCTTCTGCCAACCTTAAAAACTCTAGTAGCTCAATCAGTAGAGCAGGCTTCCTAAGGTGAAGGGATATGAGTTTGAGTCTTGCGAAAAGTTTATTCCAATCTTCACTGTTTACTCACTGTTGTAGACTGATGGCCCGAGTAATTGCAGAGAAAAGCAAGTAAAATTGAAATAAAAGGAAAGCTAGTGAAAAATGAATAATGGTTGAAAATGCTACATATAATAAAAAAAATAAATCAAGATGATATTACTGCCAACCAAGAATTGCCGTAAGTCTTGAAGACATTTGAAATTTGGCCAAGGACAAGTATTTTCAATGGAAGAAATGAATCTCAAAAACCAAAATGATTAATCAATCTCTAGTGGAGTCCTCGCCTCTCTATTCAAGGCTCTGTCTGTCGGTCCGTTGGTCAGTCGATCTATTGGTCTTTCCCCATATTGTTTCTCAGATATTTCAAGTCTTGATTTAATTGAAACTTGGTGGAAATGTTTCCCTAGATAAGATGCTTCTTATTTATAAAGATCTTCCACTCAGAGTCACATAATCTGGCAATATTGGCATTCAAACTTTATTGTGGACATCTTGTTGCACTTTCAGTTCCTGTTATGTAGCCAATCAATCTTTTAGGTAAATATTAGAAAATGTCAGCCAAAACTGTCAGCATAGGTTTCCTCAGTTTTCAAGTTGGTTTGGCTGGCTGGTTATGTATGTACGTATTATACTTACAGGCTGCACCAATGGAGCTAGAGGGCTGAAAATTTAAATAATCACTTTATTATTGCTAGGAAAACTTTTTTTCTTTTTTTTTTTTTTGAAAATTCCATCCCTAAATAGGTTTTTAGTGGGTGGTGAGGTTCAATATGAAATGTAAGTTCATGCTAAATTAGTCCCTTAATTTGTGTCCAGCAGCATTAACACTTGTTTATTGAAAAAAGTAGACTTTTTTAGTGATCAATGCCCAACAAAAGGTGAGAGAAGTAACTTGATCATTGATCACCCATTTTCCCAAACTTTTGATTGATCACCCCAAACATGGCATGATGACAAAAGATATTAGTAACATGACAGTTTCTATTGAGAGACTAACCAGACTTGTTTTACTAACATGTTTAATTGGCATTTTCTACCAGAAGGCAAGCAGATTTTTTTTCTGGAAAAAATTATGCAATATATTTTCAGAATTTAACCACTAATCCTACCAACTTACTTTGTGGCTTAAGAAAGGTTTAAAATTCAGGCTGGGAAGCCCAAAGGAGGAATTGTCAATAGCAAAATTTAGTTTTAAAAAAAGTCTTTTTTGTCCTTTATGATAATGATACAACTGGTATAAATTCACAATCTGCTTGGGGGGTAAATAATGAAAATGACGATAACTGATGTTTACATATTTGTGGCTTGAAACCAGAGTTTACAAAGACCAACTAGGTTTGTAATAAAGAGTACTCCAAGCCTTTATATACAAATACATATATATAGATATATATTTTACACAACTGGATGCCCCCAGCAGATAGGATACGATTTTTTGTTCACAAAGCATAGCTCCCGATGAAGGTCTCATGTTCCATATCAAACCTATAACCTCTAAAAGTACATATACATACAGGCAGCACCCACTACTGAAGATGGGAATACCTCTCGAAACATGTCTAGACCATTAATGTAAACATTTACAGATAAATAAACCTAACTTCCATACACTTTACTACCGAGTCTGTCTCACTCTCTATAGTTCATATTATATTATATACATATATATATATATATATATATATATATATATATGTATATGTAATAGAATGCGGATTTTCTACACAAACAAGTTTATGTTTCTGCCTTCTAAGGGCCACATCATTCACCTGATGAGGCCCAGAGAGGGCAGAAACATGAACTTGTTTTTGCAGCATATCCACATCCTG
The DNA here is from genome assembly GCA_963457665.1 of Thysanoteuthis rhombus. Classification (NCBI taxonomy): domain Eukaryota; kingdom Metazoa; phylum Mollusca; class Cephalopoda; order Oegopsida; family Thysanoteuthidae; genus Thysanoteuthis; species Thysanoteuthis major. The sequence continues at coordinate 23,040,012 of OY735222.1, read as the reverse complement.
TAACATACTTCCAGCTCTTCTCTAAAACAACTTGACTTTCAAAGTATAAAGTTGAAAGTATCAAGCACTCATAGACATTGCTTTATAATATGCTATATTGCTACTGTACCATATATATATATATATATATATATATATATATATATGTGTGTGTATGTGAACTATTGAGAATGAGAAACAATTTTGAAACGGATGCTAGATTTACTATCATCAAAAAAATAGAAAATAATACATCTCCCGACCCAAGTAAAATTCTGGAACAACATGAAGATATAAGGATTAATAATCTTAAAACTCTCCTCCCTAATAGAATCAACACTAAACTCAACAACCTTAACCACACCCAGCTCTAACCCCATAATCCTCTCCTTCCTATTTACTCTACGCTTACCAACTCACTATCTGCACCTAATACTATGCTTCCAGCCCGACCCATGATTATGCACCATAATACACCTTAATATGTATATACTCTTATTCTCCACAATAGCCCCACCTATACAATCTGGACCCCTGCCCACATATAGTTCATGTTACAAACTTATCTTACCCTTTCCATATCTAACTCTTCTTTTTTGTATATCAAACGTTGGGGATGTCACACATAGTCACCAAGACTCCTACCAATTGATATCTATATATGGTCCATTTTACCTGTGCTATATATATATATATATATATGTATAATACAAAGGCCCCAATAACTGTCCCAACTCCTAATTCTCATGTTTGCCCATTCACAGTCTACAACTGCTCCATTTGTTTCTTTCAATTTCAACAATTATGTTAAGAAATGGATATATGATCCAACAGAATGATTATAATTTGCATTGTATCATATTGAAAGTATATTTGAGATGATCTCGCATTACAACACAGTGAATGTATCATTTAGCCTTGGCCATGAATTGGCAAACATGCGAATTCGGAGTTGGGACAGTTATTAGGGCCTTTGCACTACTGGTAACTGTTTAGCTCAATGGTAAGAGCAAGGCCATGTTGCAGTAGCTACTCTATCAGTCGCAGGTTCGATTCCTGCAGCAGCTCCATTTTCTTTGATTGTTCATTCCATTTACGTTGTCTAGGCTACTTGATATGTTCACCATGTAATAACAATGGTAGATCAATTCAAATATACTTTCAACATAATGCAACGCAATTTATAATTATGTAAAAGACAGGTTAATCTGATTTAGTTATTAGTAAAGTTTTAGTTCAAAAGAGTAAAGAGTCTTTTTTCTCAATCTGTTATTTTTGCTTTTGTCAAAAATGAAAGAGAATACAAGAGGAGGAAACAAAGAACCGTAGATACATATTCAAGTAACAACAAATGATTAATAACGGATAAGAAAGAAGTACTGAATGAATCATTTCCACATGATTAATAGTACAATTCACATAAGAATGCATACTGACAAAGAAATATTAAATCAATATGGACAGAATTTACCGATGACATAATCGGTGAAGAGAACAGCTTTGAAGTAGTTTCATAGAAAATACAAAATAGTGATCCAATTTATGGTATTAGTACTTGGTACAATAGGTTTTTGTGCCACAAGCAATGATCGGCCAAAAAAGTATCTTGTATTTGGTACAAAAGTTTGCAACATATCAAATAAAAATGACCAAGAAAGTATCTAGTATCAATGCTTCCAGGTTTACAGGAACAAACATCTAAAAAGTATTCGAGAGACAATGACATTAAATCAGAAAATAGATACAAGTCATAAAAAGAATATTAGCTCCTGATTCACAAAGGCAGAGTCTGTCTCATGCCTTTTATGAATGGCGGTTAGATCTAGGAGCAAGCAGTTTTGACTTTTCAACTTTTTGCTAAGAGAATCTAATTTTGTTTTCTTTTAGTTTGTATAAGCTCATTAAAAAGCCTTTCAAGCAATAAATTGGTGAGAAGACATCTCTGCATTTGATCTATAAACTGTGTGAGTCTCACTTGTTCAAGTCATTTAAACCATTGCCAAACACAGCGAACATTATACAAAACCTACTTGAATCACAACATTGTGATTAATACTACAAGAACACTACTCTTTCACAGAGCTCCACCTCTATAAGATTACAAAAATGTTTGTAAAATAACAGATATTAATACGGGCACATTTGTGGTTTGAAACCGTAGTTGACACTGACTAACTGAATTTGTAGTAAAGTGTACGCCTAACCTCTGGTTAATATCATGAGAACACTATTCTAACACAGAGCTCCACCTGTATATGATTACAAAGCAGTTAGTAAAAGAACCTCTTTGTAAAATTAGTTATTCGAAGCATATAAGAACCCAATCCTTCCCTTATACTGTCTTACTCCCCAACCATGGCAACTTTATCCCAATCCCCAAAACACGGTCACTGATCTACTTACGCCCCCATCCCCCTACTCATGGTTTATTTATTTTAGTTCTATTTAATCACATAACCAACTTAGCTTCTCCTATTCCTCAAGTTTGGATAGAACACTTTCAAATTGACTTTGTTATGTAACCCTATGATTGCTATGAATAATCATGAGATTCAAATATGGACTTTTTGATAAAATCATATCTTCAGATTGTAATTAATGCTCAAGTTACTTCTCAGGCCTTTCATTGGGCAGTGATCACTAAAAAAAAGTCTGAATACTGCTGCTGGGCACAAACAAAGAGACAACTTTAAATAAACTGAACCCTCTACAAGAAAAAACGTATTCACGGGGTAATTTGAAAAAAGAAAAAATTTTCTTGACATGATGAAGAGTAAATGTTTAAATTTTCAGCCTTTTAGCTCCATTGATACAGCTTGAGTATGTGATAGATACATAGTCAGCCAGCCAGACCAATTTGAAAACTGAAGAAGCCTATTTTGATGTCGACAGTTTTTGTGAATGCTATTGCTTTCACAATGAAGAAAAATTTCAAAAAGGTTCTGGATATTATATATTAGCTTGAAAACTGCTAATATCATTTCTTACCACTTCTTTCAGAAAAGGCATGTGACAAACATCCCTGTACTGTTTTGATGCTAACCATCTGAACGTATCAATTTTCTACTTAAGGGTATGGAAAGAAGAGATATGGTGATACTTTCTGAGTCTTCTGCAATTATATCATCCAATATATTTTTTAATACTCCAGAAGAATGTTTCATTGTCTAAATTCTGAAGACAAGGTGTTATAGTTATTGCTAGTCTGTGACCTGTCATTTCATTGATGGTTATCGTAAGTGTACAAGAATGGGTAAGGCTGATGACTGCTGCTGATACTATATGTGTGACTGACACAGTAGGAAGGGAAAGGGGAGAAAGTAAATGTGAGTAGTTTGATAAAAGAGTTGGATGGGAGAGAGTCTGATGGCTGCAGATACTGTGGCTGTGATAGACACAGTTCAAGGGGAGAAAATAAAGGTTGATAATTTAATAAAAGGATAGGAAGGGAGAGGGAAGAAAATAAAGGTGAGTAGTTTAATAAGGTAGGATGAGAGAGGGGCTGGTGGGTGTTACTGGTGCTATAAATGTGACAGACTCAGGCCTTTATTATGTATACTAGCAAATACCCATGAAAAATTACAGGTCTATTTGTGAATGGATTGGCATTCTATTAACTTAAGCTTAATGGTGGTCAGGCGTTGAGTCTTAAGAGGAAATGTTGTGTAAAATAGACCATAACTGACATCATGCGGAATAAGAAGACTCTTAAAAAGAAACTTATTTCATTCGAAATATCATTTATTTCAGAGCAAAAATAAAGTTGAATATTATTTTATCAAAAAATATAGAAAAAAAGGTCTGGCCAAATTTGATAAATTTGGCATTTTTAAAAAGCATTAACACACTTACTCATTTTTTTCTTTCATTTTAGTTTCAAACTTCCTACCATTCTGTGACATATTTTTCATTTTTATGTCATAACAGCTTATCTCATTTTGTTACGACCCTTCAATTTTTTTTATTAACTATGTTAATCTTTTTCACTCAGACCAATCCATCATAACTTTTAGGTTACAACAAGAATCAGACAAAACAGATATACTACTATACAATTATACAATTAAAAATACTAATTTTCATATGTATAGCTTTTATATGGAGAGATGATTTAATGACTAGTAATTCATTTAACCAGTGATATCACATACAGGATTTATCAAATATTCAAATTTATCTAATATTCAATCAATTACATATCACACTTTCACTAAAAGAACCGAACTAACCACTTTGGGAAATTAACTATTTGCAGTATAATTTATACATAGTAAATGAAAATTCAACTTCTTCCCCTGCACCAACCTGTTCCTCAATGACTGCAACTTTATCCCCACCCTCAAAACATTGTCCTCAATCCACTCAACCACCATCAAAACCCAGGGTATGGTTATTTTGCATCTATTTAGTCACATGACCAGCTTGGCCTATCCTGTTCCTAGAGCCCAGACTAAGTACTTTTAAATTGACTTTATGATGTATAATTTATCAAAATGTCAGGCAAGAGCCAACAATGGTCTCTGGAAGGGTAAAAGATGGTGTTAGTTCTGCAATGTCCGGTAAACACTTTGCTAATCCAACAAGGACCACAAATTTATCACTTAATCTCCATTTTATTCCATACGAACGTGATTGGCACCCAATTAACCTGTTTAACACTATTTAAGAAATTCCTTGCTTTTGTCAGAAAAAAAGAGATAAATACAGTTGATTCCTGTTATTAGGGATTTAAGATTGCTGTTATAACAAATTTGCTGTTATAACAGGTGGATCTTATTTAAAGTGTATTAGTAAAGAGGAACCATAAAGTACAGACAAAAAATGACTTTTTAATACCCTTTCACAGTCTCTAATGTCCCATATTTGGTTTACTGCTCAGCAAATGAATTGTATGAACCAAAAAGTAATTATGCTAACCTTCTACATGGTGGTATATAATTAATTGTTTGTTAAATCTATCATTAAATTCTTAGAAAATACCCTGGACAGGCAAAAGTTTAATGAAAAAGAATGAAGGAATAGTATTTTTTTTTAAAGTAATGGGAACAATTGGTTCAGGCAGTATTATTTTAATGGTTTATCATTTTTAATCTTTAAATTGATACACAGAAATCTTCTTGCGTTGTTGTTGCAAAGTAATCTCAAATGATGGCCTAGTGAGAATGTAAAAAGAAATAAGTCTGGTCAGTCACTCAGTAGGAACCATCATGTGTCCAAGCATGCCAGGTTGGGGGTGAACAATAGAATCAGAATAGACAGTGAATACCTAAATAACCTCAGATTTGCAGACAACATCGTCCTTTTCACAGAGAGCCTTAAGAACCTCCAATTAATGCTAGTCAAACTGAATGAAGAATGCAAGAAAGTTAGCCTTCACACGAACTCCTACAAAACAAATGTTCAACTAACATGTCAGAAATAAACAAAGATCAAAATGGAAAACACAAAGCTGGAGAAAGTAAACCACTATATCTACCGAAGACAAATCTAGGATGGTAAGTCTTTGGCAGAGCAAGGTCAACCTTCACGATTAAGGAAATCCCATTAGTCTCAAAAAGAAGGGTACACAACCAATGTATCTTCCCAGTAGTCACCTATCACCAACACTGAACCTAACAAAGAGATTCCCCTTAAAATGAGAATCATGCAACGTGTACTTGAAAGAACCATGCTCATCATCATATGGAGAGATCAGAAGAAAAAGAAAAAACAGGAGTTTGAGATCTCATTGAATCTATCAGAAAATTTAAATGGCGATGGGCTGGCCACATTTCAAGAATGGAAGACAACAGCTTGACAACGTTTTTTCTAGACATAATAAGTAGTAGATGTTGTAAGTTTCAGCCCTCTAGCTCAACCTGTACATGTGAGATACATATACATGCATAGCCAGCCAGTTACAATGAGAGCATACTGTATGTGTATGTATCTACATATGAATATTTACCAAGTGTAGTTTGATCCAGGACAGGACAAAATCATATGATTGTGCTTTGCTAATCTTCTAAATGAGAAGGATCTGCCTGCCTTGAAAATCAACAATTGAAATCTGGGTTTTTCACCTGGGCTTGAACACAGACCATCAGTGTAAATATGAAATATTCTACAATTTCAGCCATACAGCCGGTCTCTCTCTACATATGTCTTAGATTAACAACAAGAAAAATAGTTGTATTAAAATCAAATTTATTATACTAGCATGTTTTGCCTTTCGGGTTTGTCAAAGTTACAATTGCAATTTCAATTTCAAATGTGCGTCTATTTCAAGTAACAAAGTCTCACGATATCAAAACACATAAACAGCATACGCCAACTATTTTAAATAACGAAGACACTGCATTGCGATCCATATATTTGAAAAATTTTAAGGTGGGGGCGATAATAAAGGATGTCGAGGATTTCCAGGGTTTTGTTTTTGTGCTTTAAATAGTCAGTTATTGCGTGTGTGTGTGTGTGGTTGCTTTTGAATGAAGGAATCAGAATTTTTCCCCATCTAAAACTTGATACATTTTACGATATCATTAATTTTTCAAATTTTATTCTTGGATGAAATATTGCAATATCATTATTAATTTTCTCTAGTTTTTACCTTCAGCCTAACTTTCAGTTGCTTTTTATCTAAACTTATGTAAAGTCTCTGTGGATGAATGGTGAGAAGCGACCAGGCTCCCACCTCTGGCTTGTGGGTTTGTGTTTGATTCTCACCATGGACTTATTCTTTATTTTCCGATTGTGCTGTTTAATTGTTGCTGTAGGTTTAGAGTCTGATTCAAAGCAACTGAAATTAGGATGAAGGTAAAAACTAGTCAAAATAAATAATATCTTATCCATATATTCATCATATATGTATGCCTGCTATAGCACAATGGTCAGCAAGCTCATCTCAAAGGCCATTGCATTAGTATAGTCAGGTCAGCTCTCCCCAAGTGTGATCTTGTGCCAGATTTAGCTTAACTTAGTAAATTAGAGTGCCTTACTGTGGTGCAGTGGTTAATGAGCTATTCTCATAGTCCATCACAACTGTAGTGCGTTTGATCTTTATTTGATGTGGCCTTGAGCCAGACTAAGCTCAACTTGATGAAAATATATAAATATGTGTGTGTGTAATATATATGTACATGTTTTTGAGTATGAGAATGGTCCATAAGTGTGTAACCTGTCGCAGATATTAGATAAATTCATAGCAGAAGTTAGAGCAATCACGGTCGTCATGGAAGGAGATGAGAAAGGCCTTTGTCCAGGAGTGGACTTATAATGTCTCCCCCAAAACCAATCTATGGTAAATAACTGATGATCCCTTCAAGTAAATTTCACTTGTAGTTCTATATGATATATTTCTCTATAAAACATAGTAACCCTCGAAACACCTTTCGTTAACAGCCGTGACTTTTTTGTTAAAAAGTAGTGGGTGACTGATTTACATCTCACTCAATTCTTAGACTTGTGAATAAAATTAAATCTACCCACAGTTTATCAGCTCCTGAGTTTTTAACAATCTTTTAACAGCTTGAATGCTCATAAAAAAGCATCATTTAAACATAAATGTTGAATGCCTTCCTTTCTATACATTTCTTTAATATTCATTCTGTGCATATATTGCAGCAGCCCCATTTTCTTCAATTGTTTATTTTATTCACATTATCTAGGCCAAATGGTACATTCCCTGTGTAATAACAGAAGTTCATTTCAAATAAGAGTTTCTATATAACGCAATTTATAATCATTCTATCGGATCATATACATCCATTTCTTCATAACACAATTATTGTGTTGAAAGAAACAAATAGAGCAGATAAAGACTGTGAACAAACAAAATAGCAATTTGGAGTTATTTGGGTCTTTGCATTACTGGCAGCTGTTCAGCTTGATAATTAGAGCAACACTCCGTTGAAGTGGCTATCCTATCGGTTGCAGGTTTGATTACTGAAGCAGCCCCATCTCCTTGAATTGTTTATTCTATGTACATTGTTTTGTCCAAATGGTACGTTCCCCATGTTAGAATGGGTGATCATTCTATGTTATATATATATATACACACACATATATATATATATATATATATATATACACTATATATATATATATATATATAGAAAACAGCGAAGAAAATTATATTAATTACTTCAATAGATATTGGGGAATAATTGCCTGAAATGACATAGATTTTTGGAAAAAAGTTTTTCTATACATTTATTATTAAAAGCTGTAAAACTTTCTACACAATCTCTCTCTCTCTCTCTCTCTCTCTCTATATATATATATATATATATATATATATATATATATATACACACAATACAAATCAGGAATACAATATAATATAATATTATACAATGTCCGTGTATGTGATGGGTTTATTTCTTAAAGTGCTTTATACATCAAACATTAAGTTGAGTTAGAGTAGAGCTTATGATGAAGATTTGCCTGAAGAAGCCCAAACAGGGCAGAAACATAAACATGTTTGTGTAGCAAATCCTTACTTCATCATTTTATATATAAATATATATATATATATATATATGAATTTGAGTTACAAGTAAGTCTTTGAAGTTTTTGTACATTTTGTACTACATCAACAACTGTTGATTCCATCCTTTCATTTTCCCTCCTCTCTCTGTTGCAAACACGTGTTACCCCATTCAGACATTGAAAATCTAATCCATGCATCCAGAATCAATTTTCAATTTATTAGCTTATATTACCAGAATGTATGTTAGGATGTATTTGCACACTCATGTGCCCGTGGGAACATACTGACATCCACTTTGACGAGTCAGCAGAACGAAATAATATATAGAGAGACGGACAGAGGTGTAGCTGAAGGGAAGGAAAGGGGTAGGGCTATTTGAAAAAATGCACCTGAAACCCCCAGTGGAGACAACCTCCAAAAGCTTTATAAATAGTAGTTCACCCACTGTATTTCTACTGACATTATATATAATAACAAGGATACATTTGTATATAAATGGTTTGCATTAATAATGATTCTGCCTTAGGGGTCGTTTTTCTCCACTTAAATGGTATAGCATCTCTATTGCCAATTTTCCTCTTTCATCAAATCTCGTACGTTGTAGGGGGGGCACTCAAAGAGCTAAGCCCCAGGGCAATAAAAATCCCTAGCTACGCCTCTGTAGATAGAAATATATGAAGATCGATACATAGATACATATAAAGACAGATGAATCAGTCGACGTATCAAGTCTATCCAGAAAGTTTCAAGACATTTAAAATATTTCGAGAATCTGTTGAGCAGCCTGGATGAACCTTGACAACCAATCAGATGGAACCTTACTGCACACGATGGGATAGACTCTCACATGGAGTAACTCAGTCGACATCGAAACGCTATCGAATGCACTTGCGTACTTCACATCTCACACCAGGTTTTTTTGGCAAAAGATTGTTTGACCCAGGTCTGTCAACCTTCCCTTATAGACCAGATTTGACTACCTCATTGAAAGGGAAGAGAGTCCAGACTGTGGACGATCGAGGAGAATGTGCTAAGGCAACTGACTGTGATTGCAGACTGTTCTTGAAAATAAAAAGTATGTTGTGATATGTGAGTGAGTTCCCTAGAGAGAGGACTTGGCTTTTCCCCTTTCTTTTGACAATATCAAATTGCTGGATACTTTTCAGACAAACTCCTCATACACAGACTGAGATAGATAGATAGATTGATAGATATGAATGCACTGAGATGAATATAAACAGTCAAAGTGTTTCTATTGACAACTGAACTCCATTTTGTTGATTGTGTTGTTAACAGGATGTTTCGATGGATTCGTTTTATGGCCTTCTTCAGGCGTTATATCCAAATGTAATGATGGCAAACAGAATATTCCAATGATGGTTGTAAACAGAATATTCCAATGGTAGCCACGCTACAACGTAGGATTCGGGAAATGTCAATCTTTTTTTTTTTTCTCCTCGTTAGGCCTGGATTTCCCAGTGGAGTATTAGAGGCCACATCAGGTTGAACTCCGCAAATGTCTGACATACATTCAGTTGACTTGTTGATATGGAGTGCCACCTTGATTTTCCTCAGTTTACTACCATCATTTTCAAATACTACACCTGAAGAAGTAATTGAGTGGAACATGTTAAAAACACAAGCAACAAGGAGAAATTCAATCATCCAAAAAACAACTTGATTCCTAAAGACTCTTCTCAAAACTATAGAAAGGACATAAACGCATAAAGAGAAATAGATCAGTGCACATAAACACACAGAAATGAAGACAGTTTGTTAAATAGATATAAATACAAATAATTAATTAAAGAAATAGATCAGTAGACATATTGCGATAGATAGATAGAGGCTATCTGAGATTGATATAGATAAACTAAATATTTTAGGTGATAAAAAAAAGATTGATGATTAAGTAATGAATTTTCCTGGTTTGTTGTAGCAAGTTTCAGCACTCAATCTGTATGTTCTGATATCAGGAAGATAGGTTTAGTCAGTGGTCAGGAAGTAATTGATTAAACATTACTTACAGACTTTGAATATAATATATATAATATTATTAATACATTGTTATACAGGACAAATATATTCATAGATATGATCACGCAGTCATCATGGAAGGAAATAGGAAAGGCCTATGTGCAGCAGTGGACTTATAATGGTCGATGATGATATATATTATATAAAATATATATAATCTAATTTACTTATTTAATGAACAGTGTGATTTTCTTGGTCCTCTGTCCTTAACCAATGACTCTTTAACGTAGAGGTATCGAGTTTGTTGATAAAAATATCACCTTCCCTCCATTTCAAACAATGAACATCCTAGTGTCTTCTTCGTTTCTTTTCTGGAAAAAAAGACTCATCTACAATTCAAATACAGATATCCTCCGCTTTTCGAAAGTTTGCTTCACAATACTTCCATTCAGCATTTTGTTTGCAGAGAGCCATTATAGAGACAACACACACTCTCTTCCACTCCTTACTCCAGCCCTTTCTAAAAAAAATAAGCCTAACATACCGTGGGTCTGTGGATGCTCAAAAATATTCCCCGTATGAATTGCTAGTTATCACTTCTTCATTTTACGCCATTTCAGCTATTGAAAGGTTTTTATTGGAATTCTCTACTTCCACATAGCCAGGGAACTTGTGAAGACATTTTTCTATGGAGTTTGAATAGTCTAAAAACATTATGTAATGTATAGTCCATAAGTGTTATTAACTATTAGAATGCTATTTGGTTTTGTCTCAACTGTATATAAAAGGCTATTTTAGTTACAATGGCCTAAGATACCAACAGAAGTGAGATGTAAGATGTGAATAATTCAGTCTAAGGTTAGTAATCTTAAAACATTCTAAATCTTTGGTTGAATATGTTGGTTGAAAATCAACTCAAAGAAGTTTTTCTGAATAACTAGTATTCTTAGAGATGAAATCATTTGTTGATTTTCATGCTGTCCAAGATTAAAACTGACATAACGGATTTAATGTTCACATGAGTGAACACTCAATAGAAGTGATATGAGCAACAGGTCGCATCTATTGTTATATTTATTGATCCCCCATCACCAAGTACATTTTGGGGGTTATTTATGAAAGTAAGCACTTTGTTTCAAAAAATAAAATGATGTGTAGTATTAACTAACATCCATATACAATACATTATGATAGTACCCTATATAAAATAACTACCTACATATATTATTTTTGAAAAAAAAATTTCTTATATATATATATATATATATATATAAAATTTTTAAGCTATAAAGCTTTGTAGACCATGAATGTACATATATATATATATATATATATATATATATATGATGTAATTATAAAACAAGGTATGTGGTGTTGTTGTTTTTTGTGTGCAGATAATTTCTAAAATAATGGCAGAAATCTTTTCATCCGTCACACATGAAATGTTTTCTGTCTGCAGCTGAATAACATTGGGTGTGTGATATATATAGATAGTTATATATATATATATATATATATATAATAGAGAGAGAGAGAGGGGGGAGCAATGAGATGGCAATGGGAGCTCCAATGCAAATGCCCTGGTCAAAAGGGCAAAGTGATTTGGCTGTGAGGTAAAGGTCAAACATGTTCGGTTAGCTGGTTGAATTGAAGCAGAAATTAGAGGAACAGTTGGCAGAGACAACGATTTCAGCCGTGGTTTGATTCAATTGTAAAATGTCTGGCAGTTTGGCTATTGGATTTTGAAATTTGTTTATTTTATTGGAGGTGCAGGATGGCACAGAGCAGGTAGCACAGAGAATGGAAGAGACAAGCCAAGTTCAAATTCCAGCAGGGACAGTCTGTGTTTACTATACATTGATGCACTTGGCGAAGAGATGAATCCACCAACCCTCCCCCTTGCTATGGGTAAAATAGTGCGTGGTGAAGTGAGTGTTGCCTTTTTAGTTGCTTGTCACCTCTAACTTACATGGTAATATGCTATGTGGAGCTTAGGCTGAAGTCGTAGCCTGCGCAAGGGCATTACTTTTTTCTTTTTTTTTGGCTGTTAGTTTAAGTATTATCGTTTCTACTCAATATTCTAAATATTTTTTGTTTTTATTTTTAACTTTGTTTTGTTGAATTTTATCACAAAAATGTTATCCAGACTCAGTGGCTCCCATGCTGTGTGACCCATGAGGCAGTCAAGGCACTCCACCATCTTCAGTCCTCAGCCAGTCAGCTGGTGTCATTTCTGCTTCTATCAATCAGACGGAAGTCCCTTTCCAATCTCTCATGTTAGCTCATCTTGAGCTGCCCTTTTTTTCTCTGACCTGTTGGCATCCAATTAACAGCTTAATTTACAAGTGGGGATCCTCAAGATATGCCCCAACCAGCAGAGGCACTGTCTGCAGATAGTGGTCTGGACATGAGGAGCTGTCATGATCTGTCATCGACCTATTCACTTGAAATATGGTTATTCTATTTGATGCCCAGGATTTTATGGAGGCATTTAGTGTTAACAACATCCATTTTCTTCTCTTCATTATCAGTCTTTCAGCATCCTCATTGGATGTAGAGCTCCCCCAGGATCTGCCACATTTCTCATCATGGGCATCACGGAGCCAGTATTTTCTGAATTTGTCAAGTTCATCTCTCCATTTTTAATTTTGTCAGCCTCGGTTTCACATGAGGTCTCTAGGGATCCATGTTGTGAGTCGTGATTTTCATCAGTTGTCTGCCATTCGCGCAATATGACCAGCCCATTGCCATTTGAGTTTTCTAATGGATTCTATGATGTCTCTGACCCCTCTTTTCTTTCTTGTGATCTCTCAATTTGAGGTTGAACATAATTCTCTCATGCGGACACTGCAAGCTTCTCAGTTTGTGTGTTTGTCTCTTGGTTAGGTTCCATGTTTCAGCTCCATAAGTGACTATCGGGAGGATGCATTGGTTATATACTCTTCTTTTTAGGATTATTGGGATCGTCTTGTTTTTGAAGGTTGAGCTTGCTTTGCCGAAAGCTTGCCATCCTAGAGTGATTCTCTGCTTGATTTCTTCTTCTTTTGTGGATTTCAGAGAGATTCGTTGTCCTAAGTAGATGTAGTGGTCTGCTTTCTCCAGTTTTGCATGGTCTCAAGTTGCCAGGTTTTGCAGCCATAGAGTATAGTGGATATCACATTTGAAATACAGAGCCTCACTTTGGTTCTTGGGAAAAATTTCCCGTTGTTCCATTGTTGAATGCTGCTGCTTTTGCTTTTGCAATTGGTTCCAGTTAATGGTCAAGATGTTGTTGATGGAACTGCCAAGGTTCATGAAGTTCTCTACCTTTTCAATCTTCTTCTGGTCAAAGAAGACATCAATTGGCACTTGATTTTCTCTGCTCAACATGTATCTGATCTTTTTGGCACTGATGATATGACCAATGCTTCCTTTCTATTTGCTGATATCATCCACAAACGACTGAAGATCTTGAGTGTTACTTGCCATAACAGTTATGTCAGCAAAGTGTAAATCAGAGGGTTTTATCCTTCAGTCCACTGAATTATCTCCCCTTGCTTCATCGTCTTGTCACTGGCAATTACAGAGGAGAGAGAGGGGAAGGATATACCCTTGTCTGATACCAGTGAGGACTTCAAACCAGTCGCAGTAGCCATCTTCTATCCTGAGAATTTTAACTGTTCCAAAATACTGCAATTTAACTTGATCAGACAAAAACTGGATTAGCAAAAAAGAAATAAGGAACCTGTAAAAAATGAGAATCGGTGGAATGATAAAAATGACTCATTCCAAAAGCACCCAGGTTCTACTACTACCACTACTACTACTACTACTAGGAAGTCATCAATGTTATATGAAATAAGCTGGAACAGAATAACCACGATTCAATTTGAAGAACAAAGGATAGCTCAGCAAAAAATGTCTTCAAATTATAAAGAAACCATTTAAAAAATGAATCTGTAAAATTATGGATTTATTTGATTCCAGAATTTCTAACATCTTTGAGTATTACTACTAGAACTAGGTATTCAACAGTATGATGAAGAATAAGTTGGGGAAAAGGAAGTGGTAAAGGAATTAGTTCAAAGAAGCCTGCCTGCTTATGATAATTTCTGCTGCATACGCAATGCTATGTTACATAGCATGCTCCCATGTCTCTAAAACACTCGAAGAACAATTTTTTTTTCATATCACCCCATCGTGGAGTGGGTCTGAAATTTAACATCACCCCATCATGGAGTGGGTCTGAAATTTTACATCACCCCATTGTGGAGTTGGTCTTATATTTTATATCACCCCATTGTGGAGTTGGTCTTCGATTTTATATCACCCCATTATGGAGTTGGTCTTAGATTTTATATCACCCCATTATGGAGTTGGTCTTAGATTTTATATCACCCCATTATGGAGTTGGTCTTAGATTTTATATCATCCCATCATAGAGTTGGTCTTAGATTCTATATCACCCCATCGTGGAGTTGGTCGAAAATCTTATATCACCCCATCATGGAGTTTGTACACAGTAAAAGGAAGCTTAATGGCTTCATCTATGTGAAATAGAAAAAAATTACAAATATCTTATGAATATGTGAAACATTTGCATAACAACTATAAAGCCAAAGTTGAAGCTGGTGAAAATGATATAGTTAGCCATGTGAATGACCACACCCTTGCTGCTGACATGCGCCACCCAGAAGTCCTGTTTATACAACAGGAAATCAAGATGAAAGCACCCAAGATACCGCCCAGCAATTCCTTACCCAAACAGTTCAGTCAATATCGGAAGGTACCTCAACTCAACAACCACCTGTAAGATATATCTAAGGTGCGGACATCATACAAGACTTCACGAATTGCTGCTCGTTAGCCTTTTTTTGATGCAGAACTCACAACTTACAATTTTAGTGATATGATGGGACTAGGGCTAGTTGGTACATTTTTTGCTTAGTCGGCTGTAACTTCTTATGAAATTAACTCATTTAAACAAATATGATCAAGAGTTACTATGAAAAAGAGACTTCTCTCAGATAAGTCATTTAAATCTGAAACATGTAAAGTTTATTATATTATTATTTAGACATTCAAAAAAATCTACTAACCTACATCAACTATGGATATAGTTGGTTCAGTCTAATAGAGAAGTTTAGTTCTTTCACTTGTAAGCAAAGATGCGATGAATATACTGCTATGATTGAGAAATACAAGTTTTTAGATCAGGCAAAAGTATTAACAGTAATAGAGAAGTAAGATTTTTGGAATATAAAGATCACCTGGTAGTACAAGTGGAATGATATGTGAGTGGACCTCAATGATACATTGTGATAAGACGGAAGATGGAAAAAAGAACAATAAGAAAAGAATAACAGCAACAAACAGAACTTTATTGACATCCCTGTCTCAATAAAGTGGAAATAGATCTCAAAACAACAACAGTAGCAAATCTCAGTCAAAGAGCAAATTATTAATTTGAATTGTTGAGCTAGGCAGTTAATAGTCAAATTCAGAATTATCTGATGTACAGTTTTGACAAACAAAGTAATCTCTGATGTTTTCTGAAACACAGAAAACATAATGATTTGACAAGATATGCACTTTACCCTATTTTCAACAAGTCTTGAATTGGAATAAGGTTCAGCACACAAAAAAAAAAAAAAACTGAATCGTGTAGATTCATCAGTGTTGTTAGTTTTTTCCTTCTTTTTTTTGTCTGGACCCTTTTCCGTTTTTCGTCTTTCTTTAAACAGTTTCTGACTTGTTCCAAATTCGTTTCGTTATTTTGCAGGCGTTTTATTCTTACTCTGCCTCAATTGCAGGGTAACAAGTAGCCCCACCCAACAAGGTTCAAAACCAGTCTTAAATACATGGTCTTGTTACATTCTATTCCAAGAAAAAGTTGCTTGAAATTAAGTACATATACTATTTATCGCTCCTCATAAATATAGACTACACTATTATCAATCGCACTTCACACATTTGACAAAGTAAAAAAGTTACAAACCATTGTGAAAAAATGTTTTTCATGCAAAATCTTTCATACTTATGGACCATCTGACTCAAACTTTAAAGAAAAAAATTATAGAAATTCTTCTCAAAACAAGGCCAACAGTGGTGCCATCAAGTGGTGAATGCAAGAATTAAAGCAAATGATTCAACCTGCCCCACATACCAACCAGAACCAGTAATTTGGATGATTATAGTAATTTATAATATAGCAATTGCTAAGGGGGCAATTTCTGAACATTTTTTGAATTAGAATAAATTTTCTTGGTTTTCCAATATTATCTTTTGGTTAACAAAGACATTCAAGAAATTTATTGTACATGCCTTGGTATAAGTCGACCTCAAAACTAAGGTATTAATTCAAAGTTAGTTTAATATTCACTTAATGAGTCAATTCTCCAATATAAGGCAGCATTGCGTCAATTAGAGTGTCAAGTCCATAGGGTCTAAACAGGCCAATGAGATCCATTTGAGAAAATACTTGATGCTTAAAAAGTTGATTTTCACATGCCATATACAGTAGATATGTATGTATAAATATTTCAGATACTTGCAATATTTTGTATGATATAATTGTGGTAATTTTCTCTTAATGAGGGAAATTGTCCAAAAGGAAATTGTCAGGAGGTATTTATCCAAGGGCAGTTATCTGTGAGGTAGTGGTTCTATGAAGAGAATTGTGTGCAGGAAATCATTTGTGTCCGAGTGGTTATGCATGTATGTATGTATATATGTATGTATCACGTGTGCTGGCCAAACCAATATATCTAGAAGGCTGAAATTTTCAACATCTATTTTTGATTATGTCTAGAAAAAAAACAGTTTCTTTGAGCATTTTTGATGTTCCCACTCCTAGAATAGGTTTTAAGTTGGTGTGATGCTCGTTCATACTAAATTGGTCACTAGTTTGTGCCCATTTTTTTATTTTTTGAAATTTGAACTTTTTATTGGTCCAGCAAGAGGTGAGAGCAGTAACTTATTCTTTGATCATCCCGTTTTCCAACTTTTTAATTGATCAGCCCTAACGTGGCATTGTTGCCAAAAGATGTTGGTCATGTAATGATTTCTATTGAGTGACTAACCGGACATGTATGAATTTTCATTTTATTTCTTATCTGGAAAATGAGTGATGATTCAGCTTCATAGAAAGAGACTTTATGCCTTTTCCTGTTCCCCCCCAAAAAATGGATAAGAAAAAGGTTGACATTAAAAAGGAGAAAGCTTTCTAAGTGTCTGTAAGTTATATTCAATTAAAAATTCTTATTTTTATTAGGGGGGAAACAAAATAGAAGAAGGTTAAATTGAGAGTTCAGATGAATGCTGATTTGTGTGGTACAACAGTTTGTATGTATGTGTGTGTGTGAAAACAACGTTTTTTTTGTTCGGGCATTTTGTACCCAGACTAACCCTCTCTCTCAGGCCACCATCCAAAGATACAAAAAGAGAGATGTTGAGCAAAGCATTTTGTGTTGACATGAAATCGTCATAATAAATGTGGCTCCAAGGTGAAGGTCATTTGCTGGGCTGTGAATGAGCCAAAATTACCATAGTAACATAAGCATTCAGAAGCAGAATTCAATGATTTATCCCACTGAATTTTGAAATTGTTTGGCCTAAAATTTGTCTTATCAAATCCTAGTACTCATTCTGTACGTTGCAAATGTTGTGAAAATCCTGAAAGAAGGGGTTGTCAGTGCCTAGGAATTAATGCAAACACCACTGACAGAATAATGTTATTATACATATTATCATACCATCATTTACCAAATGTCTATTTGTCCATCTGTGTTAGTATAACCCAGAAACGACACAACATATCGCCATGAAATTTTCTGTGTGTACTAATGGGGCCCATGGTGTATGCAAGTTCTGAAACTTTTCAAGTTTTTAGTGGAGGTTTGATTTACTATATAAGTATTATGCTAAAATCAATCCTTACTTTGTTCATGCTTACCAAAAATTTTTCTATCATGTTATAATTCATCATCTGTCCGTCTGTCTATAACTCAAGGGCACTTTGAGTTGTGGCCAACAAATTTTCTGTGGTCACTAATGGGACCTTTGGGCATGTTTTTGACATTTTAGTTTTTGAAAATTTTCAAAAAATAATAGTGTTAGATGAGTCTGTGTTTGCACTCTCCCCAGTTACAATGATCTGAATTCCAAGAATCAATATATATATATATATATATATATATATATATATATATATATATAAAATACTAAAAGTATGATTCTGTTAATCTGTATGTGACCTCTAAGTAGCTAGAATGTTGCATTGTAGCCAGAGATATAGAATTGAGGTACCCTCTAGAAAATAGTTGATTTGAGCAAATGATTTTACAGTAAAAATTATCATTTTACCATATAAATCAAGTATAGGAAATCATAGTTAAAGATTTTAACATACCAAACCATTGCAAATGCTCTTACTACAGAAATACATTGCATATAATTTTACTATAAAAATACATTGAAAATCAGGAAAAAAGGGACCTTCATTGGTCAGAATTTCTGCCAGCATTACTGACAAACAGAATTGGGCTATTATATGTTTGATATATTATTTTTTTAAACTTTTGACTGGAATAAATAACATAGCCAATGAGATGGAAGTGAATCCGATATCTGACAACACCTTAAAATTCCCCAAACTTCACCCACTCAAATTGCCCAAGAAAACATTTTTTAACAATGCGGAGTCAAGTCGAACATGGTAGCCTAAAGGTCAGCAATATCGCCTGAGGAAGAAAAATACTCTGCCTTACTCATCTAGTATTATTTACCAAAATCTACTTATATAATTTACAGAGTGATTTTTTTTAGTTCTCTGTCCATACCATGGACACTTCCACTTAAATATAATTAGTTTTCTAACCAACCTTTTTAAATAATGGACAAAATAAAATCATCTAACAGATTTCAAATACAGGTAGTCCCTGCTCTTCAAAGGTTTGCTTTACACCACATTTTCAAAAAAAAAAATGTGCTAATAACATCTAGCTTTTGTTTTGCAGCAAGCCATTGTAGAAGCAGTGCATACCGTTTCTCTTTCTCATCTACATCACAGTCTCCAGTACCTCAGATGACTGACATACCATCCTCACCATTTGGGGGGTCTAGAGAGACTAAGAAATTTTTCTCATATAAATTAAAGGTAGTTGCTTCTTCACTTGGCTTATGAAAGGCTTTCATAAGATGCTCTGTAGATAGCAGAAAAAACCTATATATCCATGTATTTTTCTCCCAAGGGATTAATTTGTGAAGCATAAGTAGTCTTACAAAGTAATGTTTAATGGTAACTCTCGCAAAAACATATATATTTCTATTATCATCATCATAATCCTCAGTTGTTCAAAAGTCGTTGTTGGACAAAGACTCTTGCCATGGTCAGCCATTTTATTTTGTTATTGATCGTCACAATGCCCAAATATTCTGAATTAGTCCATACCATAATATTATCTTATTTTTTGTCAACCACGATTTCACCCGTGGTCTTGAGGGATCTATATTATTAGCCGCAATGTCCAGTGTATGTCTGATATCCTGGCAACCTGGACTGTTCACCGCCATTTAGGTTTGCTAATGACCTTTAGGACATCTCTGGCACCAGTTTTTAGTTTATCTGATATATTGTGCAATGACTCTACGTAAAGGTTTAAATATCCAAGATAACGGTGAACGTGTTCATAGCTTAATTCTTTATAAACGCATGATGTATAAATATTTATCAATCTTTTCAAATGTTTTGGACTTTTGTGTAGCACCTCATATATATATATATATATATATATATATATATATCCAAATCAGGAATATAATATGATATAATACCATATCCGAAATGTGATGGGTTTATTTCATAAAGTGCTCAATATGTTCAACATAAAACATCAAGTTGATTTGGAGTAGGGCTATATATATATATAATGGAGTAAGAATTCGCAACACAAACATGTTTGTCGAGCAAATCCTTACTCCATTTTATATATGTATGTATATATATGTATAGACAAATAACTATTATGTTATTTTCACTGGAAAAAATCTAAAATAGAATGAAAATCAGAAACATTCAGATTCTGAAGTAACTGGATGTTATTTATAAACCCATCAGAAGGAGGTCCCCCAAAAGGTCAAAATAGATTTCTTTCCAAAAATCAAAAAAAGATTTTTAGAAAAGGTCTCGATACTAATGTACTAATGCCAATTTTCAAGTCTGTTGACAAAATGGTACAACCATTAGTGTTGGAATACACATACACACAGCTGTTACAGTGTTCCACTTAGTTTGAACTGAACCTGGTACTCTACGAATTGTGTGAGAAACTCGTTTGCTGACCATCAATACAAGACAAGCACCAGATACACAAACATATGTCTGAGTGTGTGTGTGTGTGTGTGTGTGTGTGTGTGTGTATATATATATATATAAGTGCTTGTTATGTATATATAATCTGTTTGTCCATATGCATATGTATATATATATATATGTGAGTGAGTGTGTGTGTATATATATATATATATATATATATATACATATGTGTGTGTGTGTGTGTGTGTATACACCACTTTTTGGTGTATCATTATATGTATAGATAATTATATTTCACTTAGGATGGGATGGGAGGGTCATTGAACCTCTCCCACTTCTGTAAAATTCTTTTGATCCTTTTAGATTTGTGCCCCACTTCTTTCCCTTGTCCCCTCCCTCAATTTGTTTCTGATCTGATTTGACTTGACTAGCCCCACCCCAACTAGTTATCCATTCCAAATTCAACCCCCCTTGTTCAGTGTTCTTTTGAATTCAATAAAGCGTTTCATCTCAACTTTTATATAATTACGAAAGCACAAAAAACCAATATGATTCGCTCTACTTAAAGTGTAAATAGCTGCCTTGTAACATAACGGACATCTGACTTCCAAAGGGATGGGATCTTTGAGAAAATTTAATTGCCCCCACCCCTTAAAATAGATCTCATCTTAATCTACTAAATGAGTGACCATGAATAATGGAAATTAAATACTGGAATCAGTAGGGACCCTCTTAAAATACAAAGAATGGTTATTTGATTATAATGGCAGACTAAATTTGAAATGCCGATCACCAAGGCCCAGCAGTAGAGTGTTCACCTTTGGTCGGTAGTCCATGGTTCAATATACTGCCATATTATACCAAGGACTTTAAAAATGGCACTCAGTGCCTCTCTACAAAGCACTCAGCACAAAAAGTAGGATCGAATAACCTCTCCATGAGGCCAAATCACGCTGGAGAGGTCTGCATTTGCCAATGTGGAAACTACACCATGGTGCAGAGCCTAAGACATCAAGGGGCCCACAAATTAATTGCAATATTGAACTTTGAAAAAGGCCAATCATAATCAAAATAATTCCTTAATACATTTAGCCCATGAATAAAGGATATTATTTTATAAGTACAAAACTCCTTTTTTTAGTTTATGAGATGCCCTATTATATGTACTTTTACATATATATATATATATATATATATATATATATATATATATATATATGATTAATGATTGTGGCATCCATAGACAGCTGTTTCATTGTATTACAACTCTTCAGTGTGGCTATAGACTATCTAACATCCAGTACCACAATGTAAGATCAAAACCTTTGCTTCAGACCCAGAGGCAGACATTTTACTCCTGCACTATGCTGAATTGGACCATCAGTAGGGCCGGATTAAGCAATGTATATTTACTTACACATAATTCCCTGTCTACCAAAGTGCTCTATTCCAGAGTTGGAAGAGCATTGCATATAGCAGTAATAGACGGGTGCCCGACTTAACAGTGCTCAACCCTAAAGAAGGGAGCATAACTATGATATATATTAATAACATTTGTAAAAGGAAATCTTGGCAGAGAAAATGAGCCTCCTTAGAAACATGCTTGTTCTTTGAAACCAAATTTCACAGCAGTTCCAGGAAACAAGTACTCTTCTCCAAATTAAAATCATTGGCATGACCATCGCTGTATTATTGCTCTCATAACTTGAAAGTTTTGTGGCTAAGCTTGGAGATAAATTTGATGAATCAGAGAATGAAGCAAAGGATAATTTTCATATGGAGGGCCCCAAAAGTGTGGCTGGTGTAGGACCCAACATCGCCTTAATCAAGCCCTGATGCTGGATGTATGGGTTCTTGTAAGATCACAGAAGTTAGGCAACATCAAACCTGGTCAGTACCTGGATGGAGCCATAAGCAGAATGAAGCTTCGACTTGGCATGCAGGTCTTACTGACAATTGGCCATGTGCACCTGACCCTGTGACATCCTCAGTGAGGGTATTAGCAGAGAGGAATGATATATATATATATATATGTATATGTATATATATATAATATTTAAACATGTTAATTGGTACAGTTGATGAGCATCTCTAAACAGTTTCACCCTGTAAGAAACAATATTGGTATAACAAGCTGTTTGTGTAACAAATAGAGTTTATCCAACAGATAGATTAAAATGTTCATTTACTTTGAAGGCAAATACTAAAAGTATATCTGGGATATCAGCGGATACCTAAATTTCGATAGTACATTTATTGTATTAACAAATGAGTGACTATAATATCAGAAGTTCATTTAATAATTCTCTCTATGCCAAGTAGGAACTTCTGCCTGATTAGACTGACATTCCTGAATACAACAGGTCAAGTGACCCAACTATGGTGATCCATGTTGGTAATGTATAATGGATGCCTGCAGAAAAAGCTTCAAAATTTGCAATAGCCAGGTCGGACAACAACAAGGCTGGAAAAGGCCATCACCATGGACATCGATGAGGGGGATGCAAGGGGGTGCATTTGCCCCGAAAAACACTACAGCTCATTTAATCTACATATTTACAATGAATTATGAATTGCGCTATGTTATAGAGAAACTTATTTGAATCGATCTCTCATCATTACATGGTTAATACATCACTCAATTTAGACAATGTTAATAGAATGAACAATGAAAGAAAATGGGGCTGCTGCAGGAATCAAATCTGCCACCGACAGAGTAGCTGCTTTAACATAGCGTTGCTCTTACCATTGAGCTAAACAGCCACCGGTAACACAAAGGCCTAAATAACTGCTTTCAACCTGAAGTCTCATCTTTTTTTATTCTCGATCTATTCGTTTCTTTCAATGTAATAGTTATGTATTAAAAAATGGATATATATGATCCAACAGAATGAATAATAAATTGCGTTATATCAAATAAAAACTCATTTGAAATGATCCCCCGTCGTTATACGGTTAATACATCACTCAATTAATTGTTATTCTATTTACGTTGTCTAAATTGAGTGATGTATTAACCATGTAACGACAGATCATTTTAAATAAGTTTCTATATAATATAATGCAATTTATAATTCATTCTGTCAGATCACATGTATCCATTTCTTAACACATATTTACAATAATAAAGTAATATAAGTAATCTACTCCAAAAGACCTCTACGAAGAATAAAAATTCCACCACTCAAATTTAAAATACTAAAATTACTTCCCAATGTCAAAAATTTAGAAAAAAAGAAAAGTTTTCTGACCTTTAGGAAAATGCATTAATTAGGGTCCTATAACCTATATAAAAATTTGATCATTATGATCATCACACAAGCTTTCACCGAATATATATCCTTTTGGGCCACTATTCCCCCAAGTGGGAATATATCCTTCTGCTCCTCCCTGCAAAAGTGGCTGGGGGCCATCCATGGCCATCACTGCTAAAACTTGCTTGTTAAGCTGCGAGCAGACCTCAAAGATCTGGCTAGAAACTGAGAGAGTTAAGGACGCTTCCCAAGGAAAAGACATATATATAGATATATATATATATGATTATAAGTTGTGTTATATTACATAGAAACTTACTCAAAATGATATCCCGTTGTCACACGGTTAATGTATTACTTGGTCTACACAACATGATTAGAATAAACAATTTGAGAAAATGGGGCTGCTGCAGGAATTGAACTTGCAACCAATAGGGTAGCCGACTCAATGTCGTGTTGCTCTTACCATTGAGCTAAACAGTCGCAGTAATGCAAAGGCCCGATTGGTCAGAGGTTCTACTTTTGCATTTTCTTGAATTTTTCATTCTATTTATGTTATCTAGGCTAAGTGATTCATTAACTGTGTAACAACAGAGATTGTTTATGCTACCAATTTCAAATAAATGTTTCTGTGTAATATAACACTATATATAATCATATGTATAATGCTCCTCTAATCAGGGTTGAGCACTCTTTAAGTGAGGTAACTCATCCATTGTAAGCTTATGCAATGCTCTTCCATAGGAATAGAGCATTGTGGTGGATGGGGAATTTATGCGTAGATAAATATATTGCTAAAATTCAGCCTTGCTGAATGTCCAGTTTCATAGCTCAGAGATAGGATATCGGCCTCCGGTTCTGAAGCGAAGGTTTCAATCCTGCCTCGTGGTACTCGATGGGATAATGGAAAATCTATAGCCTCACTGAAGAGATGTAATACATCGAAACAGCTGTCTGTAGATGACACAATAATATATATATATATATATGTGTGTGTGTGTGTGTTCACCAATTTCTCTTCCTTTTGTCTGAGAATCTAGGTAAATCGACTTCTTTTCCGAGGCTTGAAGAAAACAATGGTTTTAACAAACATAATCAAAATGTGATTATTTATTGATCTACCAATTATTTATTTAGAGACTGAGAATCAAAGAAAACTGATGTCCTTGTAGAAGCTCTAAGGAAACAACAGTTTCTAACTCAATGCAATTATTTGTTTATTCATATATTCATTCAGTATAAGTAGGTTAGGCAAGACTGGGATCTCTAGCCTTGGTTGGCAACCGGACTAAGAGGTGGACAACTCTAATTCCACACTTGCATTAAGCAAACTAGTGGTGAACTCTACCACTTTTCCGGTTACTATTACAGACAAAAAGGCCACTCGTTGTAATATCTCAAGATACCACTGGAAAACAACCTTCAAGACCACAAGAGTGGGATGATCCGTGTGCAACAACCCTCTCACTCCAAAAATAATCATGCATAGGTTGTTGTGCAACTTGTCAGATACCAATGACAGCACAGCCACGGAAATCATCAGAACAATAGTCAACTAACATACATTTTCTGAGTTGCCTATTTCTCTAGCTAAATATAATTAACGGAAGTGCCCAGATGTTATCTGTAAACCTAAAAACTGTGTTTCCCTGTCCACTTCAGAAAGGCAAGAGCCAAATTCTACCCCAAGAAATTCCATTAGAGTAGAGAACCTCAGAGGAGAGCTGCAGGTGGAGAATTGATGATGACATATCTTGATTGTTTATGCTACCAACTTTCTGCCAGAAAGAGTTTTATTTAGATTTGTCAGAAATTTGTCTGAACAATGCTGCATGTAACTTCCTAACCCCAATATGGATATTCATGTTTACTTTAAGATGATAACATATTTATATGTAATATAAATATGCAATATCTACTTATTTTTTCACTTCAAGATAATATATTTATACGTAATATAAATATACTATATTCATACATTTTACTTGAAGATGATATCATATTTATATCTAAAATAAATTTATCTATTTATTTTACTTGAAGATGATACCATATTTATAAGTAATATAAATAAAAGAATATTCATTTTTTTTATTTAAAGATGATAATATATATGTGTACTATAGATATAGAATATTTATAGTAATTATACAATATTTATCAACTTATACCTGAATGACTTATGTGCTATCTCAAACAAATCCCCATAAGAGTATAAAACCCATTAAATGACAAAAAAATCCTGGTGGCATTGACCTCTGGTAACCTCTAGAGGTTATTCAAGGTCAAGTCAATATTGACATTTTCAATAAAGATTAATTTTCACATTTTCAAATCTAATAGAGATGGCTGCACCAATTTGTGTACCAGGGCAACATGACCAAGGATGAACATAGGATAAGTGATGCTGACCACTGTTGACCTGTAAAGGTCAATTCAGGAACAGGTCATTTTAGACATTTTCAAACCTAAGGAGCACAACTGCACCCTATCAGCTGCAAAATTGTAAACATGGGTAACTTCAGGGTGAACATACAATATATAGTACCAACCTCAGTTGACTTCTGAAAGTCAATATAAATTCTGCCTAACTTTATCATTTTCGAAAAAGGTCTATTTTGGCCTTTTGACCCACCTGCAGGGTTGCTATCCCTACCTTACAAATCTGTGTGTTAGAATGTACTACGTGACCTTTAGGCATTGATTTTTTTTCCTAGGCTAATATATATATATATATATATATAATATATATATATATATATATATATATAAACTGTGAAAGAAATCAAGGTTGTATTTTAATTTATATGATTTTTTAAGAAAAAAAAAATACCAAATTCATTTCAATCATAGTTTCAAATGGTGGCAAGTGGACATTTCTATCATCTATTCTTATATTGTGGGAGTTTAAATTAGGATCAAACTCATTAACGATGCCCAGCAAGATTAGCTTGCTGATCATAGCTATATGATGTGTGTCTCATATGATTTACTTCCTCCAGAAATAATTCACAGTTAATTTGAATTTCCATGAGATGTTTTTTAGAAAAAAAATACTAATTTTGTTTCACTGGAATAGTCCATAATTTCAAATGATAGGTAGTAGTTATTTTCATCAACAAAATTTTCACCTTTATTTGGTAAGGTTCATTGTTACAAAGAAGCCAAGAAACTCACTCTCAACATTGTATTAGTAGATAGAAAAGGTATATCAAATTATAAATCACACCATTTTCCTTGAGGTTTATGAATAACTAATAAGATGAGTTTGAGTATAGGCATCGCCCTTCTCTTTACAGTTTCCTATTTACAAAGCAACAAAAAAAAAAACAAGTTATTGATAATACCATTCTCCTCAAGATTAAAAGAAAAAATCATTGTGTGTTCTCTCTTGGATTTTTTCGATAAAAAATAAAACCATAAGTCTAAGGCAACTCACTTAAATATTGATTGTCTGTTATATAAGAAACCGTCAATTGAAACTGTCACCAAAACTGTCAACAGAGATTTCTTCAGTTTTTAAGTTATTCTAGCTGACTTTCTATGTATGTATGTATGTATGTATATTTGAAGATATACAACCCACGCCAACAAAACTGGAGGACTGAAAATTTAAATATCTACTCCTTATTATATCGACTATAAAAACAATTTCACTCCATCCGTCCCCTGAAAATTGGTTTTAGTGGGGGGGGGGGTCAATTTAGAATGTAAGCTTATGCTAAGTTGGTTCCTAGGTTGAGTCCGGCTGCAATCACTCATGTTCCTTGAAATTCAGATCTTTTAGTGATCCAACGAAAGACGAGAGAAGTAACTTATTCATCGACCAACCCTACTTCCGATTTTTCAATTGATCACCCCCAACATAGCGCATTGTCAGAAGACATTGATCACGTGATAGTTTCTATTGAGTGATTAACCGGACGTGTTTCCTTAATGATTATTCTTTTTCTCATTTGGAAAATTTTTTTTAATTGATTTTCCAGGGATGGGATTTACTGATTGTCAAGGTCGAGAGTCTTGTATCGGAGCACAGGAAGTCATTTGGTTTCAGCAAGGAAACCGCAACACATCTATTAGGTCGGCTGTCCTTGTGGGTGTGAGGAGTAGCGAACTATTTTTTGTCGCGTAATCATTCTAAGAGAGATGCAGAGTTGTGTAGCTGTTATTGGCATGGAAATCGGAAACGAGTCTGAGTTTCACCCAAGCCTGCTTTCATTAACTTTGCACTAATGACCTTAGGAAAGACATGAATTCATATTCTCCCCCCACCCACCCAGCTATGGGTAAATATCAAGACAGTTGGAGCCCTTTAGCCCTATAAGACAGTCCATTAGGGCGTGAGGCTAACATCTCCACCCATTTAAAATCTTCTTGTTTCTGAAAATGTAGTCTCTATTCTCCTAAATAAGTCTACAGGAAAATGATCCCGATAATTCTGTAGATATTAGTAGACATTGATAAACGCCATAGATTATCAAAGCTAATTACCTCGGCACAAGATGACCTATAAAGATATTGTGTTAGAAAAATAGTATTGATATATAAATCCAATTTATATTTGATGCCGATGCTCTTGGGAAAAGGTATGAATCTACATCCTTGTGCTCTGTCGCTGAGAGACTGCCTCAAAGACCCCTTTCTTATGCCTGGCTGACCTTCTTTTTTCTTTTTCTTTCATACAAAAGTGTCATGTGAGCTATCTGAAAAAAATGAAACAGGGGCCTAAGAGACAGAATTATTCAAGTAAGTCTACCAGAAATTTCTTGCTGAGAATTCATCTTATCATTGATAGATACAGCTGAGAGAAAGGTACTTGAGGAAGAACTTCACAACTTTGAGGGAGTAGGAGGGGTTTACTTGTTTGTTTTTTTTCTGTTTTTTGGGGGTTTTTTGGCAGTGGGGGGGGCTATTTTTCTCTTCAGAGATTTTCTGCCTTCCAAGGCACCAATGTTGACGCTGGGTAGATGAATTATCTGGGCTGATGTAATATAATCAGCTGTGTCGGAGGATGCGAAAATGAGGAGGCTGGGGTGACATGTAAGGCTAAGATTTGTAGTTCAGGGGTAAGGTTGATGGGACCCTAGAAAGGGCGGGCCTATGACAAAGCTAGCATTGTTACATCGCAACATTATGTAGTTATTTACTACTCTTGGTACAGCACAAGGCTAAAAGTGTAGCGCACCCAGTGAGAATCAAACTCCCTATGGTATGGATGATGTGCAAGACTAGCTTTCAAACCCATTGCTTTACAGCCAGGTAACCATATTTACTAAACTTAGTTTAGTATTGCACAAGGCCACAAATATAGAGCACCCAGTAAGCATCAAATTTATGAGAATAGTAATGGTTTGCAAAACTAACCATTGTTTTATGATGAGATAACCTTGTTATTTACAAAACTGAGTAATGAACAAGGCCATAAGGGTTGAGCCTTCGATGAGGATTAAATTTACGATAATATTGTCTGCAAAATGCAAAAATTGGTTTACTAATCATTACTTCATGGCAATTAGCCTTTGATTGGAGTAATGACTTACAAGCCAGTCTCACAGACTGTTACTACTATGTAGTGAGTTTGGTCTCTAATAGGTGCCCTATCATTGTGTGTAATATCTGTATCTATTGCAAACAATGAAAAGTAATTCCCTCCCTTCAACAACAGTAACAGAAGTTATCTGGCAACAGACCCTGGCTAATAACAGAAATTAGTTATTTGATTAAGGAACAGGTTACCATGCACATCTGCGTCCCTATGGCTCTTTATTTCATCCACATCGATCCCCATAAAGCCGATAGTGCTTCAACAATCATCACCCACACACTCAACCAACTATCAGAACATTACATTGTAGTCATGAGATAGAAAAAGCTAAGCCTGGTAAATAACTATGGAATGATAATAATACTTCAGCTCAGAACTACATGCAATACAAGGAAGGCCAAAGAGTCATCGTCATCATCATCATCAGTCTTTTAACGTCCGTCGTTGGACCTAGACCATCCCCAGGATTTGCCACACTTCTCTATCATGGGCGTTGCGGAGCCAGTATTTTCTAAATTTGTCTAGTTCATCTCTCCATCTTGTGTTCTGCTAGCCTCAGTTTCGTATGTGATCTCTGAGGATCCATGTTGTGAGATGTGATGTCCATCGGTTGTCTGCCATTCTTGCAACATGGCCTGCCCATTGCCATTTAAGTTTTCTAATAGATTCTATGATGTCTCTGACTCCCGTTTTCTTCCTTATATACTGTGCTATCTTGTAATCTCTCCATGTGAGGTTGACACTGGCTGAAATATGATGATCAGAGATGAGGATATTAGTCAGAATAGTCTATGGAATAACAGTACTTCATTACAGAATTTCACACAATGTTAAGAAGACTGATTCAATTCCTGCCATGAGATAAACTTTTCATCTGATCGATTGCTTCAAATCTAGTAAGAAAATTCTAGCACTTGGTTAGGAACTAACTTTGGTTATGGAATATAACACTCACTCTTCATCTAGATTCCTGCTCAAAGGCCTGATTCAGAGTCAAAAAAAATTACCAAAAGAGTTAAGATACAGCTCTTTTCTTATAATTATGCTTCTACCATTTCGGGCCCTGCAGTGATTCTCTTGGCATATCTAAAGAATTTGGCAGAATATCTGCCAGGGCTAATGTCATCCTGTCTTCAGTGCTACAAACTAAAACCTGAAGACAAAGTTCCTGTTGATTCCATAATTAATTAATTAGTGCCATCTTTTATTTCCTCGGTTCTTCAGAAAACTCACACCCTAAAAGAATGGCAAGCCTCCAGGTGGTTCTTGAGGTTTCTTGCCTCATAGAAAAAAAAATTATCTCGGTTAGATTTGGAAAAGTTAATAAACTTGTTTTCTTGTTAGTAGCTTAGGGTTGGCTAAGTTGTACTTTGGAAACTACTTGTTGCAACATTTTTATTTTCAAGATATAAGAACAAAAATAGTAAGATGGTGTGAAGCTAATATTAAAGTAATTATAGTATTTAAGTAATAAGAATGCTGTGCATTAAGATGATGATGTCATGCTCGAGACAAAATGCAAGCTAAGTCTTCCTCTGGGCTGAATGTATTAATTAGATTAAATACATTCAAAATCCCAGTGCCTTGATTGAAGATCGTACTCAAGAAACTGGTGTTTATTTTTTTGATATTATGTGGTAAAGTAACTTCTTATCATTGGTAGTTATGTGGTGTATACTAGTGAGAGTAACCGCAGTACCAAGCAGTCCATGTCCCTCAATAACAGCATGGATCACAATCAGACTGAGCAATTGGCAAATTAGTCTAAAAGATAAGGTGGCGGTTGTATGTCTGATATACAAATTAGATAGGTAATCAAATTTTTATGAATAAAAAAATTGCTGCCTATATACAGGGTGGTACAAAAGTCCTGAGTGTATTATAAAAAAAATCATTGAACAGCTGAAGCCATCAAAGATGCCGAAGGGTTCTATCCTTTTTTATATGTGTGTGCATTTCTTTGTGTGTCTGTTTGTTTGCTTATCTATTTGTATGTTCCTGTGCTACTGGCCATACCGTTTTGTCCACAGACTTGAAAATTGGCATCAATATTCCACCACACGCATTTCAAATATGTTCTTTTTGATTTATTGAAAAATAACTTATTTGACATTTCTGGGGCCTTGTTCTGATGGTCTTATTAATTTGCTTGGGTGTTCTGGTGCTCCTGGCCATACCGTTTTATTTACAGACGTGGAAATTGGCCTCAATACTCCTTTAGACCATTTCTAAAAATGTTTTTTGAGTTTTGAAAAAAAGCTTTTTTAGCCTATTTGAGGCCTTATTCTGACAGGTTTATTAATAGCATCTAGATTCTCTATAATTTAGATGTATCTAGATGTTTATTTTAGATGTTTTCCAGTGATATCATAAATAGTATTTATTCTGACCATATCTATTTTTCAATGATCTTTTTTCACATAACTTCAAATTCTGACGCTATAGTTGTTCAGTTATTAACTGTGATGGTGGGTGTTTTTTTTTTCTTTTTTTAATGTTCTTTGTTTTTCCTCTTTTGGAATACGAGAACACTAGGATCAAAATCAAGGACAAGGAACTTGAGAAAGTAGACCATAACATCTACTTAGGACAACAAATCTCCATGAGACCCTCAAAAGAAGAAGAAATCAAGCGAAGAATCACTCTAGGATGGAAAGCCTTTGGCAGAGCAAGCTCAACCTTCAAAAACAAGAAGATCCCATTAATCCTAAAAAGGAGGGTATACAGCTAAATGCATCCTCCCAATTGTCACTTATGGAGCTGAAACATGGAACCTAACCAAGAGACAGACCTGCAAATTGAGAACCATGCTGTACGCACATGAAAGAATTATGCTCAACCTCACATGGAGAGACCACAACACAATACATCTGGGAGGAAACAGGAGTCAGGGACATCATAGAATCCATTAAAAAACTCAAATGGCAATGGGCTGGCCATGTTGCAAGATTGGCCAACAACTGATGGACATCACGACTCACGACATGGATCCCCAGAGATCACATGTGCAACTGAGGTCAGCAAAGTATTAGATGGAGAGACAAGCTAGACGACTTCAGAATGTACTGGCTCTGCGACACCCACGACAGAGAAGTACAGCAAATCCTGGGGAAGGTCTATGTCCAACAATGGATGTTAAGACTGATGATGATGATGATGATGATGAAGGTATCTATGGGAATCGATCATGAAAAAAAACACAATTGAGCAAGAAACTAAAATAATAGAATACCATCAATCAATAATGTTTACCCCAAATAACATATCTGATTGACCGCCATGATCGCCAACTTTTTTCTTTGGGGTCATTTGAAGTATAAGGTCTATCTTAACAAGCCAATAAGGTTTATGTTAACAATCCACTGATTGTCGACGAGCTGGAGATAAATATCCAAGAAATAATGTGAACTAGTGAAAGATATCCATTGAAATATTGTACACGATGATATTGAAAGAGCAGAAATTTGTAAAATTGAAAATAGCAGTTATTTGGGAGAAACACTTTCCAATATATAAGTCAATAAGATTCACCTTGGTTTTATATTTCATTAATTAAAAACAATTTTCAAAATCATTGAAAAAGAAGATAGGAATATTTTAAACACTTCTGCACCACCCTATAAATACATGTATGTGTGTGACCAATAGGGAAAAAGACAAACTCAGGAGTAAAAGTATGGAGACTTTATTCATTAATAAATTGATTCATAAATTAATTAATTTGTATGTTTTACATGTTTTGGTAGAGGCTCCCATCTCCAATTGTATGTGTGTACCTTTTAGTGGTTAAAAGGTTTCCGTAGAAAACAAATTTAGCATCAGATGTTTTATTTTGGAAGCAAAAATGGAAATCAAGGAAGGGGATTCCTTTTGGGACATCATGATCAGTTAGGACTGTCCTATGTCCATGATGAAATCTGTGTTGGTCCGTTTGTGGATATCCTTGTAGCAGCAGTAGCGAGTCTTAGAGGGGCCGTAGGTGGTCATGGATACTAAGGAGTTGAGAAGTAGTTAAGTATTAGATTGTTTGGATGCTCGTAGGCTGTGGATTTCCAGATGATGGGTAAATGGGGTCCTTGTTGTATATGATTGAATATCTTTAAGGAACTTTGTTCAGTATAGTTGATGGTCATTGCGGATGCTCTGAAAAGTCTGATGGTTTCAAGTTGTACAAATGAAACACCATACCTAGGTTTCTGTAGATAGAGGTCTGTGTGACTGTTAAGTTCCTAATATTGGATATATACACATGGATGTGAATGTGGGGTTGTTACTTGTGGGAGGATTATAATGTTAAAGAATGCTGTGGTTAGGGTTGTTAAGTTAAGTGTCAAGTCCATCAGGAGAGAATGTAATAAGTTATATATATAAATATAGTTGACGGAACACAAATGTGCTGCCAAGTTTGTTAATCTGGTGAATGACAAGAACCTTAGCCCTGAAAAAGTGCATAATATGAAAGAAACTACTTGACATTGATGATGTACCTCTAGGAGAACCTTTAATTAATTTATTTTCATCTGTTTCATTCATACTAATAAACTATATGATTTATATTGATGTATTGCATTTAAGCATTTAATTCCTATCAGATATTTGTAAATGGTTTCTTACAGTTCTAACGCTTTAAAGATATGATAGTGAGTTAGAGGTGTATTATTGAATCATAATTACATGACCTTGATTGATCTGTCAAAATGGATAATCTGGCTTGGTTCTAGAACAACATTTGCTGGGAAATCAGTATTATATCTGTATGATGGTACAACTCCCATCAATAGAAATCAATTGGGCTTTATTCGAACCAAATTGTACATAGATTTTGGACTGAAGTATAAAGGTTCAGTCCCACTCTGTAAATGAGGCGTGAAATTCTTTTCAGATTTTTTAGACATCCTCGCCCTGGGATGTATTGCAGCACATGGCTTTTAAAAGTAAGTACAAAAAAAGTATCTTTATGTGCATTAATGTATATAGATATTCTAGAAAGCTTTACAGCTTTAAACACTAAACCCATTAAAAAAACATTTAAAAATTTTTTTGTGTGTTACTTATTTCCCCAAAATCTGTTAATGTAATTTATGTAATTTTCTTCAGTGTTTTTTTAATGCTTTACACGTATTTAGATATTATGGTACTTTGTGTAAATTCTCTTTAGTTGGGATCATCAGCTGTTTACCATGTTACGGTTTCAAGGATTTAAAAACAAAGCCGTTATGTTAACATGATACCCCAACAGTGTTGATCAAACACTACCTCCCTTTTAGCGATGATTTTAATATATAGCTTATGTCATACTGCATGCGGTTTGTTATTCTATAAGGGGTATTATTATAATGTATTGTGTGTGTGTGTGTGTGTGTATATATATATATATATATATATATATATATATTATACATACTCTCACACAAGTACATATATATAATGTATTTTTGTTATAGACCCTAGATAAGGAATTTTTATATTCATTTTCTAACTTTTTTCGTTTGTGTATAAGGGAATGAATGTAAGCACTTCAATGAATCCATCACCTAATGATGAAAAAAGCATTCATTTTACGCCAATGTTTTATTTTTAACATGACCTCCTTCCTTTTCAATGCACAAAATTCAGTGTTAAATACTTATCACATGGGTCAAACATTGTGCAGTGAAAATTCAAGATCAAAATTCAGCTAATAGCTATGTGTCAGGCTACAGATTTATTGTAGGTCTGGTTTCAATGTGAGTGAGTATTGTTCAAATGTTTTCAGTTATACACATGGCCATTATGAAGATCAGGCAGATTGAAATTTGAAGACAGAATGTATGGATGTCCAGCATTATGGTGTTTGGTGTTAGTGCATTCTGATAACTGAAAGTATGAGGCAACATACGTACAAAATTCTTAAGAGGGCTGAGTGCATCTATCTTATGGAATACATTCAAAATCTCTGCAGCCAAACTGAAGAAATTTGCAGCTTTGGAAATTTTGATTTTATGACGTGGGCTTCCATAGTCTGAAGCTTTCTCTTTAGTTGATATAGTACATGTGTTATCAATGAGTACTTGATATATACTCTATTTCTCAAATGAAATTACACCATTTTCTTCAAATGACCTTTCCTTCTTTGGGAGTTGAATTATTTTTCTCATAAATATGTATGTAAATCAAGTAAGAATATATGTACCGCAGATTTTCATAAAATTTCTGTATTTGTTATTTTTTTGATATCATAGATGTCAGCGTATAATTTCATCCCCAAAACTAAAGTGTTAATTCAAGTTTAGTCCAATATTTGTTGGATAAGGCGAATCTCTGACAGAAGGCAGCAATGTATCCATCTGACTGTCAAATTCATAGGGTCTAAACAGACTAATATGATCCATCAGGAAAAATGCTTTATGTTTAAAAAGTTGACATATATATATATATATATATATACACACATATATATATATATGTGTGTGTGTGTGTGTGTGTGTGTGTATATATATATATATATATATATATATATATATATATATATATATATATATATATATGCCGGCATATATGGTAATTTTCATTTGATGTCATTCATGGCACAGTTATATGGTAGTATTGTCATTTTTGCTTCATTAGCAGCAACCTCTAGAATATTGTATCCATACTCAAAAAAGGAAATTGCTGATATCTAATATAATTCTTGATTGTATTCCCGAAGATACTTTTTCTTTTCAATTCTATGATGGTGTTAAACCTCAGTGGATAAGACGGAAGATATTTTGTTTTGTGGTTTTCAGGAAGTTGTACTTCTTCAGTTCTTTTGTGAATAGCTGCATTGTCCATCATGAAGGTAACATTTTCATTGAAAAGCTTCTGAAAGCATTGTTTGAGTAAGCTAATAAAAGTAATGTGAGATTTTTATGAGTTTCAAAGTGAATAAAGGCATGAAATATTGATAGCAGCAATTATGTCAAGACTAGTATAAAACCCGTCAAAAATGACAGGTCCCATCATTGAATTGATAAACTATTAAAATTGAATATCAAATTGAAGTAATTAGATATTAAAATTATTAACTATTTTTCAATTGCATCCCATTGTATGTTTTCAATCCATCCATGATTTGTTTCACCAAGTCAAAGTGATCTATGATTTCCAATAACATAAAACGAAACATCAATTTTCTATCTAGATTCTTGACTGAATAGATTGATAACATAAATAGTTTGAGTTTTCAGCAGAATAACCTCCCTTCCTGTCCCCTTTCCACTTTTTACATTGGGTGGTTGGGGATCACAGTACTGGTGGAGGATGGCACGGTTCATCTGCTGCTTCTCACTCAGTTGCCTTTGCTCTGATGCTTTTAAATATCATATTCCCTCCTCCCCATGACTGACTGACTGACAAATCAATAAAATCGATGACAATGGCTTTTATATTGTATGATTAGCTCCTCTGATTGAAGATCAATTAAAAATCACAGAGTATGCTCTTTGAGTTCTGTTCAGTGAACGGGAATTTTAGATATTGTAGTTAGTGTCATCAATGTAAACTCTTTGGGTATTCATCAAATTATCTTCAAGCCAAACTGCAAATTGTTGGGGCAAAGTGTCTTTGAATTTTTTTTTGTTTCAGTTGTGGTTGAACAGAAATCCTCTTGAGACCATATCCAACATATCCGATTCTGTCAATCAGTTAACAGAAAGTTTTTGTATATCCTGAACCAACTATTTTATTTCCCAAACAGTTGCTGGATCTTTTTGGATTTTTTTCTTTCGAACTTTTGTATAACTATCAGTTAACTATTTTCGATGGTTACCATACTTCATAATCAGAGAAGAATTTGTTGAGCAATCTTTTTTGCAGTATGGTAATTGATATTGAGATGAATAGAGTACACAGATGTTTGTTTTTTTTTCTCCAGCTCTTGCTGTAGAAAGAATCAACATTTTCTCTTCAACAGATATGTGTCAGTATTTTTGGTCTATTGTTTTCTTCTATTTTTAAAAGTGTTCGATTAACTTATGAAGCTGAGTAAAATAAATCAGAGTTTTACTTTACAAAATCTTCTGCCCAGTTGCCATTAATCATGATTTTTAAAAAGACAGACAAAAGGTTACAAGTAAAAAATATCTAAGAAAATGAAATCTCTTCAGAAATCCATTTATGAAAAGGACAATTTTTTTCGTGAAGAATACTGTAGAAGAAAACACAGTCAGTATCTGCCCAGCAGTCAACGCTTGTCAATATGAGCACAAATGACACTTTGATCAGACTTATGGCAAATTAGTCTTTTATTATATACATACATATACAATCATTCATGACTATACATAATAAATTAAAAGAAAACAAAAAACTACTACCCCTGAAGGCAACTTTGACAGCATCAAATCATATATATCTAAAAGAACAGTATGTCTTTGTGCACATGCTTATCTGATGAAAAGAAATGATAAATATTAATAAATCCAGAAATATATATATATATATATATATATATATATATGTATGTGTGAGTGTGTGTATGTATTTATAAATATATGTAAAAGAAAATTTTTTTAAATTTTCTGTGTTCAGTGTTTAAAGCTGTAAAACTTTCTAGAATATATATATATATATATATATATATATATATATATAATTGTAACACTATGGCACTTGATGTCCCTGTTTTGCCTTTAGTTGGCATTCACCTTCCTAGCCCGAGTTATTTAAATAAGATACTGTTCCTCATCATATAATGTACACTTTATCCCCTAAAATTTTGCTTCAAAAATCACTCCACACATTGTAGCACAAAGGTCACTGTTTGGAGTAAGCCCACAAGTTCACTGATACCAGTACATCCACTCCATTCTCCAGGATGACTCTCGCTGATAACCCCCAGAATAAAACGTACTCTTTATATAGTTGAAAGTGCAGTATATAAACTGAATTTTAACCTCTTCTCTTGAAGTCAGTCTTTGTCCATCAAAATGGTTTGCCAACTCCTAAACAAATGACAGTCAGTTGGATCAAGGTCAAGAGAGTATGGGGTATAAATCATTTTTCCTTCAGCCGAATGCATCTATGAGGTCTTTGATCATTCAAGCGATATGGGGGCATGAGTTATCGTGATGAAGAATGACCCGTTTTCAGTTCACTATGGAGGGGTGTTTTTTGCCCAAGACTGTTTTCAAACACCCAAGTTGTTGGCAGTAAACTTCGGCTTTGACTGTTAAAAACCATCAACCAAAACTGTCAACATAGTCCATGTAGCTTTCTTCAGTTTTCATTTGATTCTAGCTGGCTGGCTGGTTATCTGTCTATTTATGTAAATTTCATGTGTACAAACCATACCAATGGAGCTGGATAGATGAAAATTCAAGAAAATACTTTTTATTATATAGAGAGAAAACATTTTTTGTATTTTTTTTTAAAAGATCCCTCCAAATAATTTTTTGGAGGGGATGTAGAATCAGTTTATAGTGTAAGTTTATACTACATTGGTCCCTTAGTTTGTGTCTGGTAGCAGTCACATTTGTTTCTTGAAAATTTGGACTTTTTAGGAAAAAAAAGGTGAGATAAGTAACATTTATCACCCATTTTTCCAATTTTTTGATTGATCACCCCCCGACACACAAAGGGCATGCGGCCAAGTCCAGACCAGTTTAGTTATCATTTATAAGTTTGTGATAGATGATTCCTTGCATATCCCACCGAAAAATCAATAAGATCTTTGTCACTTGAAGGTCATCTCTCGACTGGGGCACAGGTCTTTCATAATGACTATGCCACTAATGACAGTAAATGATATTTGGAAGAATGATCCTTTTCTCATCCTCATTAACAATTTTGTCCAAAATTAAGTTACCCACAGCTACAGTCAGGGCATTTGGCAATTTAGTATTTCATTTTTCCTGCCTAGCTGCTTCAGATTGCAATGAATAGACAGATTGCTACCATTGAATTTTTGGCTAAACTTCCTGACTGTAACAGCAGGGAAAGAAAGGCATTTCAGCTAT
This sequence comes from Thysanoteuthis rhombus, assembly GCA_963457665.1. Lineage (NCBI taxonomy): Eukaryota > Metazoa > Mollusca > Cephalopoda > Oegopsida > Thysanoteuthidae > Thysanoteuthis > Thysanoteuthis major. The sequence goes on along the minus strand of OY735222.1, from coordinate 23,000,516 downwards.
CTCTTTCAAGCACTAATGGTGCTAAAACTATTCAGAAAACATTTCATGTGTAACAACCCCCAATATATTTGTGCATGTATGAAGTTGCGTTGTTGTCAAATACTATCTTCTTTTCCTTTGTTCACGTCTGTGACTCATCAGCCTAATTAGGAAGAACAATGTTCTCCTAACACTAGCTGCTTTCTATGCACTCTTTGAGGTCATTGGGCTTGAAATGAGAAGCAAGTGAATAGAAAACAAACAAGCATTCTTGCATCTAATAATAACATCTTGCATCTCTAGTGATGTGCAAGAGCTTGTAACCCTAAATACAATTTCTGGACTGCTCGTCCCGTACTCACCACACGAATAATTGGCCCCTGTCAAAATTGACTATGCAAGTAACAGCTTTTTACTGTCTAGGGCTGGGCAGGTAAGGTTGTTATGGGAGAGTCGTTTGCCCATCTTCTCACTCACACACTTTCATCTATGCCAACCAGTATCATACACACAAGCATGCAAATTTGTATAAAGTGTGTGTATATATATATATATAAACACCCCTTGGGAGTGATTTGAAAAAGCATGGAGCAAATTCAGAAAAAGTTCCTTATTTGGTGTTATTTCAAAAGATTTAATACATTCATTTCCCTGAAGAAGCCTAAACAGGGTAGAAACATAAACGTGTTTGTGTAGCAAATCCTTACTTCATTATATATATATATATATATATATATATATATATATATATAAACATAGCATTTAACCATCCATCAAATATAACTGAAGAAGTATGAGAAATAATATGCAAAAGAATGTCTGACAATAGCAAAAAATTCAACATTCAACAGTATAAGACAATAATATAACTCGGCCCTAAGAAACATTGGATTTAAGACTGAAATAAAATATACTCCAAAAATCGCAGAGAGAAACAAAAATAAAAGAAGAAATATGAAATGGTTTAATCCACCATATAACAAGAATATATTAACAAAAATTGTAAAAACATTCCTTAAACTACTCAACAAACATTAGCCCAAAGCTAATCAACTACATGCTGTATTAAACAGAAACACTGTAAAAATTAGCCATCCATGTACAAACATTATAGAAAGAAAACATATCTGTGAAATAATGAATGCACAAAATAACCAAGACACATCATGTAATTGTACAGATAAAAATATACATCTTCAGAAAAAACGCCTAACAAAAATTGTCATATATAAAGCAACTGTAACTACCGAAGATAATTAAAAGAAATGGTTAAGTGTATATAGCAGTAACTGAAAAAAAACATGGAAAACTAATTTTAACATTATTCAAAAATTGACTGTATTCTTATTTCACTTATCTCATTAAAAAAATTCAAAAATTGAAAATATTCTCTCTAAACCTATTTAGTTTGAAACAGATAATGTCTATAACCCATACCTTCTACAATATCTGATACCTCATTATATTTTATATCACTTTATTTTTAGAATTGTTTCTTTTTACATTCTTCATTACCTTTTGTTACTAATATTTTACTGATAAATTCATCTGCGTATATCCTCCTAATTTAGCTTGCGTGATCTTGTTTAAAAGATTCCAGTGTGAATTGACCTTTGTATCTACATATAGCCCCAAATTAAACTCTTTGATTCAGGATATTATGTGAGTTTTTGAAGGTTATTAATTTAATTTTTTCATTCAAACAGTAATTGCATTTACTATAGAGATTATTTGCTGGTGCAGCATGTTTTAATATTGACCATGAACTATTTGGTGTTTCTTTTTTCTTCTTAATTCCCATATATATTTGGATAATTCTCTTCTATCAGTATACCTTTTTATATATACTTATGAATGAATGAGAACCTATGATTGTAAACAGAGACTTTATAATCATAGGTTCTCATTCAGTCATAATAATATAGAAATAGAACAGCATTATCTAAATATATATGAGAATTAAAAAGAAAGAAGAAAACCCCAAATATTCCATGGTCAATACAAAAACATGCTACACAAGCCAATAATCTCTCTACAGACAACTTTGAAGTAGTCCTCTTTATTTGCCTTTGGACTCTCTGGATAACCCGATAGATGTTGGCCAATTGCCAAGGCCATTTTAGGTTCACTTGAGTAAAGCGGCTGTTTCCTTTTTTCCGTTAATCCTTAGCAAATGTAAGATGGAACATGCTGTTTTATTTGGTTCTTCAATCTTTGGGAATTGCAGCTTATGTACTTTGAATCAGACCAGCATGTATTTTCGTAAACCACTGTGGCAGGCACGCAATCCTCTTGAATTGAAGGCAAGATTTTTCTGGTACTAAATACAATACATGGGTTTATTGCCAGGAAGCAACCAGTGATAGTCTTTGTTATAAGATTCACGATTGTCTTCATACTTGATTTACATTGTCTTAGAGACAGGGCACTCCTGTGGACCAGATTTTTCATCACACGAAAAACTGGCTATCTTTTTTTTCTGAAATCAGCTCAGAGTAACCCAGTGTGCACAAAAGCATATAAAGAGAACTGCTTCAAAGTTGTCAGTATTGCGAGATCTTCTCTTTTGGCTAGGGGGTTTCGGAGTCAATTTACACCAAAACCAAAAGAACAGTAGTGAGCAAACAAGGCAAACCAACATAGGATAGGTGGTGCTGACCTCTGGTGACCTCTCGAGATCAATTCAAGGTCAGGTCAATTTCAGCAGGCATTTTCTAATCTAATGGAGAAACCCTACACCCCAAAATGCAAATTTGTGTACAAGTGTAATTTTACCCAATGATGAACATAGGATGGATGATGATGACTTCTGGTTACCCTCAATTATTAACTTAGGATCAGGTCAATTTAGGCATCTCCAAATCTGAGACAGGTGGCTGCACCTCTCAGGCTCAAAATTTGTGCAGATAGGTGGCTTGACCCCAGAATGAATGTAGGATAAGGGGCAGTGACCTTTATGAACCTCTAAAGGTCGATTCAAGTTCAGGTCAAATTTGGCATTTTCATTTCACATGAAGGATTGTGTTCCCTACTTTGATAAGTTCTGTGTTAGAATTTACTACATGACCTTTCGGTATTGATTACTTTTTCCCCCAGACAATGCTAAGCACCCCAGCTAGTATATATATGTGATGAAATAATGGATTTTTTTCACAAACATGTTTATGTTTCTTCCCTGTTTGGCTTTCTTCAGACTAATCCATCTGCCTGAAAAAGCCCAAACAGAGCAGAAACATAAACGTGTTTGTGTAACAAATGCATCATTTCATCATATTTAAAGCTCTACTTTAACTCGACTTAATGTTTAATGTACCAAGCACTTTTTAAAATAAACCCATCACACATCAGATATTGAATTACTGACTTGTACTTTAGTACATATATATATATATATATATACATATATATATATATATATATACATATATATATATATATATATATATACATATATTATGAACTATAGAGGGTGAGACAGACTCAGGAGTAAAGTGTATGGAAGTTAGGTTTATTTATCTGTAAATGTTTTTATTAATGGTCTAGACATGTTTTGAGAGGTATTCCCATCTTCAGTAGTGTGTGCTGTGTGTACTTTTAGAGATTATAGGTTTGATGTGGAACATGAGTCCACCATCAGAAGCTTTATGTATATATATATGTATATATATATATATATATATGTATATATATATATATATATATATATATATATACATATATATATGTATGTATCTCCAAGATTTCAATCCTGACTTTTCGCACTGGAGGAAAATATATAATTATTTCATTCACAAGACAAATGATTAATGACCTAAAATTCAAAAAGGATTTTTGTAAGAATATATCTCTGTATTACTGGTTGACTGACCAGTGAATGCTGTGTTTTTCTTACGAATACTTATTACTAATAGCATACTTATTTGATAGTGTATGGCTTGTAAATATTAAATATCATGTGTTTTGGTTATTAGCTTCCTGACTCTTCAGGCAGAAGAAATTGTGGTATTTATATAGCGAGGGGAAGATGTATATGTAAATGGAATTAACATTCCGTAACTTGTGTGTGGGGGGCTACAGCGTGTGAATATCACTTGATATCTTTGCTGTAGGAATATTGCACCATTTTTGGATTTTTTTCCAACTGTCAAATTCCAAAACTTGATTTAACTCAATTTTTCTACCGTAACAAGAACGAGAACAACGTGAACGATCCTTGCCAAAATTAGGGGTATGAACCGATATGTGAAATTCACACCCCTATCATTATTAAAACTCCTGACCAACTGATTGCCGGGAGGCTGTCTTACTGATTGAGCTATTAGCAAAAATTTATCATGTACATACACAAGGACGCATTTGATTATAATAAATAAATACATTCATATAAAAACAAATTTTTATGATTTTTTTTTATTTATCATTGCAATAATCATCTTCAGTCAGAATAGAAGTATTCTGTTTGACCCTGCAGCAGCCAGGCTTGTTTGTTTGTTGCTGCTTCTCGGTAGGGCGGGTGGTGGTGCCGTATACAGGACATCTGGAAAAATTTCATCTAATTTGTTTATTTTTACATTTTTTATTGTTCATAATTCATCAAGTTTGACAACAGGGGAAACAGCTTTTTGCTACTATTGCCAAGACAGGTATCATAGTTATGGGAAAGTGGTATGCCCAGTTGCTCACTCATCCCCTCCTTTCTCCTTCAACAATCATGGCATGCAGGTTAGGAGACATTTTACCAAGATGTCTGGCAATGAGACTGAGTACATGGATAAGTGGATTTATATCTTCCCCAAGGGCATTGATACAAAGAGCATATATTTTATTTACTGATTTAAAATTTACATGATCAGTATATATATATATATATATATATATATATATATATATATATATATATATATTAATTAAAGTAGAGCTTTGAATATGTTGAAATATTGCTGATTTTCTATCCATTTCTATGATAATGACTCCTCAATTTTTGTGGTTTTTTTCTCCCATTGAGTTTGAAGAACTGGTGAGTTGTTTTGCCATTCTAGAACCCAGTAATTCAATATCCAATGTGTAATAGGGTTATTTCATAAAGTGCTCTATGCATTCAACAATTAATTGAAGTAGAGCTTTGATTACGTTGAAATATTTTTGATTTTCTATCCATTTCTATGATAATGACTCCTCAAATTTTTGTGGTTTTTTTTCTCCCATTGAGTTAGAAGAACTGGTAAGTTGTTTTGCCATTCTAGAACCAAAACACTCTCTCTTGTCCTCGAAATATACACGCATTTTCAGATTCAATGTTCCAGTTCTTTCAATGTCAAGAGATTTGTACACATTGTCACCATAGTAGAATTTTTGGAATGCGCATCTTATGTAGATGCTCAGCTAATCCCCATAATACAGTACTCTTATTTTCTTTCTATACATGAGCATTTTTACCCAGGTTACCCCAAAACTAGTAGCCAAACCTTGCACCTATTTTGTCATATTAGGTACAGAATTAGCTGCAGTGACATCAAATGAACTGGAGTCTGCTGCAAAGGATAATTAACCTTCGTTTCAAAAGAATCTAAATCCGTCACCATTTCGCTGTATGAGTTTCCCACTTCGCATCAGTCATTAACGGTAGACTTCTTTTATTTTTAGAATCCAAACAGCTAATATAAGATCTCCTGTGTAAGGCCCAAGTAATAATGAATTTTTGACTAGTTTTTCTATTTATCTAATTTTTTTTTATTTTCATCTTGTAGATATGATTGTCATGACTTATTCAAATTTTTTGGGTTGAAATATTCTAATATGCATTTTGGTATTTCATTGACTCCATCTGGTACAAAGCTACCAAAGCCCAGCACCCAGTAAGGATCAAACTCACTACTGTTCTTATAACTTCCCAATATCATCTCAAAAATGAACTCACCATTACGATCAATAATTGAACTACTGTAATGTCAAAATTTGGAAGTCATTTAAAAGAATTCCTTCAAAAGAATAAATATGGTCAGAATAAATTCTTTTTTTGACATCACGGGTAATTTCCACTGGAATACATCCAAAATAGAGTGTACAAACATCTAAATCCTGGAGAATCAGGCCCCCCAAAAGTTCAAAAAGACTTTTTTCCAAAAATGAAAAAAAAAAATTTGATTGTTCTAGGGGAGTACTAATACCAATCCCCAAGTCTATTGACAAAACAGTGTGCCCAGGAGTACTGGAACATAAAAGCATATGCTCGTATTGAAAAGGAAAGAAACCTTTGCCACTTTTGGTGGCTACAGTTGTCCAATGTTCGTTTTCATTTCATTTGGAGTTTTGATAGTCATGTTTTAATTAACAAACCCTGTCTCTGACATGTTTGTATGAGAAGACAGAACTTTTGGTTTTGCATGTTCAAGAGCAAGATTATTCCACTCTGCCTTAATTTAAGTTATGGATGTGTTGGTGTATGTGTGCATGAGTATATATATATATATATGTGTGTGTGTGTATGTGTATACATAAATATTCATTTCATACATATATATAAATATATATATATATATATATGTGTGAGAGAGAGAGAGAGAGAGCGACATGTATATTCGTGAATGTGTACATAGGAGGTTGCATCAATGTCCACAACCTGTCACACAGTTATTTGCTAAATTTTGAACTGAAATATTTTCTGTATAAAGTCGATTTATCCACTGAATCAAGTACACTGAGAAGGAAGGAGATTATGTTGAAAAATAAATATTTGTTGAGTGAAATAGAGGCTTTATTTATCATTACACTGTATATTTACTGATTTGATAATTCGATCCAGATGTCAGTTACAAAAAATTTCTTGTTTCACGCTACTCGCATTTTTCAAAAAATGCAACCTCATTTTGAAAAACGCAAGTAGTGTGGAACAAGAAATTTTTTTGCAACTGACATCTGGATCGAATAAATTATTAGGCAGTGTGGAAAAAAAAATTTCCAACTTATATTGAGCATTGTGAATTAATAGACCTTTACAAAAATACATATTTAGATATTCTTGTAAAATCTATATCTATTTCATAGATATTTTTATGATCATATATATGCAATACATGGGTGGTAATAATTCAGAGTCAACTTGAGAATGCTGAAAAACAAATTAGATATATCTGAAGGTTTAAAATTTAACAAGTAATTTAATCAAAACATTCCCACCTAAAGATCATAGAATTCTGAAACAAATTTGTTCTGGGTTTTCATCAGTATACAATTTTATTTCTTCATATATTATTGTGTCATCCACAGACAGCTGTTTCGATGTATTACATCTCTTCAGTGTGGCTATAGACTTTCCATTATCCCATCCAGTACTGCGAGGCAGAATTGAAACCTTCGCTTCAGACCCACAGGCCGTTATCCTACCTCTGGACTACAAAACTGGACAATCAGTAAGGCTGAATTTAAGCAATATATTTATTTACACAGAAATCCCACATCCACCAGAGTGCTCTATACCTATGGAAGAGTATATATATGTAGTGTGTGTGTGTGTGTGTGAAAATATGTACATGTGTACCATTATTTACGTATGTATGTATGTCTGTTTGGATTTTTCAAATTGATAAAAAAATTTGAAGCAAGGAAAAAGGTAGAAAGAAGGGAAAGTAAATATGTTCTCAAACTGTGGACAGTAATGATAGCTACAGAAATTAATTTCATCTGATGATTGTGGACAGCTTTTAGCCGCTTGCAAGAAACTAATAGTTGTGAAATTCAATATAACTTACAATTCTGTATTATCATCATTATATATGTGTGTGTATATATATATATTTATATATATATAATGTGTATGTGTGTGCATGTATATATATATATAATGTGTATGTGTGTGCATATATATATATATATATATATATACATATATATATATATATAATGCGTATGTGTGCGTGTGTGTGTATATATATATATGTATATATATATGTTCCAAGTGTGGAAAAACAGTTTGTTTTCTTTTCAGTTGATAGAATTAGCTTATCTTGAATTTTTAAAAAAACAAAAAAACTAGGCCTGCATTTGCCTTTTGCTTATCTATGCAGTAATTAATTAAAGGTTTGTCGACAGAAAAAGGATTTATCCCAAGATGTCCTCTCCAGATTAGATGTTTTTGTACCATCAGATTTTTGCCAATTTTTTGCTT
>OY735222.1:22974873-22989873 GCA_963457665.1 Thysanoteuthis rhombus | reverse complement strand
TAACCCGAAGGATTTTTCCAGTGGTTCCATAAAACAAAGTGACAGTTTCACATTATATCTAATAGTTCTTCATAGCATAAATAATTCCTTCATCGCTTTTGCATTTTGGATTTATGCACATTCAGATATATCCAGAAATAAGGCCGAAATCCAACTGTTACATACACGTGTAAATATGATTATAAGTTGTGTTTTATTATATAAAAACTCATTTGAAGAAATGATTCGACAAGTTACTGATTATGTATTTCTTAATACTTCGCTGTCGCGTTGAAAGAAACAAATACACTGAGAATAAACGAGATGAGAATTTTGTGTGAAAACTGTTATTCTGGCCTTTGCATTAACGGTGGCTGTTTAGCTCAATGCCATCGGTCACACAAGTAAGTAAGAAGTGAATGCCAATTGTCTCAGCCAGGGTTTGAACTAGGACTCGCTAATTCCATTCTTTGTGCTGTTCTCTCTGCCACCCACACTTCCTCTGCACAGTACCAACTCTGAATACCAGTAGATGCAGAACATGATCAAACAAAGAACAACATACTCTTAGATGATAAATTGCTGAGAGGGTCGGAATATGCAGGCTGGGGATGGAAAATCTGTCCCAATCTAACAAGCTGGGTCAGGGTAAAACCCTTTGGAAACTATGGCTGCTGGACAAAATGAAGTCATTCGAGAAAGATTTATAGTAGAGGCTGGGCAGGCTCATGGAAAGTAAAAATGTACAGTATTGAGAGGAATAACCATTTGCATTGTTTATCCACTAATTTCAATGATTTTTAAAATTAAACTCTTCTTACAAGTCGGAAAAATTAATCAGGAGTGGGGATCCTTATAAGAGTGGGGGGAGTCCAAAATTGATAAGAGGGGACAGGGCACATTTGGGCTCAGAGAAACTAACTGGTGGCATAAAAACCTAATCTAGTGTATTCATTTGTGTACAATTCGATCTTGTGTATAACACGATTATCTCATTTTGTAGAAAACATGAATACATTAGATTTTCATGGATAATTTACTTATGCATGTGAATTGATCTGTTTTCAGTGTGCAAAATGTTAAGGCAATGTTTATCCCTGCCCATAAGTGAGTGCCATAGTGTCTATTAATCACTGCTACCCAGAACAGATCAGTTTAATCACTGTTGCTGGGTTTAGGTTATTCATGTGTTATGACATTTATATGAATCTCCATCCATCCATCCATCCATCCATCTATCTGGATTTTGCACAGCCCTAACCGTTCATTGTAGAAACTTAAAATTTTGCACACACACACGAGCACACACGCGCACACACACACACACTAAATAAGTAAGGGAAATGTGTGTCTTGTTTTTTGAAAATTCCCCATCGTTTAAATAGGTTTTTATCGGGGGGGGGGTTTCAATTTACAATGGAATTTTATACCGAATTGGTCCCTTAATTTGAGTCCTTTTTTTTTTCTTAATCATAAATTTATGATTTAGACCATACTGGTTGTATTTTCATCAAAGGAACTTGATTTTACCACCAGCACAGCTTGATTTACAAGGTAAAAAGCAGCATATGTGGGTGCTGGTGGTGATTCATAATTTCCTTTGGAATGCCAGTTTATTATATATATATATATATATATATATATATATATATATATATATATATATATATATTTTTTTTTTTTTTTTTGAATAATGCCTTGCTGTGGAACAATAGTTAGCAAGTGAGTTCAGGGCTCTTTGGGTGTCCAACACTCGTTTACTAAGCCTGGCTTAGTGAATATAAAAAATGATTATCCCAAACCACCGAGCAGTGGACCTGTAATGGGCTATTTAGTAAGAGTTACTGTGCTACAAGGGAAGGATATGATTTGGTCATATTGCTTTGTAAAATAAAACCAAATTCATTTCCTTAGATCTTAAGATTAAATTTGTTACATAAACACTTTTAGAAACAAAATTAAGTGTATTAGTCACTTATAAATGACTTACAGTTGACTTATCACCTATAATACAGTTGTGATTAACACCCAATCGGCCGGTGTGCAAGAATATTGTCAATATTGAATTGGTGCATGGTTGAAAAAGAATTGGGCACCCCAGCTATTGAGAAATGGTTAGAAAACTGGTCACGCATACCATTATTCTCTTTAATGTTTCTCTGGGTTTCTCCGCTTGGAGTTCCAGATTCTTTAAAAAAAAAATCGTAACAAAGTGAAAGGAAATAGCAAAAAAACTATCAAAAGAAAAAAAATGGTCCAAGGTTAAGGGTGGGGCTGATGGAGAATCTGAGTAAATTCTTCTGGAACCTTCCAGCCATGAAATGCTATGTAACTAGAATCCCTTATTCATAAACTCCATTCCAGACAGGGTATGATGTCCCAGAAGATGAATTACTCAAAGTCGGTCAGGGTTTTTTTTTTTTTTTTTTTCTTTGGAGGTTTTTTGAGTTTTTTTGTGGGGGTGGGGTGTGTCATGTCAGTGTGCCAAATCTGATGGATTCTCCCAATTCCAACCTGTTCTCATTATGAAAATAATTTAGAAGAAGGATAGAGATGGCAATTAAAAATAAAAAAAAGAAAGGAATGAAAACAAGGAATTCTATTACAAAAACTGAATCGAGATAAAACATACTCTTCAAGACAATCAGGATCATGATCACGGATCTTAGAGAGGGTCTGGAATCTCATTTTAGATATGAAAGACAGACAAGAGCACCACCAACAGAGGAAAGTGTTTTATGTTGTTTTATTTCTATGGCCATAAAGTCTTTATCTAATTTATTATACTGTTAATACAAAAATAGATAGGGACTTTTTGGACATATTATATTAGCAAATAAAGCATATCTGTATTGCTTCAAAAATTGGGGGAGTCTGGTTAGTCACTCAAATGAAACTGTCATGGGACAGATGTCTTTCGGCAGCATGCCATGTTAAGGGTGATTAATTGAAAAAAATTGGAGAAAGCGGGGAATCAATGAATAAGTTTTGTCTCTCACATATCGTTGGGCAGAGATCACTAAAAAAAAAGTCCAATTTTTTGAACAAGCATGAACTCCAAATTCAGTGACCAATTTAGCATAAACTTACTTTGCAAATAGAACCCCTTACCAAAACTTGTGGGGAGTGAAAAACAAATGAAACATTTTTTTAGACATCATCATCAGTCTTTTATCAAATGTCATTGGATATAGACCTTCCCTAGGATTTGCCAAACCTCTCTATCGTGTGTGTCATGGAGCCAGTACTTTCTGAATCTATCTAGTTCGTCTCTCCATCAGTCTCTTGGTTAGGTTCCATGTTTCAGCTCCATAGGTGACTATCGGGAAGATGTATTGGTTGTATGCCTTTCTTTTCAGGATTAATGAGATTATTTTTGAAGGTTGATGTTGCTCTGCCAAAGGCTTGTCATCCTAGAGTGATTCATCGATTGATTTCTTCTTCTTTTGAGGGTCTCATAGAGATTCCTTGTCGTCAGTAGATGTAGTGGTCTTCTTTCTCCAGTTTTGCATCCTCAGTTTTGATCGTTGTGTTCTTATCTCTGATGTGGTTATTTCACATCACCTTTGTTTCTCTGAAGTTCATGTGGAGGCCAACTTTCTTGCTCTCTTCATCAAGTTCATGTAGCATTAGTTGGGGGTCATGTAAGTTTTCTGCAAAAAGGACGATGTCGTCAGCAAATCAGAGGTTGCTCAGAAATTCGCCATCTATTTTGATTCCTCTATTCTCCCAGTCTAGGTTTCTGAAGTTTATCTCAAGGCAAGCCGTGAAGAGTTTGAATGAGCTGGTATCACCTTGTCTTACCCCTCCTCGGAGCTGGAAGGGCTCAGAGTCTTTGTGTAGCCTGATAACTTTTACACGATACATGCATAGAAAGCCAGCCAGCCAGCCAGCCAGCCAGATTCACTTAAAAACAGACAAAACCTTTGCTGACATTGACAGTTTTGGTTGATGGTTTCTAACCGGCCCATTTACACATGCTTTAGAATGGCTACTTGTACTTCAGGCTGTATATCCCTTTTTTGAAATGCCTGAGTCCAAAAGTGTTTCAGATTTCAGTTTTTTTTTATTTTTTTATTTTGGATTATACGCATATGCATAATGAGATATCCCATCTACATTTCTCTTTTTCTCATCTCTGTCAGTCATAGTGGTACCTGCAACGTTTCTTTGACGTTTTCAATAATACTTTTGAACAGATGAGAGAATAAGCAGAAAATACAGTGTTTAATTCATGTAGGTCTGAGAGAGACAATGATCTGTTTTGATCGGGACTTGTTTCGTCTTCCACTGTTTGAGATGATCCGATTGTTTTACGTATCTAAAAGAACTAAACAAAGATAATTAAACTTTTACTTTTAATGTCAACAACAATGATGATGAGATATATGTATATATATATATATATATATATATATATATATATGTGTGTGTGTGTGTGTGCATGTCTTTTGAAGGCTAAAGTAATTCTGTTTCAGAAAAATAATTGCTTGAGCCTTCTGAAGACCGGTACAAAAGCAGTTAAGCTTTATTTGAAATTATTACACCATAAAACCATTACTAAAACATTTGCCTTTCCTTTTTTTCACTTTTTTCTCAAATTTATTCAACCCTCATTGCAGAATTTTTCAGATCTTTGTTCAAAAAAGTGCACAATACCATTTTCAAATGAACTCAGGTTCATTTGAAAATACTTTTTAATGTAAACAGAATGTACAATCTGTAATTAACCATTGAAAAAATCTTTACTCATATTATACATATATATATAAAGCAAATATTTTCTTAATTTATTACAAACAAACAGAAAATAAATGAAAACAGATTTTATTCAATGTAAATGTTTAATCACAGGGCCAAGTATTTATGGTTGCTGAAGAGTGTGTGTGTGTATATATATATATATATATATATATATATATATATATATATATATATATGATCATCTACAACTAAGCAACACAGAGCTGAGCTTTACAAGAAAAAAACATGTGATCCCTTCAAAGGATACAAAAAGATTTATCAATAACCACCCAGAAGATATGTACCACAATAATCTTATCAATAAAGAAACTTTAGAAACACTTGAATCTATGAAAGTTAAATCCGAATGCTTCTACCTACTACCTAAAATACATTAGAAAAACAACCCAGGAAGACCAATAATTGTATCAAGTAACAGCCAGACCATCAAATTTAACAAATTTGTAGACTACCGCGTACAATCCTTAGCTAAGAATGTGAAATCTTACTTAAGAAACGTAACTGACTTCTTCATCAAAAATTCAAAATTCAAAACATTGAAATGATACCCCATGATGCTATCCTAGTTACAATGGATGTTAAATGTTTATACTTTAATATCATGCATTGAGAAATGGATGTATATGATGCAACAGAATGATTATGAATTGTTATATCATATAGAAACTTATTTGAAATGATCTCCCATCATTACATGGTTAATGTATCACACACCTTAAACAAAATAGAATAAACAATTAAAGAAAATTGAACTTGCCACTGATAGGGTAGCAGCTTCAATGTTGCAATACTCTCACCATTGAGCTGAACAGTTGCCGGTAAAGACTTAACTGTCGTGTTGAAAGAAGCAAATAGACCAAGAGTAAACGAGATGAGAATTTGGGTTGAAAGAGGTTGTTTGAGCATTTGCATTACAGGTGACTGTTTGGCTCAATGGTAAGAGCATCGCCACATTGAAGTGGCTACCCTATCGGTAGCAGATTTGATTCCTGCAGCAGCCCCATTTTCTTCAATTGTTTATTCTATTTATATTTTCTAGGATGAGTTGTACATTAACCGTGTAATGCAGGAGATCATTTCAAATAAGTTGCTGTATGATATGACGCAATTCATAATCACTCTAATATCAATCACAAAGAAGGAATTGCAGCCTTAAAAGAACCTAAATGATAACAAAATAATAAAAGATCCCAAAACAAAAATAATAACATCTTAATGCAACATATATAGATAAATAATGACTTTAAATTCAATGAAAAATTTCACTAAATCAAGGTCTGTGCCATGGGCACTATTGCAGCGCCATCATATACATATATTTTTGTTGGTGAATTCAAGGAAACCTATATCTTTCTCAAAATTATTCATTGGCTGTCTCTTCTATGCCAGATACATAAATGACATATTCCTGATTTTCAGAGGGGTAGCAACTAAAGTGAATAAATTCGTACAAACCTCAACTTTCAACTTCTATTAAATTCAACTAAAACTCAAACACAATCCATAGCATTTTTGGACATATTAATTTTCATAGATGGAAATTGAAAATCACAAATTATACTACATGCTGAACCCACTGACACCCACAACTATCTCCATTTTAGATCAGTACATCCAGAATGCCTAAAAGAAAACCTCCCTTATTCATAAGCTCTTAGACTCAGAAGGGTGTGCTCTGGCAATGAAAAATCAAATAAAAACAGTGACACTCATACAACTTTCACAACACACGGCTACCAACGTGATTCGATAAGAGATCAAATTAATCCATCAATATCCCGAGAGATGACACCTAAAACTAGCTAACAAGGATAGATCGAATCATATATCTCTTATAATGACATTCAATAAGACCCTTCCCCACGTTGACTTAAATAATTAGGCACTGCCGGGATGTTCTTGAACTAAAACCAGAACTAGGTCATCTGTTCCGAGAACCAGTTCTAGTCTCTTATCATTATCCCCAGTATCTCAAGGACATAATAGGTAGCAACATGATAATCAATAACAGAGTTATTCAAAAAACACCAACAATAAAAACTGCCAGATTTGTCAACCTTGTAATAGGAAGAACAATTTGTGTTGTGACCACCTACTATTCAGAGAAATATTCACTAGTACTACAAATAAAAAGACTTAAGAATTACTGTAATTTGACCTGCAAAAACAAAAATGTCATCTATCACCAAGAATGCACCCTCTGCAATATATGATATGTAAGGAAGGGCAAATCACAATTTAATATCAGACTTAACAATTGTAGATAGAGAATAAGAACATTAAACCACAAGCTACAACCAATCGAACAATACCTCTGCTTAGTAAATCATGATTTCAGTGGAGATACATAACTAATCATCATAGAAAAAATAGAGAAATACATCCCCTAAAAGAACCACCAAAATACAGGAAAGTAACAAAGACAGATGGATGATTCACTTCAATATGCTATCACCAAAAAGGCTCAACAGTATATCAAACAACCCAAACAATAACTTACACCACCCAACAATTAGAAAATGAATACATTACACCACAGAAGCAAGAAAACAAAAAATCCTCCGAACGGTGTTATTTTTTTGGCTATTACATCGGAATTTATTTGTGATTCCAAGTTGTATTTTTATAACATCAATGAAGACCATCAAGAAAACCATTAATATAAACAAAAAACTCCCCAAGATAAATAATGATATTACTATTGTCACATACAAGCACATTTACACATACAAAATAATGCACTCTCACACATTAACATACACGCACCCAAGATGCTGTATTGAATAAGCTCTTTATCTGTGTTTCTTATACACAAATTCAAAAAAGGTGTTAATAACCAAAAACAACCAAGGTTGGGGGTGATCATTGCCAGTACACCATATCAAATAAACCTTCTTCATCATCATCAGTCTTTTAACATCCATCATTGGACATAGACCTTCCCCAGGATTCGCCACACTTCTCTATCATGGGCGTCGTGGAGCCAGTACTTTCCGAACTTGTATAGCTCGTCTCTCCATCTAACATTCTGCCGGCCCCAGTTGCGGCTATTATCTCGGGGGATCCATGTCGTTAGTTGTGATGTCCATTGGTTGTCCGCCATTCTTGCAACATGGCCAGCCCACCGCCATTTGAGATTTTTAATGGATTCTATGATGTCCCTGACTCTTGTCTTTTCTCGAATGTACTGTGTTGTCTTGTGGTCTCTCCATGTGAGGCCCAGCATAATTCTTTCATGTGCACGTTGCCTGGTTCTCAATTTGCAGATTTGTCTCTTGGTTAGGTTCCATGTTTCAGCTCCATAAGTGACTATTTGGTGCATTAGTTATACATCCTTCTCTTTAGGATTAATGGAATCTTTTTAATTTTGAAGGTTGAGCTAGCTCTGCCAAAGGCTTGCCATCCTAGTGTGATTCTTTGCTTGATTTCTTCTTCTTTTGAGGATCTCATGGAGATTCGTTGCCCTAGGTAGATGTAGTGATCTACTTTCTCCAGTTCTATGTCTTTAATTTTGATCTTGGTGTTTTTATTTCCGATGTGGTTGTTGCATATGATCTTTGTCTTGCTGAAATTAATATGTAGGCTGACTTTCTTGCTCTCTTCATTTAGTTCATCTATCATTAGTTGGAGGTCATGTAGGTTCTCTGCAAAAAGGGCAATGTCGTCTGCAAATCTGAGGTTGCTCAGATACTCGCTGTCTATTTTAATTCCTTTACTCTCCCAGTCTAGTCTTCTGAAGATCATCTTGAGGCGGTTAAATCTTTTCGCGGGTGTGTTAGCCAGTTGGTGAAAAGCAATAGATAGCAGACCCTACATCACCTATTCACTACAAATATTAACAGCTATTCAAATGATTTTATGTTTATGATCTCGCACTGAGAATGGCAAATTAGTCAAAACTAGTCTGTTGTCAATCCAACATAATAAAATCAAAGAATATTGGTAATGGATTCTTTCACAGATATATGCTCCTCTTTTGCCTTTTATTAATTGGTAATTCTACAGAAAAATAATAAACAGAATTCTCCATCTGTTGTTGATGATATATAATTACAGTGTCACAGTATTTAACAAAAGTAAATAGAGCTATTGATTATTCAATTAATTTTTATGGAAAATACCGACAAATAAAAATTCAAATATATCAGAATTTTTTCACATTTCCGTAACCTAAGAGAATTTTTAGTTGGCTCTATTGAACATTTTTATGTGCCAATGAGAGAAGGCCCTAGCAGAAAAATCCAACTACTTTACCAAGATATTAATTTACATAATTACTCCAGTTGACTCAAAGAATTTGTTGAGTTCCATTTTGCACCGCCATAAAAGTAGACGTAGTTTCAGAATTCTGAAGTGAAGAATTATTGGTCTCACAGCAAGGATATGGTTTCTTTTATAGTATACACACATTCCTGCATTTCAAGACTTGAACAGTTTTGGAACTCTGAGCAAAAACCAAAAGAGTTCCGGGTTCCTTTCTGCTGCTATATTTGCAACTGGAATCGGTAGAAGTGGAACAACTTGATGAAGCATCAACTTGATAAGATTTCTGGCTATTAACAGACTTCTCTGAGTCTGCTTCACTTAGACATTACGTGATGTGGACTTGGAAAGCAGAGCATTGGACTGGAAGCAGTGAGGACTCTGTAGCTGTCATGTTTTGAAAGATTACAAACCATCGACAGAGATCCACACCCACGCTTTTATTCTAACTTGAGCTTTGTATAAAATGGTAGAAAGCATCGACCAAAACTGTCAACATGGGTTTCTTTGGTTTTTAAGCTAGTCTGGCTGACTATGTATGTATGTATGTATGTATGTATATATATATATGTATTGTGCATACAGGTTGAACCAATGGAGCTAGAGGGCAGAAAATTTGATTATTTACTCCCTATAATGTGTAAAAAAAAAAAATTTCTGATTTTCAACCCCTTCACCCCTTGAACGTGTTTTTATTGTGAAGTTGAATTTGGCAATGTGAGTTCCCTCAGTTTGTGTCCGGCAACATACACATTTATTTTTTAAAGATTCAGACTCTTTTTTAAGACGACTGCCCCACAAAAGATGGAGGAAGTTACTCATTCATTGATCACCCCTTTTTTTTTTACAATCAGCAACACAGCATGCTACCAAGAGACATTGGTCATGTGATGGTCTCTATTGAGTGACTAACTAGACTTGTCATTTTGGGGAGTTGTTTTTTTTACATCATAGGAAATGATGCCCATAATGATTGATTCAAGAATGTAATTACATTTTTAGCTGATTCAGTGTGAATAGAGATATAATTCATTATTATTAGAGGTTTTTGAGGTTAAGATTTGTTTGTACAGATTATTTCAAAAATTGGAAAAATGTGAAAAAAATATTTTTTAGATAATTCTTTTTCATGTTTTCAATGTATAAGCTCAAACCTGTTCCTATTGATGAAGAATTATCAGTAGCAGTGGCCAATGACCAACGAACAATGGTTTGGGTCACTTTCTCAAGACTTCAGGACCTCAACAGAAACAATATCACATCATCTGAAGACAAAAAGGAGAGGTTATATGTCCCCAAACCTCTCAGTTGATTGTGCCTAATATTAGAGAATCAAGGTATGAAGTCTTGCAGCATCTTTCATATTCACTTAACATTTCTCCAACAGATTATTATCTTTTCAAGCATTCAAGTTTCATTTTCATAATAAAGGGTTTAATGATAAAGAATCCATAATTTGTACTTTTACTGAATTTGTGACCACAAAACCTAAATAATATTATGGAGATGGCATATTGTTATAAGAAGATCATTGGGAAAAGATTATAGCTTCAAATGGGTCATATTTTGATCAGATATTTACCATTTTTTGTCCTTTATATTATTCCTCATTTCACTATTCAGGAAACAACAGGTCATAAGTAACAAACTGATGATATGCTGGGACCCTCTAATTAACACAGTTAATACACCAAAACCCCATTAATTGAGCCTCAAAATCTATGGGAAATAATATAATTTTCCTGAACAAATTTTCGACCAAATTTATAATGATTTAAAGACAATCTTTTAATATATAATAGAAAAGGATATTTTTTAAGGTTCAGAATCATAAGTTTATTGAAATGAAAGAAGCATTTTATTTTGAAAAGAAATTACATAGGCCAACATGAATATACATTCACATTGATTGTTGTGCAGAAGAGTTAGAGAATAAGACAATGCTGAAATAAATGAATATTTATAAATCTTTTAGATGAATTGTTTTCAATATTGAATAATTTTTCTATACTATTCTCATATTTGTACATAGATCTGTTGTCCTTATCTTGGTTGTTTTTTTAACAAAGATGATAATCCCTCATCCCATAAATCCAAATGAAACGAAATACCCTCATTTCTGTTGTTGTTCTCTTTCTACTCTTTGAAACCTTAGAATGAACCAGGGGCTTGTTTTAAAAGCTTCCTCGGGTTCTAAAGAACAAAATAAAAGAACTACAAATGAAAAAATCAGGAAAATCTCTAAATGTCTTCATCAACTCGCAACATTTGACATGCATGGCATGAATCCAGACATGCCCTTTTTGCTCTGGCAATTATGATATTTTTTTGTTTATCTAGATTTTTAAGAATTATCAATATAAACCCCAAGTTATCCCAAGCAATCATGAATTAACCTTAAAAACAAAAATGTAATATTTTGTTTTTCATCTTTTATAAGTGAGATGTCTTCCATCTGGTTTTTTAATCAATGGTTCAATGGTAAATATTTTTGATAAATTTTTTTAACTAACTTTAGTCAATTTTAGTGCTCACTCGGTTGTTTCTTTAACAAATGTTCCATGATAATGCCTCATCTCATAAATCCAATTGAGAGATATCCTCATCTTTATTGTTGTTCTCCCTCAACCCTTTGAGACCTTGGAATGAACCGGGAGTTTGTTTTAAAAGCTTCCTCGAGTTACAAAGAACAAAATGAAGCCACCGCAAATGGAAAAAAAAATCAGGAAAATCTCTAAATGTCTCCATAAACTCACATCACTCGACAGGCAAAAATGAAGGGGGAAATTCATCTTATTTTGATGTATTTTTTCATTTATTGATTCTATGGTAAATTTCTTTGATGAATTTTTCTAACTTACGCTTTTGTCAATTCTAGTGCTAAGAAGCTACGGCTCAAATGTGAGTGAAAAATACCGGGTCATGGATCACTTCTTGGTTTTTGATATTTCAATTATTTTTTTTTTTTCATGTACTCATTTCTAAAAATAAATTTTCTATCAAGCACCCCACCACTCTCTGCTTAAAATCCTGTACCCCCTCCCCTCTCCTATCTAGTTCTCAAAATCCTGAATCCGCCCCTGCTTGAAGTATTGGAATGGATAAATACTTACCTCTTCTGCCTGAAGGCTTCTGAGCTGGCTAGTAATCCCCACTGAACAGAAAAATGCCAACCGATACAATAAGTTTCTAATAAAAAGGCCTGAAAAAAAGACCCTTCTTCAAAGCGAAGACGACAGGTGCTGTCATTAAGGTAAAACGGGAAAGGAAGGTATGAACAAAATACTAACAAGAAAGGTTAATTATTTGAAGGTGCAGAAAAAGGATTTTTCATATGCCATCATACACCCAGGACCCTTGAGCAAATAATACCAAACATGCCAGCACTTTACCTACTTTCTGTCTCTTTTTTTAGACCCTGGGGATATTTTGATTTGCTTGTTGGCATGGACTGCAGGGAAAGAAGAAGGGTGATGGAAGTCAAAAAAACTAAAGTCTGAAGCAAGCACAGTCAAAAAAAAATTTTCAAAAAAGAACAACCGAGCCGAGGTCAATAGCCCGAAAAGAACTATGTATATTGATAAATGCTCATCTCAAAAACTCAGACCACAAATATCTTCTTTTTTTTTTTTCCTTTCCTTCCTTTTTTTTTTCTTTTTCAACCTTCATTCTTGACCTTCAATTCTTAAAGGATTCCATTCCCCAACCCTCTTTTTCCAAACTTCCTCCTAAACATGAAAGAGCTTTTGTCCGAGTTTGGGGTTCCTGGGGCACACTGGACAAACAAGCAGAGAAGCACTCACAGATCGAGGATGTTTACAGGGAATATCTTTTCCAGGGTTTGATTTGTTGACAGAAGTCATGAGGAAAACATGGGAGCCAGAAAGTCCTGTTGTTCCAAGTGTTCAGAAATAGTTTATTGCTTTTCCGGAGAAGTCCAGCTGGGATAAAGACTTATGTCAGGAAAAAATACATTCCAACCACTTAGAGAAATTTATTTTTACAACTAAACCCCAAAGGGTGGTAATACCAGGAAACTACTTTCTAATGTATATATACTAGCTGAATACCCATCCTAGTGACAGGTTATTCAACTAGTTTTCAAAACAATCAAAATTCAATTCCAATAAATCAACTTCCTTGAATTTAATTATTTTGCAATATCTATATATATATGTGTATATATATATACATTTTCCTGAGAAATGGACATATAATCCAACAGAAATATTTATAGATGCATTACATTACTTTGAAATTCTATTTGAAATGACCTTCCGTTCATGCACAGTGAATGTATTATTTGCCATAGACAGCGTAAATAAAAATGAACAATTAAAGAAGATGGCTGTTGCAGGAATCGAACCTTAGACTGATAGGTAGCTGCTTTACACAACCGATTCACTGTGTATTGATGGGAGGTTATATCAAATAGAGTATCAGATAATGTAATATAATGCATTTATCTGTCTATATATACATAGATGGAGTAAAAGATTCACTACACAAACACATTTATGTTTCTGCCATGTTTGGGCTTCTCTCGGCAAATCTCAGGATTTGCCTGCTCTTACTTCATCACATTAACGCTGAATGTATCAAGCACTTTATGAAATAAACCCATCACATATCAGATATTGTATCATATCATATCATATTATATTGTATTCCTGATTTGTATTGCATTATATCTATGTATAAAATTTTGTATATATGTATACATTATTTCATGCACATAAATGTGTGTATAATGAACCATTATTTAAATGATCTAGTTGGGGTCAAAGGTGTTCATTTTAGCGGATCGTCTGAGTTAACTGATGGTAAGGATTAATACTATATATATATATATATATATATATATATATATATATATATATATATATGATATTGGAAAGTATATACACTAGTAACTCTCACAGACTATTTTTACACTCTTTTGAAATGTATAGTAATAATTCAATATCTTCTTTGATTAAGACTGCAAGAAAATTGCATAAAGTTAGTCATAAAGAAAGAAAAATACTTTTGTAGAAGTTTTCTGTGCAGATTAAGACCATCTCTACACTTTTGACTAAAATTCTATCGGTTCTGCCATAATTGACGGATCTGTCACAAAAGTTTTATTAATTCATTTATTCCTTGATTATACCAAATTCATTTTAAATGAATTTCTCATATAAAACCTCTATGATACTTTTGACTTATGAAGGTCCCATATAGGTAAAGTGCAACCAACATTTTGTCCTGTCTTTGAGTTGAAACACATTTTTGTCTGCACTTTCCTCACACGCTGAGGAAACATATTTCCACCAGATTTCAGTTTCTTGTTGATAGTGAATACATTTCTCCGTGATATACACATTTTTTACAATTTCATCCAAACTGAAGGAGTTATCTTCCAGATAAACTTCCAATTTGACTTCATTCCCTGGGATGGTAACTTTACCAGATCCAATGATGAGAATATTGGACAAGCACACACAGTAATCACAACTACAAGAGTACTACAAGACCTGTTACTACAAATGAATTTAAATGGACACATGTTAGGGAACAGGAAGTCTTAAAAGGTCATGCTAGTTCATCTGAGATCAAATGCCAACCTAGGGCAGGATGAGATCAAGTTTGCTTGAGGTCAAACTGAGGTCACATGAGGTCAACAATGGTTTAAATTCTCCTTGTAGTGAATACTAGGATGAATACTGAATCCAAAATGCATAGGAACATCTATTACTGCTTACATCTTAATAGTTTAAATAGGGTTTGAAAATGAAATAAGTCAATTTTGAAAAAGTGCATGATAATTTTTAGTGTACTGTATCATACTGATACATAGATCAACACATCATTACATGGTTATATTTGATTTTATTTTCTTTCATTAGGTATCAACAAGACGAACTTGTTTTTGAACACATTCAACAGAGCCAGGCAAATGAACCAATCAGTAACTGCTTCATCATATTGCGTGATCATCAGTTGACATTTTCG
>OY735222.1:22874873-22967373 GCA_963457665.1 Thysanoteuthis rhombus | reverse complement strand
CAACCGAGCAGTAGCTCAAAATGCCTTTGCAGAATTCATTAATTCCAGGACTCCAGAATTCAAAGCTTCTGAGATAAATAGACAGTTATAGTTAGGTAAAAATGTGAAGATTCTCATGGTTCTTATCACTGACATACTGACCCGGGCGTGGGTATCATCAAACCCTCGTTTTGGCTGCACAAAAATTCAACAATGACTGCTACTTTTAGCACTATTTTTGCCAACCTTTAGCTATTTTCTAACAATTTTAGATTAATCTAGCCATTTTCAACTATCAAAAATGGCTATAAAATGGCTAACAGTGTTTGGGGTTTCTTTTTTTACAATTTTTTTTAGTCAATTTAGCACAAAAATTTTTTGAATTGACAACACTGAGAGGGGGGCACCCCGAGTTACCACCTCAAGTGATACTAACCCTAGAAAAGCCACTAGTTCTTATTACAATGAATAACTTTTATTCTAAGCTGAAATATACTGCTTTAAAGTTAATGAGGAAAATAATTATTTTTGCACCACCCTAGCTTGACTATACATCTCCTAAAATAAACATTGATCTCCGTTATGTAATGGCTTAACTTGGCCGAGCCATGTAAATCTGATCCTAACTTGTTTACGGCAGATATCTATAGTTTCATAACAAACTAAGCGTGCTTGCTTGATGAAATCACATGATAACGAAAAAGGAAATTAATAATTAAAACAATTTGTTCCAAAATAATAATTTTTTAATTCACCGAGTGGGAGTAGCTTCTGCTTATTTCCTGACTTTACCAATATGAAATGAAAGATGCCTTTGGGACTATATTCAATCAACCCTAAAAAATTGCCAAAGAAAATATACTTATGAAAGAAAGCAGATCAAATTTCATGTGAACACTCTTTAGATGATAAGAAACAAGCTTTCAGATTTTTTTTATAAATAAATTTGCATTACTATGCTAGTATATACTTTGACTCACCCCATATTTCTAATTATACCAAAATCTGGCTTTAGGCATAGATGGGTTCAAAGGAAAATTCTATTTGTATGTTACAAGGAGTGAGGAGTCCTCAATACAATTTTTGGCTCCCTGGGGTCAATATTGCCCCTGTTGAGAAAGCCTGATCTAAATATCTTAAAAAGTCTCCATCTTTTAGAAGTAATTTCTAAGAGGCTGAAAAAGAAGCCGGAATCGTCCTTGAACGTATCTTTCCCATTATTCCACTCTCTGTTTTTGTGATAGAATTCTCTTAAGTAGTTATTTTTATTTTAGGGGAAGAAAGGTTCCTTTCATTGGTCCATTAGTTCTCCAGTAATTCTAACAGTATTCTTTTTCAGAGGGACTTTACATAAACATTCGTAGGAAAAAGGAGCAGAAGTCAACAAGTGTCTCCCTTCAATACAGGCAGTGACAGCTGTCTCTAGTTAGGGGAGAGACTTTGTAGATGTTGAAGCAAGATTGATTAGGCATTGGTGCGTTAGTTGGGCTCTGCTTTTGGTGATCTGTTTGAGGCTGCCAAAATTTCAATTATAGATAACAGCAGTGGCTATTTGAACATAGAAAAAGAAAAAAGGAGGACAAAAGAGGATTTTGTATTAAATGAAAAAATTGACAAGCGTGTATGATATCAAAGTTCGCCGGGTCTGCCTTTGCTTCTTATTCTCTGAAAAGTTCTCTGCCTCATCTTTTACATTGTGTTGGGGGAATTTTCAGAAGTTTACTCTGCTCTTTATTGCTTTCGCTATCAGTCTACAGCAGTATTTCATTTACAACTATTTTTTTTAAATTCTGTAGAGCTGTTCACGTAGGTAGATATATCATGTTGATTCAAAAGTTCCCAGCACCATCTCCAGCACAATTTTAGGGAAATCCTAGAAGTGTCTTAGAAGTTTGCCCAGCTCTTCATTATAATCAATCAACTGTACCATGTCATTTACGAGATTTAGAAAAAATTCAGATGTTATAAAAATGGGTTCAAATGAGCAAACATTGATTAAGATTTAAACACTTGCTTCTCTCTTCTTGCTCAACATTGAAGAGTCATTTTGGAACAAGAAATCAGATCGAAGAAAATCGTAGCAAGATTGAGGACAACCTTCAATAACACTACCTCAATGGAATAGAGAGTGTGGGTGGGGGTATTTTGTGTTTGTTTAAATTCAAAAGAAAGTTTTCATTTTGAATTGCTGGAACAACTTTGAGAAACTCTTTGAGCCCAATGCCATAGTGAGCGATTGGCTTGATTTGAATGATTCATGGTAAGTTGACCACTGATTTGCTACATGGGAGAGAAAATCAACCATGGATTTTCCCTATTCTCATGTTGCAAATGTGACACAGCAAATGAACATGGAGCTGGAATGGGACTTTCTCTCACATGTTGCGTATTTTCCGGAGCTTTCACCTGTTTCATTCCATGCAGCACTGCTTGTCCAGTCAGTGTTACTGACCAGCTCAAAATATCAAAATATTGTTCAATGGATTCATTGGATCAAAACTGAAATCATTATTTTATATATATATATATATATATATATATATATACATATATATATATATATATATATATATATATATATATGACCATAATGAAATAATGATGAAGATTAAAGAATGTGTTAACAAGAGTCAAAAAATAGACTAAACGAATAATGTATATTAGAATAAATGAAATTGTATTAATGTTAGAGGAATTAAGTAACCAAAAGAGATGGATCCAGTCTATGTCAGTGTGAAAGACCATTGTACAGACTGGAACCAGGGAAAGGGGAAAACACTTGATTCTGCTCCATCTGGTTTCGATAGTTTCATGGGTGAACACTCAATAGAAGTGGCACGAGCAGCAGGTCACGTCTGTTGTTATACTAACTGATCCCTCATCGTTGATTACATTTTTGGGGTAACGTAAATAAGTAAGCCCTGTTTCAAAAAATTAAATGACACGTATAAAATAACAACTGTATAAAATAGACTATGATAATAACCTATCTAAAATAACAAACTGCATGAATAACATAAGCTATATATAAAATCATAGCTGAAAGGGAAATGTTGTTTGATCAACACTGCTGGGATGCCATGTTGATATAACTGTATAACACTTACATGGTAAACAACTGATGATTCCAACAAGAGAGAATATAAGAGATAACAAAGTCTATGTAAAATAGGAAAAAACACTGAAGAAAATTACATAGATTGTATGAATTACATTACCAGGTATTGGGAAATGAGTATCTGAAGTGACACAAAAGATTTTGGAAAAAATTTTTTCGTGTTTAGTGTTTAAAGCTGTAAAGCTTTCTAAATATATATATATATATATATATATATATATATATATATATATATATATATATATATATATATATATATATATATATATATATATATGATAGAATGTGGATTCATTACACCAACTAGCACATGAAAACATGAGCTAGTTTGTGTAGCAAATCCATATTCTACAATCTATTTCCAGCTCTACTCTAAAACAAATTAACTTCCATTGTATAAAGTTGAATGGATCAAGCACTCTATGAAATAAATCCATCACATATTAGAAGTTGCTTTATATTATTGATATATTATTATATTATGCTATACTGCTAGCCTGATTCGTACCATATGTATTATGCATGTGTATGTATACATATATATATATATATATATGTGTGTGTGTTTAGGTTTCATCTATCCAATCTGCTTAAAATCATCTTAGTTTACAATGTTTTCATCAAATGTCATTAGTGTATAATTTGGTATAATCAAAGTTTTATCCACGTGTTTTGTTTTTTTTTTTTTTTTTTTGTGGAAATCAATTTGATATAAAAAGCACGTTTATATCAAAATAATTTTTTAGTGACCCTTTAAATTATTCCTGTGCGGTGGTGGAGCAGCGAAGGGTACATGCCACTAATTAGTCAACAATGATTTTTATTGAGTGTTGAGTAGAGAATATAGGCCTTGGATTTTCCAATGAAGTCTTTTTTGCTTCATGGGATCTGTTGTCACTGAGGTGAGATGAGGCTGGCTGGTGTATTTGATATTTTAGCAACTGGAAAAATGACCATTTGAATGATTCAATCTACATATTTACCCATGGCATTTTTTTCTAAGTTTGTGCAATTTTTTTTCCCGCTTTATTCAAGAAGATTAATCAATCATTTAAATGTATTTTTGTCTTTTTTGTGAACTATTAAAAACTTGGTACGAAATTTAGGTGTATATTTAATTTTGAATGAATTTTCCTTTGAGAAAGTTATTTTGTGAGAAAATTGAATGAATTTTTTTTTTCAAGTCTGCCTCCCCCATTTTTATGCTACCACATTGAAAATTCAATTCTGCAGTCAGTTTTGTTTTGTTTTTTTAATCGGCTCTGAACTGGAAGAAAACAAATGCCAAAAAATAAACTATTTCCTGTTTTTGTCCTTTTTTTTATCTGTGTAAGTAGTGTTATTGAAAGTTCTTAAAAGATGAAGGGCATTTTGCTTTGCATAAAGTACTTCATTTGACCAAAATCTGAGGGTAGAGTTATCTATGGATGAAGAGTGCCTGATATCAGAGATAGAACGTGTGTAAAAGGGTGTACATGGAAAATTTAGTGCTTCATAGGGACTCAGAGTTTCATGCCAATGCTGTTGTCACACAGTCTACAAATGCACTGGCATGAAACAATTTTCAATGTACACTTATATATATATATATATGCAATGCTCTTCCAAAGGAATAGAGCACTCTGGTGGACGGGGAATTTCTGTATAAATAAATGTATCGCTTAAATTCAGCCTTACTGACCGTCCAGTTCCGTAGCTCAGAGGTAGAATATCGGCCCCCTGGTCTGAAGCGAAGGTTTCAATCCTGCCTCGTGGTACTGGATGGGATAATAGAAAGTCTATAGCCACACTGAAGAGTTGTCATACAATGAAACAGCTGCCTGTGGATAACACAATAATTATATATATATATATGAATAGAGAGAGATAGATATGCATTGGCCCAG
Organism: Thysanoteuthis rhombus; assembly: GCA_963457665.1. Classification (NCBI taxonomy): domain Eukaryota; kingdom Metazoa; phylum Mollusca; class Cephalopoda; order Oegopsida; family Thysanoteuthidae; genus Thysanoteuthis; species Thysanoteuthis major. The sequence goes on along the minus strand of OY735222.1, from coordinate 22,962,390 downwards.
CTGGAGAGAGGAGTTTCTATGATTTTTGTGACGCAAGACATTTTAGTGCAAATCAAGCAATTTATGACCTGACGAAAGCTTTTATAAATAATGTTGTATTGCACTCAAAGCAACATTCTACAAGATTTCAACGAAGATTTTCTTCAATTTAGTAACTGAAATGGAAGGGTTGTTCCTCAAGTCATGTTTTAGATGCATGTTGGTAGTACAAGAAGTTTTTTTTCCTTCCTGCCAGTACTAATTTCTCATAAGGGTGTCCAACATTTCATCAGCTTCCATCAGGCCATAATCTGCTTGCTCTCTCTCTCTCTCTCCCTCTCTCTCCCTCTATCTCTCTCTCTCTCTATATATATATATATATATATATATATATTTCAAGCTCTATTCTAAATCAACTTAATGTTGAATGTACCAAGCACTTTATGAAATAAACCCATCACATGCTGGATATCATTTGATATTATATTGTATTATATTGCATTCCTGATTTGAATTGTTTAGTATATATATATATATATATATATATCTGGAAACCCTGTATGAATATGAATATTCCTATTTACACTCGGTTTCCAGACTGTCTTTTTTTCACCTTATATACATATATATATACATGGTGAAAAAAAAAGACATATCTATATACATACATATATATATATATATACATATATAGAAAGACGTATACAATATATATATATATATATATATTGTCTGGAACACTTTGCAGCTTTATGCATTGAAAAAAAATTCCTTTTATTGATATAAAAAGGTTTTCAGTCTTGAAGCATTTGAGATGTTTCTACATAAATTTCATGTGGAGATCTTTGATTATTTTTTTTTACTTTTCAATAATTCATTTTGTTTATGTCATTCAAATCAATCATTCACTAATAACTGTTACTCAAAAGATGGTCAAAGGACTTTATTGTTCATTTTTTACACAGAATTTGATCGTGTACTATAAGTGGAATTTTCTTATTGGGATCATCAGTTGTTTACCGTGGAATTGTTTAGGAAAATTTAGAAATAGAGCAGTTATTTTACCATGGCTCTCTAGCAGGGATGATCAAACATCACCACTGATTTATTATATATATATATATATATATATATATATATACATATATATATATATATATGTTGATAAATGGACATATTTGGTCCAACAATGAATTATAAATTGGGTTATATCATATAGGAACTTATTTGAAAATGATCCCCCGTCACAACACGGTTAATATATAACTCAATTTAGACAATGTAAATAGAATGATCAATTATTGAAAATGGGGCTACTACAGGAATTGAACCTGCCACCGGTAATGCAAAGGTCAAATAAGTGCTTTCAACCCAAATTCTCATCTCAATTATTCTCTTTCAATGCGACAGTATGGATTTAAGAAATGGATATATATGATCTGACTGAATGAATTATGAATTGCATTATTTTATGTAGAAACTTATTTGAAATGATCTCCCATCATTACAAGGCTAATATATCGCTCAATTTAGACAACGTAAATAGAATAAACAATTGAAGTATGTCTATTCAGGCGAAATATATTATTAGGAAATGAATATGAAGTCTGAAAGAATATTAATGAAAGTGTTATGTTATTTGAAACTCTGTTTGAAATTGACTCTTGTTGGAACAGAGAAACGTAGTTTAAAATGATATCATAATTCTGTTGGACTATACCCCAATTTTGCCTTAAGAAGCTCAAGCGAGGCAGAAACATTAACGTGTTTGAATCCCTTATTTCATCGTATTCTAAGCTCTACTCCAACTTGGCTTGAGGTTTAATGTTGAATATACTGAGCACTTTATGAAATAAACTAATCACACATTGAATATTGCATTATTTTATATTATATTTCTGATTTGTATATATATATATATATATATATATATATATATATACACATACATATATATATATACACATACATATATACATATATACATATATATATATATATATATATATATATATACATACATATATATATATATATATATATATATATATATATACATACATATATATATATACATACATATATATATATATATATACATACATATATATATATATCACTTTGAAAATCCATTGTTCAGGCAAGAGAAATATTCTGCACATAGGCGCCACCATCTATGGTCCTACTGCTGTGAATATCACCCCCAAACAATCCACTCACTCATACATAGATAGATATACACATATGTACAATTTGACAGCATATTTTCTTTAATATATCTCTCATTAAAAATGACAGAGGAGGAGTATGATTTTTTTTTTTTTTACTTATACTGTGCTTCATCTTTGGAAAGTATCTATATACATGGAAATCAGAGATCTGTTCACTTGTATGAATACAAGAAAACATTAGTAAAAAAAAGATTGAAAAATACTTCTTGTCTGACATTCTCAAAGTAAGATGTCTATAAGAAAATGCTGCCGAATTATACAAATATATGTCTCTATAATTCGGAAGCAATGAATGAATTGCCTGGCTTTGCATGTGAAGATTGTTTGGGAGTGATATCCATACAGCAGTGGAGATATATGTGTATATATATATATATATATATATTAGGAAAAGCCACGTTGTTTAGAGATTATTTGATATTCAATAACTTGGATATTTTGTAAAAGAGGGCTTATATTCATAGTTGTATTTCTCAGCTCACTAAAAAGATTTCTCTCATTCATTTATATGTATATATATATATATATATATATATATATATATATATATATATATATATATATATATATATATATATATGCTATATTATTTGATTATGTATCCATTTCTTGATAATATGATTGTCTGCATTAGAAACAACAGTGCAGACATGGAGAGTGAGTGAACAAGAGGAGAGGAGCGGGAATAAAGCAGTTATTTAGGCCTCCGCCTCTCCGTCAGGCTGTTTAATTCAATGGTTAAGAGTGACGCTACATCACAGCGGCTACCTTATCAGTCGCAAGTTTGATTCCTGCAGCATCCCCATTTTTTCTTTAATTGTTTATTCAATTTACACTGTCTAGCCCAAGTGACCCGTTACACGTATAACAACAGGAGGTCAATTTCAAACAAGGTTTCAAATGATCTAATGCTTTGGAAAATATTCTGTTGGACTATATATCAATTTCCGAAATATATATATACATGTACATTTATAGTTATAGATATATTTACATGTCCGTATATGTGTATGAGTGCATGCAAAAATATGTTCCAAACTAATCCCAATTGACTAACTGCTGTTTGCTCGCATACAAAACCAAAGATCAGAGACTGTTTACAAAGCCACAACAGCTGATGCATTCAAAAAAGTTGGCCCAATAACAGCAACAACAGCTTATTGAATGTTTCTTCAGAAAGCAGAAAGAAAAAAATATATTTTGGATGTTTGTATACAAGGCATAAATGAACAATAATCAATGTTTGTGTTCTGGAAGGTAACTTTCATAAACAGGCCAGATATTTCTGGATCGGCTGTTGAAAATCCCTTCGACACTAAGCCTGAACAAGTAACTCAATGTTATAACTTCAAGAATATTTTTCATAGCTTTCTTTTCACCTTTTTTTCTTCAGGTCATTAAATAAACAGGTCTGGTTAGTCCCTCAAAAGAAACCATCAAGTGTCCGACATCTTTTGGCGGCAGGCCTTGTTTGGGGTGATCGATGAAAAGATTTGGATCAATGAATAAGATACTTTTCTCTTCTTTTGTTGGGCAGTGATCACTAAAAAAGGCTGAGTTTTCAACAACAAAAAAATGTGAATGCTGCCTGACACAAACTTAGGGACCATGCTGCCTGACAAAAATTAGGGAACCAATTTAGCATAAACTTACATTTTAAATTGGACCCTTCCTAAAAACCTCTTTAGGGTGTAATCTTCAAAAAACAAAAACAACGATTGTTCTGGTCACAATGAGTGACTCTTTGAATTTTCAGCCCTCTAGCTTCACTGGCATGGCCTGTGCACATGATACATAGCTAGCCAGCCCAACCAACTTAAAAACTGAAGAAACCTTTTTTGACAGTTTTGGTTGCAGGTTTCTAACAGTTTTCAGAGTATTTAAAATTGTTGCAAGTAAGAGTGTTACTTTCTTTCAATTTATTTTTTATTTTATTTCCGTTTTCTTTCTTTTTTTTTGTTTTGTTTTTGTTGTTTAAGAAGCATTGAATTCCTTTTCTTTGAAAAAATAAGTTCAAACCTGGAAAAACCATTTGATAATTGACACTTACTTAATGGAAAATTCCACAGAATCCTTTTTCAAGCTCTCAAAACAAAATGTCTTTGGGTTTTTTTTTATAAACTTCACAAACACCAAAATGGTTGAGAAAAATATAAGAGTGTGTGAGGATTTCCCCCCACTCTCCCAACCTCAGTCAATCATGAACTTTGATGCTTGAAATAGAGTGCAATTTGAAAAAAAGTGATGTTCAGTGAGGTAAGGGTACTACTCTTGGGAAAGGCATGAATCCATTTCTCCCTGACCTTCATCCCTTCACCACATACCTTGACCAAAATTCAAGTCATTTGTAAGTCAAAATAGTTTAGAAAGAAGAGAGTGGATAAATAAACATTTGAGCAAACCACTCTTCCATAACTACCTTTCTAAAGCAATGAATTAGCAGCAAGAAAAGCAATAAACTTTTTGCTTCATTGTCAACCTTGTCGTTTTTTTCTTATCTATAGTAAAATTTTGTCTTTTCCTTGGCAGACAACTGAGAGGAAAAGGAGAGAAACTGGAAATTTATAAAACAAAATTTTACTTTTATTATTAGTGGTAATGTCATCTTGAATTTTATTATCAACCACCACTACCCACAATAAAAGATTTAGTCACTGTTTCTGAGTTAAGGCTATTCATATGTTCTGACATCTTTCTGTATCTATCCATGTATTCATCCCGACTTTGCCCAGCCCTTACTGTTCATAGTTTCCGGCCCAATCTTCGGAATCAAAGTGTAGTATCTGCTCCACGGCATAGACCGAGGAGTCGGTACTGACACTTGCCCGTTGAATGGGTCGGAGATTGTGTGCAGGGTATCAAAGACCGAGTGCGCCGGTGCAAACGTTGGCCAATGAGGTTATACCGAGGCTGCGTTTGCTAAGCGCAACGGGAGGCCTTTGGACTCGTCCTTAGGTTCTCCCATCATTACTCGGCCCAGCTTTCGCAGGTAACTGCCTCGGCTGGAGCCATTTTTTGGCGGTAAGTTACTGCTTCTTCCCACGTTAAGCCTGACCTTGTGTCAGATATTGCTGCTGTGGGACAGTGATTAAATAAACTTACTGTTCATAGTAGAAATTTTGCACACATACTTCTCTCAATATGTAGGGAAAACAAGTTTTTTTTGTTTTTTGAAAATTCCTCTCCAAAATAGATTTTTAGTGAAGGATTCACTATGCAATATGAGTTTATGCTAAATTGGTCTGTAGTTTGTGCCCGCTTGTTTTTTGAAAATTCAGACCTTTCTTTCAGTGATAACAGCCCAACAAAAGGTGAGAGAAGAAACTTATTAATTGATAACCCCTTTTTTCCAACTTTTTAACTGATCACAGTAATCCAACACAGCATATATAGGTGGTGGGGATTCATATTTTCCTTTGGAATGCTAGTTATTATATGAAACATTGTCGGCCAATAACCATTATCAAATTTGGACTATTTCTTCTATATTGACTTTATTTCCAATCTGCACTGTTTACTAACGACTTTGGAATGATTGTCTGAATAGTTGCAATAAAAAGCAGCTGGAATTAAGATGAAAGAAATACAAGTAAAAAGTGCTTCAATTCATCATTATAAAATTCATGATTCTACTAATACTACTAGTATATATGAAGAAAAAATCAGGTGTTGCACGTTCTGTAAAAATAAGGAATAGATGTATATGGTTAGATATGATTTTCTGCACAGCAGGCTCTCTTAGATCAACCAGTAAAGCTGCTCTTGTACATCAGCTTCAGGGTTATTTTTTTCAAAGGAATACAAGTTTGAGTTTTATTTCTGTTTCTTTCTATGGCGATTATCAGGCTGTTATTTTACGATCATTAATAAGCAGCACGGATTAGAAATAAAGAATAAACCAGGGTCACAGATGAGGGATGGGGATCGATTTTAAATCACCATCTCCCAGGCCCCCAATGGATTGGGGCCACCGAAGGTGTTATGAATAGTACTTACTGCATTTCTACTAGCATCATACAATGTCTACAGCCCTCAGGTTGGGAACCACTGCACTAAATGTTAGAGGGAGGACCACTAAAGAAGCCAACTCTCCTGAGCCTCCAAATCTCTAGCTATACTCCTGCTCCTGCAAGATTCAAACTTGCATCCCTTTTCCTCATGAAGCCAGCCTGTCCATGGCAGCTGCCTTACTAGTTTGGCTACTGAGGCTGAAATCTAACCATATTTTCTATGAGCGTCACGATACTCACGCCGTCTTTGTTTACATACACTTGTAATATTAGCAGTAATATTATTTGAATTGGATAGATGAAACATTGTCAGACATGGTTAATTAATTTTGAGTATTTGAATCTCACCTTATTCATTATTTTTTATCCTGGCTGCAGACTAACAATTATAGAATAACAGTCAGACAGACGCAATGAAAAAGCAACAAATCTAAGAAGAAAGAAATACTAGTCAAATTCATGAAGATTCTGGCATCTTGGTCAAAGAAAACCTTGTTTAGCTAAATTTTTTTATATTTTCCCCATCAGGAGAGCTTATTGATTTTAGAGTCTTTTGTTACAATCAACTTTATGTAAAATACAAATATTGGTGTCAAGAATTTAGTGAGACTGAATGTGTGAAGTGCATCAGTACCTGGTAGTGTATATTGATATAGGTACAGATTGTACTTTGACCAAATGACCGGCAAGTTGGCCTTCAAGATAAGGTGATGGTTGCATGACCAATATGTAAATTATGTTCTTGTTCAGTAGAGGACATACAAACTTTTTTTTCCATCACTTCCCATTGACTTTACCTCTGCTCTACCACTCCTCCACTTAGCTTTAATCATTTTCTTTAAACAAAATATTGAGGCAGGGATTACAATCAGAATAGAGCTATTATCTGAATGGTGAAAAAACATTTCACACGATTCTTACTGAAGCTAAGTATTGAGAATGGTTTTACCACAGAAATGCATTGAAGATCTGGAAGAAAGGGAATGTTTGTGGTCAGAAATGAATGCAAGTGTTACTGACAGAATAGGGCTATTATATCTATGATGTAAAAATGCATTGCAAGTGATTTTGTTATAGAAATGCATTGAAAATCACAAAGAAGGGATTGTCCATGTCAAGAATTAAGACATATGTTACTGACAAACAGTAGAGGGCTATTATCTTTCATATCATTGTGCTTGTTCCTACCAGTATTCGAATGTTATGCTTTCAGTAATAACATAATGGAAAGGTAGTGTAATAAGAGAGTTGGAAGAGACACTGAAAAAAAGAATGTTAGGTATTTTAAGAAGAGGGTAAGGAGTGAGAGGAGAGAAAGTCATGGACATGCAACAAAGATTGGAAGGGGTAAGGGAGAGAAAAACAGGGGTAGGAAATAATGGATAATCTTAGTTGTCAACACCCATGGAATTTCCACAGATTCAGCTAGTATCTTCAATTTTAACAGGTAACTTCAATATGATCAAATCCAATTTAGAATTGTCAGCCATGACAGCTTGAGTGAAAAAAGAATTCCTGGACTTTCATTTATTTAGTTCCTTCTTAGTAGATATCTATACCAGCTGTCAACTCATTGGGGACATTATTCATTTCTGAATTTAACTAGAACAGTGCCCGTTCCAAGGGGGCATGCTTGGAAGTAGCCAGACTTTATGGTGTGTTGAACAGACTGCCGTAAAAAAAATTCTCCATCCATTGCACAAAACCTCCCATTAAAAAAGTATTTCATTTACTTCTTTTTAGTGATGCCAGTTCAGACACTTTATACCTAAATTTAGATATTACTAAAAAGCAGAAATCACAGGACATGATTTACATAAACTTTGGAGAAAGATCTATGATCTTAAGATTTTATTCATTTTCATCAGGTTTCTCAAGAACAGCTGACCCAAACAACTTCAAACTTGTCACTGCACACCTTGTGTGCCAACTGATGTATCTGGCAAATTTCAACTTTGTACAATGGTCTGTTGTTACGTAATCTCAGTGCGTACACACACGTGCACGCACACAGATTTCTTCAACTGTAGTTAGATATTTTGAAACAGTTGTCAACGAGGAACTTTTCCTCTGCATTTTCAACTGGATGTCCACTTTGCAAATAGACTTTCAAGACAATTAGAAAAGATAAACTAGAGAGGAGAAAAACGATAGATATTTTCTTAAAATCTCATATAGCAGGAAGCAAGGTTTTCAATGTTAGTCATGAAATAACTTAAACCTTACGCAAAATCATGACAATAGCCACATCTAAAGAACATCGCCAGAACAAAAGAAATTCTGAAACAACAAATATTAATTTTCCAACATAATCTCCTTCCTTGGCAACTCACTTAATTCAGAGTTGACTAAAGAAAACATGCACACACATATGTACATGATATAGATATACAGTATATGTATGTACATGTAATATGTGGTGGCTTTTTCTTATTGTTTTGAAGCTTTGTAACAGTTTTTTCCTGTTTCTGGACAACTATAGTCACACTTTGCTATAACCCTAACCCTTGACTCCTTTTGTATAATAGTACTTAGTTCTCAAATGCCAGGTGTTAGAGGGGATTTGAAATTCCACAAAGCATTCACCTGATTTCATTCAATTGTGTCACCTTTTGTATAGATCTCTGAGCCAAACATTCTCATCAGGGTTGTCAAATTAGCAATTTTTCCCCAAGATCTGGCAGATTTTTTTTCTTTAATTCAATCAATAAAAACTAAGACTGCAGAAAATCTGTCCATTTAAAAAGATAATTGGTAAGTGTACTTATTTTATTTAATCAGTGGGCTTTAAATAAGCATATGCATTTGATTTCCAGCTATAAATTGAATAAAAAATATTGGACGATTTTTAGCCAATTTTTTATGACAGTTTTTGTTATAAATAACAAACCTCACTTGGCAAAACTGGTTCTGACCCTCATGTTTGGCTGAGAGAATACACTTCCCATCCATCACTCATCGGACAGTGTATAGGTGAAAAAGGCTGTGTATATGAGTTCAACAAAGGGTGGTACCTTTGGGCAGTGTTAGATGTCATTTTACAACACTTTTTATAAAAAAACTCAAAAATAGCTTTAAGCATTTGTTTTATAACGTTATAGAGGCAGCATGCATCCTCTTTCTCTCTCTCCCACACCCTGGTCTCAGGTACTTTCACCCTTCCCAACCACTGACAACTCAGCCTGGCTTGAAATCATCACCATTTTTTGAGGTCTGGGTCTGAACAAAAAGTTTCCTATTAATATTAATGATAATTGCTTCTTTGTTTTGCAGCGTTATATAGGCAATGTGCATCATCTTTCTCTCCCCAACACCCTACTGTCAGATACCTCAACCCTTCCCAACCCTCTAACAAATCAGCCTGACACAAGATCACCACCATTTTTTGAGGTCTGGATTTGATCAAAAATTTTCTTATGTACATCAATGGTAATTGCTTCTTCACTATTTCAACTTACAAAAGGTTTTTATGAGAACACTACTTTCAGATAGCAGAGAGAACCTGTGCAGAACTAAAGTTTTAGTAGGGTCTGCATTCAGGAGATAAAAAAACAAAAAACAGCCATTAAGGCCTTCCTTACCTGCAAAAGCAGTGTTTAGAATATGCACGTGGCATTGTTCTCCACTTAAACCTTCATCAAGGATGTTGTGGAGTCAAGTAGATACGGGAAATTGTTAGTAAGATCCACTTCCGGGTTGCTAGGCCTGTTGAATCCTTTTTACTGTACTTGGTGATTCCAAATGGTCATCGATCTAAGATCTGAACAGGATTGACATTGTATAACTACAGTGATCTTACAAGAATTGGTATATCCAAGATGATTCAGCCATAACTTCTTAGCTTCAGTAAGAAGTTCCTCAATCCTAATCCTTATGCTGAGTACCAAGTGGAGAGGCATTGAGTACCATTTTTAAAGCCTTTGGTACGACTCAGCAGTAAATTGAACCTTAGCCTACAAAACCAGAGATGAGCACTCTTACTCTGGGCCATGGTGATCAGTCTTTTAGCATATGTATTCAGTGAAGCTATATATTAGTATACCTATGGTTTTCTTTATTTGATACATCAAATTTCTCTTTGGACTGACAATTGAATTATTTTTACCTTTGTGCATGTATTAAAGAAACAATATTTGTAACCTGGTGACCAGCAACCCGCCATTGAACCAAAGTATGGTAGGATCAGGGTTATTTCCTAATGTCTGCAGTATAAAATGAGGGAACTATAATTCTTTTTTTTTTCCTTACCTACCCACATCTGAGAAGACTTTGTAGACACTAATAAAGCATACAAATTATTAATATTTATCTGGTTATAGTATCAGCAATATTGATCAGCTATAGCAAGTCTATACCCCATGTCAAGCCACACACTTATCAATCCACCTTTACTTTTATTTTTATATATATATATATATATATATATATATATATATATATAATTAATGCTCCTCTATTCAGGGTTGAGCCTCTGGGTCTGAAGCGAAGGTTTCAATCCTGCCTCATGGTACTGCATGAGATAATGGAAACTCTATAGCTACACTGAAGAGATGTAATACATCGAAACATCTGTGTGTGTGGATGACCCAACAATGAGACATATATATATATATATATATATATACATACATACATACATAATTAGATGAATAAAAAATAGGTGATGTTTTCCCAAAACAAATCAGTTTCATACTTTTAATGTACTTCTCAATTGAGTAAAATGGTTTTATATTGTTTGTTTTTTTCAGTATTTCTTTTTTTCAGATTTGTTTTGGGAAAACCTTGCATACTTTCATTCATTTAAAAATATAGCTCAATTTTATCAATATTGAGCACTATATTTTTAAAGACAACAAATTTTCCCTGGAAAAAAAAAATACATATACATCATTATGTTTTGAGGGTTGAGTTATCCAGGCATGAAGAGTACTCAATAGCCGAAAGAACATATGTAAATAGGTGTACATTGAAAATTCTGTTTGATGATTGCAATACCGGCATGAAACTCTAAGTAACCACAAAGAACTGAATTTTCTATGTACTGAAACATTATTACACAGATATCAGAGTCTATGATTTTCTATATTACAAGTAAGTCCATGTTGTAATACATTTCCAATTTTTACAAACCTTGAACCAAGTTTTCTTCTTTGCTGCATGAGGTATACTGGGTGCCATTTCTTGAGGTCCGTGCTCAAACCACATTATAAGCGATTCTGCATTATATCAAGCCAGATTATAATGTGTCTACCGTAATATATATATATATATATATATATATATATATATAATGTTGTGTGGTTTAATTATCTAGATCAAATATTCCCACAATGTGTTTATATTTTTATGAATAACATCCAAGCAGAAATCATAATTTCGATGTGTTTTTATAGGATAAATATTATAAATATATAAACAGGATTCCTCCCACATTTGATAATCTAAATAACTGTTGATCTTTTAATGTATTTGATGCTACAAGGGATTAGTTTTGTTTTTAACAAGTCAAGGAGAGCACCTGAAGGTCTATGGGTGAGGTCTGCAAGTTGAATATGCGTGGGCCAAGAGGAAGATTTAGGGACCTGTTGTTGATGCTCTCATTGCCATTCTTGGAGAGCTTCATGCTTGTACAACCCTGAAGAGTACTAGACATAAAAACAAATATTTTGTTTGAATGAGTCTTCAAGATCTTCAGAGTTATAATTCTGACATCTGCTAGGAGAAGGAAACTGCTGTCAAACCCATGACGTAGGGACATTGTTCAGTTCCTATCAATGCCACCTTGGTGAGCCATAGGATGCATCCCCTTGGTTTAAACAGTGGGGTAGACCGTGTACAAATCGCACTCCACCTTAAAATTCTATCGCGCAGACCATGAAACAGAAACCTTACACCAAACAAATAACCATGTTAACTTCAAGTGCCTACTAAAAGGGACTAAAATGCTCACTAAACTAGAGTAACATGTATAGATATATATATATGTGCGTGTGTCTTACCATATGCTAGACTATAAGATAAAATGGCTTACAAGAGTATTTGGAGGATTATCGCTCACTGCAATAGAGCCAGGCCACGTAACTGTCCCTCTCAAGCTTTGGTAGATGGCACCCTAGTCATAATACCAGCATATTGGATGCAGTGTAATATTTGCATAATTTTTATTGTTTTTCTAAAGTAACATTGTATTTTTGGAGACAATAAAAAGAAAACTATACAGAATTAATAAAAATTCAATTTATTAGTCAAGAACGTAATCGATCAATTTCATTATCATCATCAGTCTTTTATTGTCTGTCGTTGAACATAGACCATCCCAAGGATTTGCCAGACCTCTCTATCATAGGTGTCATGGAGCCAATACTCTCTGAATATGTCTGGTTTTTCTCTCCATCTTGTATTCTGCTGCCCTTGATTCCACATGTGATCTCTGGAGATCCATGTTGTGAGTTGTGATGTCCAGCGGTTGTCTGCCATTCTTAAAACCTGACCAGCCCGTTGCTATTTGAGTTTTCTAATGGATTCTATGATGTCTTGGACTATTGTTTTCTTCCTGATATATTGTGTTGTCTTGTGATCTCTTCAAGTAAAGTTGAGCATGATTCTTTCATGTGCACGTTGCATCAATCTCAGTTGCAGGACTGTCTCTTGGTTAGGTTCCATGTTTCACTTCTAGAGGAGACTATCAGATAAACAGTGACAAAAGCCTCCCATGAAACGATTAGAAATCATCAAAAACTGTCAACATAGGTTTCTACAGTTTTCAAGTGAGTCTGGCTGGCTTACTATGTATGTATCACATTTATAGGCCATATCAATGGTGCTTGAGAGCTGAAAATTCAAACATTTACACTTTATTATGTCTAGAAAAAAGTTTTTCTGGGGGGGTAAATTCTCCAATAAGTAGGTTTTCAATAGGGGTTCAATTCACAATTTAAGTTTATGCTAAATTGGTCCCTTAATTTGTGTCTAGCAGCATTCACACTTGTTTTTTGTTTTCAAAGAAATTTCTCAGTGATCACTGCCCAACAAAAGGCGAGAGAAATAATTCATTCATTGATCACCACTATTTCAAAAAATCTTTATCGATCTCCCCCAACACAGAATGCTGTCAAAAGACATTGGTTACATGACGGTCTCTATTTTTCATTTCTTGTTAAAATAATCTGAGATTCTGGATAAAAAGTATTCTGATAATCTCTACTCAAAAGAAGTGTTTCAAATTATCTGAATAAGTGAAACTTGAAGCTGTTGAATCCAACGAGGACATGCCCATTCCAAAGGTGCATGTTTGGAAGGGGTCAGAGTTTACGGTGTGTGAGGCAGCCTGCCATAATTGTCGTATAAAATAATCTTTCATCTATCATTAGAAACTACGGTTTCAAAGTATTTTGTTACTTCTCTTCAGTATTGTCAATTTAGATAATTTGAATCTGATATAAATATAAAAAGTGAGAAGATATATTATCTATTCCACATTGATGAAAAAATCATTTCTTGTACCTTCTTTTCCAACGAAGTAATAAATCGTAAAGAAAAAACAGTTGAACAAGTGGAGAAAGATAAATATGATTCCTTAAATTGGGTCCGATAAAATAGAGATAATGAAATAATCTGTAAATGTTATTATAGCAACAATCAAAACAAAAATATCGTCATTAATAACAATCAAAACTGAATTTTTTTTTTAATGTTGTTACGTCATCTCTACTTTGATTTATTCTCATTCTATAGAAAAATCTTGCAGAAAAAATTCTTTCTCTCTCTTTCCTCTCCCTATCTTTCTCTCGCTCCCTCTTTTTCTGTCTCTCCATACTCTTCAAACATTTTAAATCTATAACTACATGCTCATGAACATCGGTGACGTAGGTGACATGTTCGGGAAGAAAACTATATCCATCCCAAGATGGATTCTTACGATAAATCGAGCATTTCGAGAAACGTACATCCAAACGACTTCAAACATGACACTGCAATCTCCAGTGCACAGACCAACGTTTCTGGTAAATATCAACTTCGTACAATGACCAATTGTCGAGTTATCTTGGTGCACACACACACACACACATTTCTCAAATTATAGTAAGGATGAGAAGAAAAACAGGTCTGGTTAGTCAGTTTGTAGAAACTGTCATGTGACCAACATCTTGAGGTAGCATGCCAAGTTGGGGGTGTTCAATTAAAAAAATTGGAATAAAGGGATGGTCAATAAATAAGTTATTTCTCTCACCTCTTGTTGGGCAGTGATCATTAAAAAATCAAAAGGTAAGTGTGGATGCTGCCTGACACCAGAGACCCTTCTAGCATAAAAGTACATAGTAAATTGACCCCCCCCCCCAATAACGGGGGGGAGTTAAAAAAACAAACTTTTTTTAATAAATATGGTAAAGAGTAAATGTTTAAATTTTCAGTCTTTTAGCTCCATTGGTTTGGCCTGTACACGAAATACATACATTGTCAGTCAGCCTCACTTGAAAACTGGTGAAACCTATTTTGACAGTTTCTGACTGAAGTTGATCCTCCCAACCTGGAGATTTAATCTTTTTCTCCAGGATTTACTTTCTACTGAGTCTAAACTATAATCTTAGAAATCTCTGTGTTTGCTTGTGTGTATACACCCACTATAACCTGACAACTGGCCAACGCACAAAGTTGATATTCTCCAGATATATTGGTCCGTGCATCAGACATTACAGTGTAAAATTTTAAGTCATTTGGGTCAGTGGTTCTCAATATGTAATAAAAAATCTATACTGAAATTTCCACAGAAAAAGTGATGTTTTTATGACGTGATCTGTGTTTTTAATCATTTCGTGGTAGTTTGGGAATAGAATTGAGAGAAAGAGTGAATCTGATTTTTCTTGTCAAATTTTTGTACACGACATGATTGAATCAAATCATACGTGCCATAACAGCAAAAATTCTGTTTTTACAATTAACAACAATTTTTCTGCTCTAATTGTCACCAATAACGACATTCTAAATGAATAAAGAACAGCATCTCATTATTTCAAGTTTAAATCTCCCGAATATTTTCATGAAATCAGGTGCACCTTTTGAACAGGTATGCCGTAGTTCTAAAGAATTAATGACGTATTTTCTGTTGACCAAGTCAAGGCATTTTAGCATGAATCTTTCACCCTTCACTTGTTTTTAACATTAAAAATCACCTATGATTGACTTGCCTTATTCTAAGAGGAGATGAAGCCTATGATATTCCAATAATCAATGCCTTACAATGGTTAAGTTTTGATTTCAGTGTTAAAATACTTTTCTGTTAGATTGTTACATATGAAATATCACTTTTTGAATAGTAAGATGTAGGATTATATAAATAACAAAAATTCCAGTAAACAAACTTAAGTACTGATAGGCCGAGCTCCACTCTATTTTCTATTCAGAAAGGATTACTGCAACTTTTGTTTTGCATATATCATAAATAAATTTGAAAATATATAGAACTTGTCAGTTAAGCTCAGTTGGTAAGACAACTGCCCACCAATCACTTGGTCATGATTTCAAATCACAGTAGGGAAATGTTAATTTTATATTCCAGTCTGGTTTAACTTGATGTGATAGGCAAACAGTGAAGCTTTTATTCCCTGAATTGAGATGAGGATTAGTTTTTGTTTTCATTCTTCTTGTTCTTGTTACAAGGGAAAGACAAAGTCAACTCTAAGTTGAACAAGAATTCAACAAAATTTGATCAAAATATGACTCATTTGAAGTAGTAACCCTTTTCCAGTAATCCTCTTATGATAATATGCCATCTCAGTAGAACTCTTCAGATTTAGAGGTCACAAATTATGGCCTTCCCATTATTGAACTTTTTATTATGGCTATGAAGTTCAAAACACTTGAAGAGATAATATTCTGTAGGAGAAATGTGAGGTGAATCATGTTCAACCTTATATGGAGAGATCACAAGACAGCACAGTATATAAGGAAGAAAACGGGAGTACGTGACATCATAGAAACTATTAAAAAACTCAAATGGCAATGGACAGGCCATGTTGCAAGAATGGTTGACAACCAATGGACATCATGTCTCACAACATGGATCCCCAGAGATCACATGAGAAACCAAGGATGACAGAACACAAGATGGAGAGATGACAAATTCAGGAAATACTGGCTCCACGATGCTCATTATAGAGAATTGTGGCAAATCCTGGGGAAGGTCTATGTCCAATTGAGTTTTTCAATGGTTTCTATGATGTCTCTGACTCCCATTTTCTTCCTTATGTACTGTGCTGTCTTGTGATCTCTCTATGTAAGGTTGAGCATGATTCTTTCATGCGCCAAGATATATACAACCGTAAGTAACTGTACGTTTGAATAAAATCTATTTTTGATTTAGTTTATTCAGGGGGGGATTTTTTTTTTTCTTTTTAAATTTTTCACACTATTTTCTGTTGAGTGACAGTTCTGAGTTCAGTAGCGGGTCTTTCCCAGCCTGTCTCTCGACCTACCCCACAAATGAGTATACCAAGCTTCCTGTACAATTTGACGTGTCTGACATCACTTACCTGCCTTACTTCTTCTGCCATTTTCTATCCAAGCTCTTTGTTCAGGTGTATAGCCTAACAGGATTTACTGTTGCCCAACGGACTCGCAAATATATTTCTTTGTTCTTCATGAGCTTTGATATGGGGTTTCTCCACTCTAACTGCAACATTGAATACAGCATGTCCCCACAAATAGGCATACGTACGTAGTTCATTAAAAGCAGTATTTGTATTAAGGGAGAAAAGCTATAGATTTACGTCTTTAAATGTCACATTTGATTTTAAGTCTTCAAAAGGATTGAATTAACTTTTAGGTGATAACTATAGATATGTATACTTTGGGTAGGGAGAAAACCTACATATATATATATATATGTATATATATATATATATATATATATATATATATATAATGTGTACTTTAGAGAGTGAGACAGACTCGGGAGTGAAGTTTTTGGTGGTAAGGTTTATTAATCCTTATATGTCAATAGTCCATACATGTTTCGGGATTATGCCCAGCATTGCCTAGGAAAATTTGATTTAAGGTTGAGATAAATCAAATTTTCTATATTAAGATAGAAAAAGAAAATAGCATTCCAAGGGAAATTTTGAATGTTCACTACCTATATATGCTGTGTTGGGGTCGATCAATTAAAAAGTTTGGAAAAAAGGGGTGATCAATGAATGAGTTACTTTTCTCACCTTTTGTTGGGTACAGAATAGTGACAAATTTAGCATAAATTTACATTGCATATCAAACCCTCACACTAAAAACCTATTTTGAAGGGGAATTTTCTCAAAAAACAAAAAAAATCACAAGAGTAGCCTAAACCCAGCAACAGTGATTAAACCGGTCTTTTGTGGGTAGCAGTGATTGATGATGTTTGCAAAAGTAAATGTTTTTGTTTTCATTCCATGAAACTGGAATTCCCTCTTGAAAAATGGCAACGTTAAGGAATTGAGGCAAGAAAGAAGTGTTTGATTGTTAATCAAAAAAAGAATTTTACAAACCACATACCTTGATTCCTTACTTCCGAACGGAAACTAATGACCCAATTTAATATAATAGTTTCATTGTAAACTCCATCCCTTATCTGAAAAATGTTACTAATTCAATTTATCTGGGAACTGTCAAAGTTCCATGGCCAAGTAATGTATTATGGATGTAAAGAATCAAAAATTAACAACAAAATAATTTGTCTTTTTTTTTTACCAAGTATTTATTTCAAGAAAATAAATTCTCCATTCGGACCTCAGTCTGGTATAAATTGTGGAATCGCCCCCACTCGGGGGTTGGACTGAGTGGTCTAGCAATCAGGCAGTGCCCAAAGTCCCAAAACACCAAGAGACCCAACTTGTATAGAATGGATAGTGGGGTGGAATAAGTTGAGGGGCCAATAATCTTTTTTGCCCCAGCACACATTGCCCCACTGATTGACATAATGTAAGTGTAAAAGTATAAAGAGAAAAAAACAAACAATATAAATATATAATAATGATATAGTCACACTGAAGAGATGTAATACATCGAAACAGCTGTCTGTGGATGACACAATAATAATGATATATATATATATATATATATATATATATATATATATATATATATAATTGTGTTTTTCATATAAGTAACACATTTACAAATATATTTTATTTTATGGATTTCCCTGAACGCAATTTATGAAATGGAAATTATCATGATTATCTGCACCATCAGCCACTTCACCAACAAGAACTTTATGGCTGGCAGATATAATCCTACCATATAGACTTATCCTTTTTTTTTTTCCCCCAATCATTTGGCACCATATTCAAAACTGTCAACATTTCTTCAGTTTTTAAGTTGATCTAGTTGATTGGCTATATATGTATGTATCACTCACACATGCCACACGAATGGAGCTAGAGGGCTAGGAATTTAAACATTTTCTCCTTATTATGTTGAACAAAAGGCAGGAGAAGTGACTTATTTACACCTTTTTTGAATTTTTTAATTGATCACCTACCAGCTTGGCAAAAATTACGTAACACTTTCTTTTGTTTATTGCTATTTTTTATATACACTCGTAGTATTAGTAATAGCAATAATATCTTTATTTTTTTCATTTTTGACGAAGCATTGTCAAATATCAAATTTTGACTCTTATTTCTTTCATCTTAATTTAGTTGCCTTTCATCATAACTTTTCAAACTGTCAGCCAACAGCCACCAGTAAGAAAAATCAAGATAATATTATTTTTCCACTTCGAGTCTTATGCAATATTGTTGCCTGCCTCAAATGGTTGTTGGTTTCCTGCCAGTCCCAGAGTTTGGAGTTCAGATCCAGACAAAAGTCGGGATTTCAAAAAGTGATTTTCAAATTAGAGAGGCAGGACATCCTTCACTTGAAAACTGACCAATCTTCCTAACCCTATTTCTTTCACAATCTTCCTAACCCTATTTCTTTCACAATCTTCCTAACCCTATTTCTTTCACAATCTTCCTAACCCTATTTCTTTCACAATCTTCCTAACCCTATTTCTTTCACAATCTTCCTAACCCTATTTCTTTCACAATCTTCCTAACCCTATTTCTTTCACAATCTTCCTACAGTTTGAAAACACTGCATAGAGTTCTAAAGATGTTACTTTTAGAGACTGTAAACCTAAACTGTCACCAAAACTATCAACATAGGTTTCTTTTCAATTTCTCAGTTGATCTGGCTATCTGGTCGGATATGTATCCATGTATCAAGTGTACAGTGTAGAAAAAACAGTTTTTTCATTTTTTTTTTAAATTTTCCTCCGAAATAAGTTTACATTCATTTAACTGAAAGAAGTCCTTGAGTGTCTGTAAGATGAATTTCCATAGATATCTAAGACTTGTTGGTTTAGCTTGGTTGGTAAGACACTAGCCTACCAATCGGTCGCTTGTGTTCTTTGGAAATTTCACTCCAGACTTTTCAGTGATAGTAGCCCTATAAAAGGTGAGAGAGGTAACTAATTCACTGAGCATTCCTTTTTCAAATTGATCACCTCCAAAATGGCATGCTGCCAAGAGATATTGGTTGCATGATGGTTTCTACTGAGTGACTAACCAGACCTGTTTTTGTTATCTTTTAAATATTTTTATAAAGAATATTTCTATGTAGATTAGCATTATCAATAATTATCAATGCTATAAATTAATTTTCGTTTATTTACCATATTGTGCTCAAGGCAAAAAAAAATGTCGTCTCAGGATCTAAGAAACAAAATTAGGGTTCACAATCCTGATGAGTAAGAATTTGACAATTTTGTTTTCTCGTATCTGCAAAGTAACAGCTATGTGCAGGGTCCGATTTTTAGATGACTTCTCCAATGAAAATGATTAAAAACATGCCTGGCTGCCGCAGGGTCAAACTCCACTACAACTTCTATTCTTAACTGGAGATGATTACAGCAACAATTGTATTATATATATGATAGGTAAAAAAGTACAAAAATATGATTTTCAAGGATGAATATATTTATTCATTAAAATAAAAGAATACCTTTTATGTTTATAGATGTGTGAGACTTGTCAGTTTAGCTCAGTCGGTAAGATACCTGCTTACCAATCAGTTGTTAGTGATTTTAAATTTCGGTTGGGGAATATTTATTTTTACTCCCCAAATTTGGCAAGGATTGTTCTTGCTATTCTTGTCCTTGTAGAAAAATAAAGTCATATCAAGGTTTGGATAGGAGTATGACAAAAACACAATCGTCAAAATAAAAACTCAAATCCCCAACTTCAGTAAGCTGTTTGAATGGTTTTTTCACTAAGGGAGGTAACTCTGAAAGAGAATTACCTCCCTTGATTGCAATCGGTCAGACGTGGAAGATAGGTAAAAAGTAAGTGATTACGTGACGTCATATAGTGTCGTTTCAACTCTCATTTCCACCTTCGGTATTTTTTTTTTTTTTTTTTTTTGAAGATTGAATTTCTGTTGAGAAAAATATTATTTCTATGAAATAACCATTACATATATTTTATTTAATTTATTTACGGTAAAAATTACCTTACTACTAAGGATGTCATTAAAACAATTGATATAATAAACCCTCAAACAACATAAAAACATAAGAATTTTCCAAAAAGCAGTTGATAATTGTGTGTCATTTTGAGATATTAGTCAGACCCTGTAGTAACCATCTTTTCTCTTCAAGAGTCAGACACAAAACATCGAGATTGTTTTTGATTAAGAAGGGAAAAAAACAGGTTCCAGGTGACATGTTCAAGTAACAAGTGAAAATTTGACAGCAAAATATAAATTATATTTTCTATGTAATCAAATGCATTGCTAGGAACTAATTTTAATCAGTGGTGGTAACCTCACTGTTGGCAGAAGGTCACTCTGTTACTTGCTTTGTCACACACACGAACAATCAGTCTTTTTGCTGAAATGCAAAAATTCTCATGCACAACTTCAACAGTATGACACATTACATAAAATATGTTTTATTTCAACTTTCACATGAACCTATTACAAACTTCTGTACTATTTCCTTAACATCTGTGATCTGTGATACATTCCCCAAAGTTACTTGACCTCAGAAGTTCATATCAGTGTAATAAAATGTTTAACATGATTCAATAAAAACAAGGCACGTGATCAGGTCACGTGATTTATTTATACTTGTGATTAATTGTTCAGGCCCTGAATATGTATATAAAAGAGGGACCAACAAGACATGTCAGTCAGTCAGTCAATCAGTCAGTCAACACTGCCCCTGTGCCATGTCAGAGGTGGTCAGGCGAAATTGATTCTTTGTTTGATTAAAGAAACCTTCATCCCTAGCTCAACCCCTCATTCTCAAACCAATATTTCAAATAAAGTAAGAACTCTCAAGCAAAACTAATGATGGTGGAGTTGTATTTCCAACAGTCCTACGACTAAGACAATGATCACCAGCCCAACAAAGAATAACATTAAGGTTTCTTTATAACATTCATTTTATTAGCTCTCTATCACATTTAATTCTGAAGAGCAATATTTACTGTGTATATATATATATATATACATCTCATCATCATCATCAGTCTTTCAACGTCTGTCACTAGACACAGACCTTCCCTAGGATCTGCCACATTTCTCTATCATGGGCATGACAGAGCCAGTATTTCCTGAATTCATCTAGTTTAGTTCTCCGTCTTGTATTCTGTAGGCCTCGGTTTCTCATGTGATCTATGTTGTGAGTCGTGATGTCCATCAGTTGTCTTTCATTCTTGCATCATGGCCTGCCCATTGCCATTTGAGTTTTTTAATAGTTTCTATGATATCTCAGACTCCCGTTTTCTTCTTTATGTACCGTGTTGTCTTGTGATCTCTCCACGTGAGGTTGTACATGATTCTCTCATGCACACGTTACATGCTTCTCAGTTTGTGGGTTTGTCTCTTGGTTAGGTTCCATGTTTTAGTCATTATCAACCATCATAAGTCCACTGCTAGATAAAGGCTTTTCCCTATCTCCTTCCATGACGACTCCAACAGTGCTGGTTTTTTCCTACTTCATTTACTGTTCCATCCACCCCAATCATTTAATCTTTTGCTCCATCAGTTAACATTTCATGTGAAATGTCCAGCCCATCTCAATTTTTGTCGCTTAATCATTTTTTTAATATCTTTTACACTAGTCCTCCCTACATCCCCCAAAATGCATACTTTGTTTATAGCAGCAAGTATCAAGTTGCTCAAGCTGAAAATAGCTAGTGCAGGTCATTTTTGGCAATTTTTATATTTTATCAAAAAAGGCTGCATGAATACCTTATCTGACCCTCCAATTGAAAATATGCATGTTTAATAATCAAGAACACGTTTCAATGAGTTTTTTCTGAGACCCTATCACTAGAAATCGACATTGTCCATATACTTCCAATGTTAATTTTCCCTGGTTTGGAAATTATCCCCCAAACCTGACACTGAATGTTCCATATATTCGCAACCACATAAACTCAAGATGGGGTGAGTACCAGAATGAAGCTTATGATATGCAGAATATGAACCCAGTCTCATCTAAAATCAGCCTAAAGGGTCACATATGTGGTAGCTGGTTCAGTTATCGATATTCCTTGTTGATGAAGTGATCTCCATTCTTGTTCAAGATCTGTGCCAGCTTGTTTTCTGCTTTTAATATTGGATCCTTCTTTCATCTCCAATAGCTACAATTCCCCACAAGGCTTGCCAATTTTTCTGCGTACTCCAATTTATACATCAAAACATTTGCACTGCCTTTGTCTGCTAGTAGAATGATTATGCTTGCATAACTCTGTAAAGTGTTCATAACCATTCTTTTATCTCCTGTAAGTTTTGGTTTAGAGTCCCTTGCTTTAGTGCCTGTCTTCCTTTCCATCTCAGCTTACCTCTGGTTTAGGTATCTTTGTGACAACAACGCCAATAGGGAGTGCTATGTCTAAGTTTAACACTTGCTGTAGAATGATATGGACACGAAAAGGCAAATGATTTCAAAATGTTTCCTCCCAATACTAAAACTTCAATTATCCATAATGTATAATTACTGATAGAATGGCTGAGTGTTCTAGCAGGGTAGAAAAGTTTATTCCATATATCAGGTCAGTGATAAACATCCAATTGAATCCCGATTGAATCAACAGACATGCCAGAAGTAAACAGACACCCTTAGTTCAATGTTGAGAACTGCTCTCGTTTTTCAAATCTTCAAAAGTGGCCGAAAAATTTCAAATTAGCCCAAGAACAGGAAAAAATTATCTTCATCTATTTGGTTATAATGGACGAGCAGTCAGGAAGCTCCTTCTCACTATGACTAGTGGAAAGAAGAAGAGGAATGAGAGGGTAATTGAGATGACCAATAAGCCCTTAGATTTTTGGGAAACCATGATTATTTCTGATGAATCAAGATTTTCTCGATCTTCTGATTATGCATCAAATGACTCCCTGGGCCAAGTCAGTCCCCTGGCATGAATCCCATTGAATACAAGTGAACAATGCTAGAGAAGAACTTGTGTAAAAGGTCTAAAAAGCCAGCAACATGTTCTGATTTGCTGCATCCCTTATGACAAACATGGTCTGAAATACCTTAACCAGCAATTTCAGAACTCATTAATAGTCCTATGTTATGAAGCGTTGTAGCTCCTGAAACGGCTGAATGCAAGTCACCTAAGTATTGAATAAGATAAATTTTTGATAGTTACAGTTTTAAGCAAATACATTTAGCTTCATTTTATACTATAAATGCTCTCTGGATTTCTAAAGCAAAACTGTTAGCAAATATCCACTTCTTTCCTGTCTCTGTATATAGGTATGTATAATAATCTATCATCTCTATTATGATAGTAATCGATGGTTTATCCCAATCTATGCTGATCCAATACAGTATATTATTTGGAAAGAAAGAAAATCAGTAATCGTCAAACATATGAGCCATGTCCGTCACACTTATAGTAGCTATCAGTCCCTCTCCCTTCCTGCCTTCTTATTAACTTACCTAACTTTCTTTTCTCCACTCCTCCTTCCTACCATGTCTTTCACATTTATAGAATCCGTAGCAGCCATCAGCCAAGCCTGTTGTACACTTATGATAACTGTCAGCAAAGTGACATGTAACATAAAAACTTGAGTAATGTATGAAATGGAGGGAACAGTCAAAGCTATTTGGTATAAGAACTCTAGGCTTAAATCCCATGGTCATAAGTTCAATTTCAATTGAGGGCACACATTCTCCTCTTATTTAACAATAAAAATAAAAATAAACAAAACTTTTCTTTGATAAAGTGTCAACATAAAATATAAAATAAAAATCGGGCTTTCTTTCCTTGCCACCAAAAGCCAACATCCATAATTCTAAAGAATGAAAACCTAGATAGTTCTTTTTCTGTCTGAAAAAAAAAGATTCAAAATGCTCTTCTCTTTATAGCTATTTTTTTTCTTTCATTGAACGTTTGACAGCATTAGCCTACTCGGCCAAAGCTGCAATGATCTGATAACTGATCTATTAATTAAACTAAATATACTAATATTAGACTAAAAAGATGGTACTTTCCCCATTACCTGAGGCCAGACATTCACTAAGCTTAGTTAATATCGATCTCCACCCCATCCCTTACATTTACTGTAAAGACTGTATATTTCCATTTACTATTTCTTTTAAACATCTGGCATATTTTAGATTCATCTGAGCAGATATGAAATTCAATTACACATACTGAGTGCAGTATGTTACTGTATATCATTTCAGTTGTGTACATAGATCAGTCATAATTATTAACATTTGATTTTATATTTAATCATTATAGTACCATTAACTCTCAATTGTCAAACTAAGAAGATGAACCAACACAACTGAGTACTTTTCTCGGTATGATAAATAGAATTTTGTATTTTATCTATTTTAGATAAATCTTTTTTAAAATGCTAGCTGTTGTAGTTTGAAGCTTTTGGAGTCAATGTAAGGGAGGTAACTCGATATTTACTAAGCTTAGTGAACGTCTGGACTTGGTAACAAAAATATGTACAAGACTGGCCATTTAGAAGAACGGTGTAAATGTTCTGATTCTTTAACATCAAAACCCAAAAACTAAACTAATACCACAAATTGAGTTTTTAGTCAAAAAGATCAAGTAGCATTTTTTTTTTCTTTTCTGTACTTAGAAAGATGGACATTATCTTTTGGCAGGGACTAATAAAATTGCCCCGAAAATCCTCACCAAAGCAATTTGTATATTGCTCAGTTTGTAATTCTGCAATTATCTATTTGTACTGTTAGGTATAATCTAAAAAATAAATCCAAATAATATACAATAAAATAAGCAACACTAAATGTTATGTTAAAATAATATTATTTAATCATTAAAAAATCTATTTATACACTTCATTTAATACAGAAAAAATAATGGCAATTTTAAGTACAAAATGTACAAATTCAGCAGAATTAGTCTAATCGCAATGAACAGCAACACCTACATTTCCAAAAAATAATAGTAGTAATAATAATAATAATAATAATATACATTTATATATGTTGGTATGTATTTATGCGGGGTAATTTAGAAGTGAATTTATGAACCCTTCTCCCCAATAATAATAATGATAATAATAGATAATTTATTAGTTACACATTATACATAGAACACAGTCAGTTATTGCAAGGTAGCAGGCTAGCATCTCCCACAAAATCAACATTGAAGATGTAGAGCCAAA
The DNA here is from genome assembly GCA_963457665.1 of Thysanoteuthis rhombus. Taxonomy (NCBI): domain Eukaryota; kingdom Metazoa; phylum Mollusca; class Cephalopoda; order Oegopsida; family Thysanoteuthidae; genus Thysanoteuthis; species Thysanoteuthis major. Next base: position 22,936,487 of record OY735222.1, on the reverse strand, counting down.
GAACTTTTTGAAAAGAAAAAAAAAAAGGGTCAGAATAGAAAGTTCATTTTATTTGTAAAAATAACTTGTACCAGAAGCATTTTTAAGACACAGAAACAGCTTTACACAGAATACGTAATATAAAAGCTACATTGACCGTTCTCTTCTTCAAGAGCGATGTCTCCTTGTTCAGAAAAACGTCAAGTATTTATCGGACAACTTTGAAACCTCAGACATAGAAGCTGATGATGCACAACGAGTTCAACTTTCCAATTTTTCTTCAAACAACCCTTCATATGAGCATATTTACGAGCCATGAACGAAAAAAAAAAAAAAAAAAAAACACACAGAGAAAGATCGTGTTGTGCCGATCTCTCAAGTGAAGAGGGCTTTCCTGCCTTGAAAATCAGCATTCAAAATCTTGGCTCAAACAGCAACCACTTTTCATGGGTGGGTGAGAAATACACAACTAATCCACCCACCTAGTCGAACCCTAAGTACACATTTAAAAACAGCCACTGGGAAGTATTTAATCAAATTTCATCTTACCAACAAATTTCTAGTGAACAGAAATAAGGTTTAAGTTATACAATAATGCTCTTAAAATATTCCCAACTAAATAATGAAATGTCGAGAATAGTTTTAAGTGAGACTTAATAATGATTACTAGTTATAAATTGATTTGGGAATAAAAATTGAGAAGCAGCGATAAGCAAAGCAAAAATAACACTTGATACCAGTAACAACTGCTCTAGTTAATGAATAATCCTAACTTGAAATTCTTTAATCAATTAAAACAAACCCCTGTTTAAATAACATTTCTTTTGCTCCTCACATCTTACAGGGACAATGATAAAGTTAGTTTATATAATCATTAAATGCTAATTTGAATTGAACATAGAATGATATCTACATGAATATTTTTTAATATGTAGCTATACTTTTAAAAAAATGATCATTTATTACTATGTTAGACAGAATTTATCAAAATAGATAGAATGAAGATCTCAATAAATCAATGGTTTTTATCAATTTTTTTTTCCAAATAGAATTGAAAAGAACCAAACTATGTTGTTTGCAACTAGGAAGACTCAATTGGAATCAATTGCAAAAAGCATTCATAAATAGTTTGTAATACCATTTTGGAAATTTCTCAAACTTGGCAAGCCACTGATGAGATAACTTGTCTTGACAAGCCATCAGCCAAGGGCTAGGGACAAAAAAAACCTGCCTTGGCAAATCATCAGACAAGTGCCACCTATGCGATAACTTGTCTTGGCAAGTCATCAATCAATGGCCACTGATGATATAACCTGTCTAGGTAAGTCATCAGCCAAGGGCCAGATAGGGGAGGCCAGTCCTCCCTTCAGTTTTAAGTGAGTAAAATAGCAAAAAGTATAAATAAAGATAGCAAAATCCCAATCCATAAATACCCATTAGCTAAATATGTTCAGCGTGCAAGCTGAATGACCAATCAGATCCACGATTTGATTGTAACATAAGGAAATCTGAAATAACTTTAGACAAAATCAAACCATTATGTTAGCACAAGAAAATAATCTTTATTTTAGCACTTGGAAAAAAGCTCTTGATAATTTACACAGAAAAAGTAGACGATTACTCTTTAACTCATTAACCCTTTTGAGACTCCTTATATATATATATATATATATATATATATATATATATATATATATATAGGTTTCTATGAAATTCCAAAAATCTCTCCAAGAAGTCTATTGGGACATTTTAATTCAGGCATCACCCACCTTAATAGGTTAGTCTTGAAAAGGTTAACCTGAACATTGGTGAATGTTTTTTGTTTTTAAATACTACCCAGAGGCTGTAAATTGAAGAGCTAGCAACAATACTCGAGTGCAAATCCTGAGGATGCATTTGCAGGTTTCAGGTGTAAAAAGGGGGTGGGGAATACACGGACAAAGGTGATCACCTTCCAACAAGGAGGCAAATGCAATAAACATTATTTAAATAAATAGAGACAAGCACAAGTCAATTTGAACTGAACTTTCATGAGGCTAGGAAAAAAGATAAAATTTTACACTTGGTAGGGGGGGGATGTGAATAAAATTAGACACAGAGTCTGAGTTCTTAAAAAATATTGGGGGAGGGGGGGTTAGAGGATAAATAATGTTCACCCAAACCAGAAATATAATATAAATAATAATAAATGAATTTCATTTCTTTAATCAGCTCAAAGGTAATTTTAATCATTTCATAAAAAATTTCAATGTGGAATATTTCTTTTTCAATTACTATCTGTTAACATTAAAACCTTCAGTGCTACCCTGAAAAATAAGGCTTTATATTGTACAAGTAATCTTATATATAAATGTAGAACAACTATGAACTGCTGTTCAGTTATACAGGGAGAGCACAAAAGGCCCTTCACTGATTATGTACAATCATATCTTAGAAATTATGCTTGATGTTTCGAATCATGGAAAGACATCATGTTCACCCTGTATATATAATAAGGAAAGGTGGTGGATTGATTGTTAAAGTCAGGACAGCTGAAGGTGTTTGGGTTTTTTTTTTCTTCCATCTCTGGATTAAATCTGGATTCAATAATAACAGCAACAATACAACATAACAATAATTGAAAAAACTGCAACTTAATCCAGTGACAATATAAAGTAGATATCAAGCAACAATTGCGAAGAGCTGAAAAGACCTACGATGGCTGAACATTTCGCACATGTCCACTCAAATTTGATGATATCCAATTAGACTTATGGCCAAAAAATATTGGATCCAGATACAGTCCAACTGAACAGGGAGGGATAAAAATAATATTCTCATTGCAGAAAACTTTTTTTTCTTTGCGACTTTGTGTTCGTTAATGATGAAAGACACCATAACAATAGACACTTTTTAGGTGTTTATCTGTCTATCATTTCTATTGTATTTTCTTGTTTCCAATAAGAGAACCACATTAGAAAATAATTATATTCTGAATTCAATAAATTTAGTTTAAAAAATATAAGAAAACTTCTGCTCATCTCAAATGAATTAAAAGGACATACTTCACTAATTTCAGTTTATTTCAAATTCAACTCTTAAATTCGTTCAAAGAAAATAGAAATTCAGTCTCAAGAAATAACCTCTGATTGAAATTATCTTGCTTTGACCATATGATTTTTTTTCATTCAATTCACAGAAGAGTCCCACTATTTTTCATTTTATTCATTAGAGTGTTCCACTTTCAATTACAAGTGGTTTATGAATTTAAGAGTTAATAGAATGTTTTTGTTACTTTTGGCTGAAACTTCAAGTCAAAATGCTCAAAAGAAATTCTAGTGCCTTAAATATATTAAAACGCAGTCCCAATATATTCTTCTTATTGGTTTTATTTACTTAACCAAATTTATGACTTTCGTCAAAGGAAATTAATAAGTCATTATACAAATGTTTGCAAGTGAATTAGGAATTTCTACAACTCTACATTTGAGAATGCTTGTGCATGTGTGTAAGTCAGCTTGTTTCAAATTGGTCCACATATGCAACTTTCAACATAGAATCTGCTGCTGTGCATTAATTTACATCATTGTCTTCAGGGCCAATACTTGAATTTAATGACAATATAACAAGCACTAGAGAAGGGAAGTTACTTTGATCTTTGTAATCTTCTTTCAAGCTTTTCTTCAATACATAACAATTAACTCTTGAATTCATGAAAAATGTTGACCGCCATTTTCAAGGGAAATACCTCAAACATCTCTATTAGACTTTTTGGTGAATTTCTAGAAATTGTTTTCTATTTAATTCACCAAAGAGCCTCATTTTTTTTTTATTTTATATTCATTGAAGAGTTCTACAGTTGGTTACGAGCAGTCCATTAATTCAAGAGTTAAAACACTTTTTGATATTTTTATCATTGTAAGCCAGTATTTCTTTCTACCTTAATTTGTTTAAAATCTTTCATATAATTACTTTTTACAAAAAATGAGAAGTAAAAAAAGGACTAACAATTGGATATCATGTTCACACTATATTTGTTTGAAATATTAGGCATTGAAAATAAACAGAAAAGATGTTTTCGTTTTGTATGAATAACAACCATTCTTGGAGTCTCTAAGTGTGAGTATCAGGATATAACGATCATAAGAGGAGAAAAACATATTTCACACAAAGCAGCCCATTCACTAGCTTCTTCTTAAAACAAAATCCAATTGACAACTTTGACAAGTCTGGTTAGTCACTCAATAGAAACCGTCACGTGACCAACGTATTTTGGCAACATACAGTGTTGGGGGTGATCAATCAGAAAGGGAAAAAAATCTGAAAGCCGGGTGATCAATGAATAAGTTACTTTCCTTGCCTTTTTTTTTTTTTGTCAAGCATGAGCACTTATGGACCAATTTAGCAAACTTACATTGTAAATTGAATCCCCCAACTAAAAACCTTCTTGGGTGGGAGGGGGTTGGTTTAAAAACTGAAAAAAACATTTTTTTTGGACATAATAAGTAAATGTTTAAATTTTCAGTCCTTTAGTTCTTATATTGGTATGGCCCATCCATGCAGCCAGCCAGACTCACATAAGAAACATGTGTTGATGTTGATAGTTTTGGTCGATGTCTTTCTAACAGAATCATGTTAAGCTCTTGTCATAATCTTGCTGTTGTGATCATTCTCTCTGAAAATGGGTTTCCACACTTTATTTTCTGTCAGATATCTATTTGTGTTCAGCCATAACAATCAAAGTTTCTATCGATATAGATGATGACAATGAAGACGATTATTATTATCACCAGTAAAAATGAAAAATTTGATAATGTCCCAAATTATGGATGTGAAATGAAGGTAACTCCTATCTGTGAAATGAACGGTTATCTCCCCCTTGAAACAAAAAAAAAATAATCCCATAATGGATTTGAATAAATTTAGTTTTTAACATCAAGTGGATGAATGTGTGAAACACTGAATGTTTGTATGGAAATATAATTCTGGGACATCGAAATTTTTATTTTCAAAATTTTTGGATTAGTCGTTTTATTTATTTTTTTTTTTGTTTATAATGGTTCCATTTGCGCCAGCTGAATAGATGAATATGTAACCAAATGCTTTAGAGAGAGAAACAAATGTATTTAAGGAAATAAACAGGTCTGGTTAGTCACTCAATAGAAAACATCATGTGACCAATGTCTTTTGGCACCATGGCATGTTGGGGGTGTACTTATCTCACACTTTGTTGGTAAGTGATCACTAAAAAAAATCGGAATTTTCAACAAAAAAAAAAAAAAAAAGCACGAGTGCTGCTGGACACAAACTAATGATCAATTTAGCAAAACCTTACATTGCAAATTGAACCCCCCCCAACTCAAAACCTATTGGTTTCTAGACATAAGGAGTAAATGTTGAAATTTTCAGCCCTCTAGCTCCAATGGTGTAGCATGTACAATGATACATACATAAACAGCCAGCCAGACTAACTTGAAAACTGAAGAAACCTATGGTGTTTCAAACAAATAAAATCAAATTCTCCCAACTTTTCCAAGTACGCAACCATCAGATTTGTACTTTTCACAGCTGATGAAGACCATTATAACATTAACTGGGACATATCGGTCTCATTAGTAACAAGACCAGCCTAATCATGTGAGTCAGATATAGTTTTCTCAGCAAGTCGACTAGTTTTGCTCTTTCCTTGAAAAGAGCAATGATTAATCACTTTTTTTTAAACCTAGCAACTATTTCCATATAAATAAAAGGCAAAGTGTATGCGTGTGTGTGTGTTTATATGTATTGAGAATGAGTGTAACACTTTTCAATGAGTCCACAGATAATTTACACTGATCCTAGTCAAAGGGCCGGGAAGCAACACCTTGATCCTAGGCAGAGCGCACAGATACTCAGATCCTAGATATAAGTGTTGATCCATACATTAAATTATCATTCATCATTGAACGGTACAATACTAATTATTACTATTTCTGGATTGCGACCACTTGTTTTGACTATATTTCACCTAATATTATCATAATCTACATAGGCACTTACTGAAGAGTGATGGTTAAAAAGCTAGTCGTGCAGACTATCCACAAGTATAGTGAGTTTGATTCTCACTGGGTGGCCCAATACTGTAGCTTTGCTTAGCTTAGTAAATAACAATTGAATTTAATCTATATTGATATAATCTATTATTAAAGGATTTCATTAGATGTATGAAGTTTTATAGTACAAAACATCCTTTATGAGAAATAAACAGTAGGAACATACGCTTGAACTTGAGGCATTGCAAAATAACATATGTAAATATTAATGATCAACATGTAAAAAAACTAAGGTAAAACAGTTAAAAAAAGGTAGTAAATTCTTAATATGTTGAGGGAGCAAAAATCTGAGAATAAACATCAAAAAGTCCAGACAGCTTTTTTACGATATGTTAAAAATGCATTGGAAACTTGAATGAATATTGTTGGCAACACAGATTTAAGAGTATTCATCTGACAAGCTCATAACACTTACACTTATGAATGAAATGGAAGTGCAGAGTGGCAAAATGGTTACCAGCAAAGAAAGAGAATCAGCTGACTGAGTTCAAGTTCTGGCCAAAGCTGTTTACATTAAATTCACTTCTCCCTCCTTTAAGAGTCGCCATAGCTGGACTCAAGCCCGTGTGAAGGAGGTTTGGATACGGGGCTCGCAACTCTATCCTGTAAAACCTACTTGCAACTGTAACCGCAATAGAGTAATTGCGGCCTTATTATCCCTTCAAGAGTCACCATAGCTGGTCTCAAGCCCATGTAAAGGAGGAGGAAGGTTTGGTGTGAGGCTAGCAACTCCACCCCGTAAAGCTTATTTGCAACTGAAACCCCAGCAGAGTGATAGCGGCCATATGCTCCTCAATGAGTCTACAGAAACAAACAAAAATATTTTGAATATAAAGTACGGTATATGATTGAATTTCTCTCTCTCTCCAAAGATTGCATGTAAGTGATAGAATAAATTTTCAAAATTATTCATTTAAATTAAAAAGATAAGAACATTTGTGACTTTTTTTAGAATCTTTATGAATAATTGGATTATTTACAACTACTGTTACCTTTCTGATTTGTGGTGATACAGAAAATGACCTGAGATGAGAGAAGAATCAAAGGTGAAAAAAAACATAGAAAGATGTACGAAGCAAAAGGAAGGGATTCATAAAATGTGATCAGGGGGAAAAAAAAAGGATAGACAATAAACCTGGCGAATAAATTATGTTAATTAATAAAAACTATTATAAAATTTGACTTACATTAATTCATTCAACCTGAAATAAACTTTATTTTTCCTCCTTTTGGATGAAGTTTTATGCTAAAATCTTTTTCTTTTTATAAAATAAGTCCTGAAAGATTATTATTTTTATTAACTAAAATTTACAACTGACTTTCTTTACAAGAAATTATTTAGTCAATTATACCAATCTTCACAAGTGATTCAGCCACAGATTTCAATATAAAATATGCTTTTTGACATTTTTGTCAGTGTAGGCTAGCATTTCTTTATATCTTGGGTTTTAAATCCTGTTTGAAACAATAGAATAAATTCTATGATATTCTCATCAATTTAACCATATTACCAAAATAATTTCATGTTCTTATATCACAATGTAAAATGATGGTAATAATAAATGACTATTTTTAAAAGCTCAGCTATGTCATTTTTAGTCTGGCTATTTTAGCAGCAATTCTGAACTATTCCTCTTACAGCTGTTATACATTTAGACTACATCAGAATCTGGACATTAATTTTTCATACAACATTACAATAATATTAGGTGTTATATTATATATTGTATTAAAAATAGTTAATAACATCATTATCCACTCTAAAATTATAATTATTTGACAAACTCATGGTTGACATAAATTATATTTTTTGGCTTGCACTAATCATAGTTGTTGATTTAGCCATTTTATCAAGTGAAAAGTCAACTCTTTTAAGATGCTAACTCAATTTTGCTAAAATGATAAAATTAAAATTTTATATAATTTTTCTTAATATTGTTCAATGAGTGCACAGGCATTACACACTAATCCTAGGCTGAGGGTTGGGGAACTACACTCTGATCCTAGGCAGAAATGCCAAGCCATATGTAAATAAAACTATTATTCTTGGCTGGTGCGATGTTAGTATTGAAATATATCTCATAATATACACTAATTTATAGCACAGATTTTGCAACATTACCTAAATTTAGATGTAAACAGAATTTAAATAATAAAAATAATTTGAGGACGATTTACACATATTTTCTGTAAGACTAACGGATGGATGATTCAAATAATTAGCCAAATATTTGGGAACTTAAATATAAAATCCTACCAGCAGTCATAGAGGTGAGTAATTAGAATGGAAACAATTCGCACATCTATGTGTATAGCTTTCAAATGAATCCAGTTATAAGCAACTGCATGTATCAATAGCTTTGTAATTGTTGATTTAGCCATTTTATCAAGTGAAAAGTGAACTCTATTAAGATGTTAACTCAACTTTGTTGAAGTGATGCAATTAAAAAAATGAAATTAAAAGCAAGGTTTGTCATAGTCAATATATATATATATATATATATATTAGCTACTTTTTTTAAAACCCTAAATTTACAAATAAAAATCACTTATTCAAGAGATGAAAAACTGAGTCAAATGTTTAATCTCAAAGAAAAAAAGGGTGAGGAAAGGAAGGAAGGAAGGAATAGAAGAGGAGAACAGAAAGAATTAGAGGACAAAAGGTCCACATCCATCACAGTCTCAATATTCAGTTGGGATGTCGCAAGGTTTTAGATATATTTTTTCTTCTCTTTAAATTGATGATGTGGATATATGCAAACCAGGAGATATGACGACATAATCGTAGGCAATTGAGCAAAGCTTCCTAAAAAATACTTCATCTCCAATTCATCACCAAAAAGAGCAACAGTTAACAGATATCTGGGTACTCAACAAGAAAACACACACGGAAGATATACTCTGTCAAGGACCATCATGCATGTAGGAAAAGGAAGGTTAGGGGGTTGCATCCTGTTGATTTGTATCAGTTCATGAATGGACAAATCCCAACAGGTGTAAATGATCTTGCCTAAGGTCTTATATGCCCACATTTATGCATAAACTCAACCAATCATGTTTAAACCATGACAAATTAACCCATGGTACCCAAGTTATGCCTTACAGCATAAATTCAAGTAAAGGAGTTGATTTTTGGGATTATGAGCTAGGACAGTGAACCCCGAGCTGGACCCCCCCCATACCAGAATGATCACCTTTGGACATTAGTGAAAAATATGTTAGAAAGATCAGACAAGGTTTAAAAGAACTAGTTTCTGGTTTCCGGTCTTTTGACAGAAAACCAGAAAATATTGGATGTCTAGTTCCAGGGGACCATTCCCCCGGGCTGCACCTTTCCACTGCACTTAAATGGGGTAGGCTCAGCTTCATTGCCAAGTACCTGAATCGTCCCAAAAAGAGAAGTGCAGAGGGAATTGGACAAAATTCTGGAACCACTCAGACGTACGAGTGAGGGTCCCCATAATAAACGAGACCTTGTGTGACATTTCTCCCTCATGGGGAGGGGGATAAATTTTGTTTTCTCTCAGTATGCGTGTGTGTGTATGTGTGGAAATGCATGTGCCTGCCTGCATATGCAGAGATTTTTTTACAACATACAATGCAGTCTGACTGAGATGCACAGAGCTAAAGAAGAAGAAGAAGATGATGATGCTGTTGTTGTGGTTGTTCTTGGTGAAGGGAACTCTATACAAAGACAGACGAAGAAGAGTTTCAAACTAGTTATCAACAGCCGGAATCTGAATCCGCTGCAAAAAGAAAAGGAGAAAAAAAAAAAAAAAAAGATTTAGAATTGAGGCTTTCTAAATATATATGAAAATACAACTGCAAGCAACAAATAAACAAATTTCTATAGATCAAATAATTTCCAATGCATTTCTATATTGAAACATATTTCTACAGTAGAATAATTTCCAATGCATTTCTATATTGAAACATTTCTACAGTAGAATAATTTCCAATGCATTTCTATATTGAAACATATTTCTACAGTAGAATAATTTCCAATGACTTCTAAGTATACTTATACTCTTTGTGGCAATCGTCAGAGTAAATAGAAGTTTAGCAAAGCATTTACATATTGATATCATTTGACAAGTGTTTCTGTAGTAAAATAAATTCCAATGAATTTCTATGAATGCTTTCAGCATTTGCAAGTGGTACTATATATATACAATAAATAGAATGAATGGAAGTTTTGACTTATTTGTCAGCTAGCTTGAAAACACTGGTTGGAATTACAAACAAATACTAAAGGCATCTTTTCGCAGGAAGCTAGTAGGTATGATATTACAGCTGAATAGAGAAGCGCAATTTTGATTAAAAAATGTATGGGGAAAAAAATCCGGAAACAATTTGTTGCTTACCTTTGTTAACTTTGGTTTTGTTGGCTGAGTCAATGATTTGCATGAGGCATCGGCCAAATTCCTCAATAATCATCCGTTCTTGAACAACAGGCGGCATTTTTAACCGATCCGACTCATCTGCCTGTGCCAACAAGCAAGCACATGTTGCCTCGGCAACCTCATTCGTAACAAAAGTATAAGGCAATCTGAAAAGGGGAGACGAGAGAAAAAAAAAAAGTATTAGACTCATATCAAAGGAATTTTAAACTCTTTCCGATTTTGAAAGTAAATTCTTTGTCAACTGACTACATATTTCTTTTTTCAAGATTACAAGGGTGTTTCAATAACTATTAGCTGAACTTAGATCTTGAATTTTCACAGTATGTTTGATTAATTGGATTAATATTCACCACTGAATTGAACTCCTTCCTTGTCAATGAACTTATGTTGGAAAATACATTTTCATTGTATAAATCAGGTTATGAAGTTATTGATGTACCTATGTATATCAGCATTTCTTATAACAATAGCCAAAAGTTCAAAACTCAATTTTGTGTCATATATATATATATATATATATATATATATATAAGCAAGTTTGTTTGTCTTGAAACAATGTAGCCATTCTTCAACAAATCTCTACCATTTTTTGGACGCAGGTCCAGATGCATCCTCCAATGATGCTTGAATAAGGAACTAGTTTAGGCTTTCGTACAGATTAACGTCCAATTGAAATTCCTTGTATTTCTCTGTTTAGAGGTTTTTATCAAGGGAGGTAATACTATCCCTGTATAGGGATGTCTCTAATTTTTTTCCATCTAGAATTATGCAATCTCCAGTGTTGAAGAGTCGACTTCTGAATAGAAGCAGCCCAATAGATTATTGAATTATTGCTGCAAATGCTACAACATCCAATGTTTTCTAAAATAATCAATTTCTATTCGTAGATCCGCTTTATCCTATCCTAATAAATCTGTATTTTTCTAATACTGAAATCAAGAACACATTTTTTCAGCTCAGTCTTTTCCATGACCCTGTATTCACATAACTTGATATCTTTCTACTTTTTTGACTCAATTTTACACCTAAAAAAGCTGCCTGCTATAATCACAATTCTAGAACACAGGATGGGATAGAATGAATGCAGGTAATTCTATTCCTGTTTTTAGATAATTTTTGACTCAACTTCACATGAGGATAAAAAATGAGCACAATAATTTAAAATTTTAAATATAAAGATATTTTTATACCTAGATATATTGCTTCTTTTTTTTTTTTTTTTTTCTTGTGGAAACGACATATTGCCTGTTACTGATGAGTGTGAGAGACACAGAAGTTAACATCCACCCGATATATATATATATAAAAGGGTTGATCAATAAGCCCACAGCCTAATACATAACTATTAGCTGAAATTGTCACTGCATAAAGTTCGATCTATGTGATTATTGGGGAAGATTAGTTCGTGCAATGACAAGGAAGGAGATTATGTTGAAAAATAGATATTTGTTGGATAAAATAAGCCAGAGAGTTATTGATCTACTAACTTATATCAACATCTTTTAACAGTAGCCTGAGGTTTAAGGCTCAGTCCTCTATCATATCATTTATTTCAAGAAAACCTAACATAAAACAGAATTATCAACAGTAATAAAAGAAATATTGTTTGGGGGAAAATTTTCATACATTTTTTTTCTTTTCAAATTTCAAGATAAATGATTAGATTAATTCTATTATCCCTTTTCCATATGCTAATTTCTTTGATGCCAGGCCATATTTGATATAATAGTAAAAGCCTATGTTTGCATCAGTTCCTGTCTTGCATAAAAAGAATGAAAGGGAGGTAATTTTGGATGGATCCACCCAGAAATTTAATCTCTCTTTCCATAACCGATCGTTCATCCTTTAACAAAATTTCATGGAAATTCATAGAAGACTTCTGCAGATATCATATGAACAGACATGAACAAATACATGAATGTAGTGGGGGTTGGACAATATCTCTCGATAAAAAGTAATCTGTAGGTCCACCCTCATAGGCTTTTACTATTATATCAAATATGGCCTGGCATCAAAGAAATTAGTATATGGAAAAGGGATAATAGAATTAATCTAATCATTTATCTTGAAATTTGAAAAGAAAAAAAATGTATGAAAATTTTCCCCAAAACAATATTTCTTTTAATATAGGAAGAAGTGGGCTTTTCTTCTTCTTCCTAACCCAACACCTTACTCATCCACAAAATGTCATTGAAATCTTTTGAGAACTTTGAGAGATATCTTGCAGATTGAAAAACAGATGCAACCAAATACATACATGTCCCTCTCTAACTTTGTTGGCCATCAAAATGAGTCTACTTAACACTTGAGCAGTTGATTATTTCTATTTTTTGTCCAAATTTGTCATTGTTTTTTTTACTATTCCTTATGAACATTTCTGGAAAAATTTCCTGAAATTCAAAACATTATTCTAGCCATAACTTGGGATATAAAATTACTGCTAACAAAATAGTTGATCTTCAAACAAATCTCAATTCCTTTTTACTTACTTTTCCCCCGTTGCAGCAAAGATTGGAGGTCGTGACGGTAAGCTTGATATTTGGGAAGACAGCTTTGATTTGGCTGCAGTCTGCTGCTGTACACGCACTTCTGCGGCATCTGCAAGATGCATCAGAGTTTTGCGTTCTGGACTTTCTTCATAATTTTTACACCCAACACATTTACATATACTAGAACACATAATTTTGGCCTGAAAAATAACAATACATAAAAAATATAAAAGATTCTGAGTATTTGACACAGAAACATAATTTTCAAGAGAAATGGTTTTTACATTGTTCACAAAAATAGAAATACGAATCTGGTATGCACTCAAATATTGAAAAAATCAGAATTAACAAGAAATACATCAATACAGGAATGAATTTTTGTGATTATATTTCTTTTAAGTTATTTATAATACTTTTGTTCGTTTACAATTTCATATAAAATGTGATTTATACACTTCATTCAGAAGTCATATACAGGATTTGAGATTAATGTCTAGCACAGATTACCTTCCTATGGGTTAAGGATAGGCCTATAGAAAAAGTTCTTTGGCATGTAGGACGCTGGGTACATTTTCAAAACTTATTTTAGGGGGAAAAAATATCATTTTTGATGCCTGGAAATACTGTGCTCAGATGAGATTGACAAAAGAACTTGTTCATTAGTTTGGTTGAAAAGTTTATACAATTTTGGCCAACCCAATATCATCATCAATTGATGTAAATTGTAATGCTGTAAAATCAGTGTTCATTATTATTGGTTTTCAAAAAAAGAGCACCATTCTGGGTCCTATATTGCAACTCTAGGACGAAGAGGCTTACCTAGCAGTGTCTATTTGCACATTCCTGTAACCTCCTTGTGCAGCGTAGGGCTGCAACTACAACATACATGACACTGCTGCTTTTTCAGTAGCAAGTACGTTTCTAAGGACTGAGTTGCTTGCCCCTATCCAAAGTTTGTTGGGTTTTTTTTTTTGTCTGAGTAACCTTCTCTAAAATGAATTGCCTTACAGGACTAAAGAGCCCCACCTTTCCAGCAGTTTACCTATAGCTAGGTAGGGGGAGGGTTCTTTAATCAAACTAAGGGGAGATACTAAGGAAACTCTGCCATTGAAATTTAAAAGGGACCTAGATAAATTCACAGATGCTGATCACACATAATCTTGAAGAACTCTGACAACTAACCAGAGATATAGAACTGTGGAGAATAATAGAAGACAAGATAAGTGAGACCCGAACAGGTATAGGTTTGCCCTACCCAGTAATAATAATTTTCTTTTAGGTAATGAATATACATTAAGCTTAGCTTAGCTTAGTTTATTTCAGGACATGGAAAAATGGTTTGTTTAAAAATTATGTTGCACCAATCTTCAAAATAGAAAATGCCTGTCTCTAATCTGTAAAAAAATGATTTAATATATTCATCGATTTGTTTTTCCAGGATTTTTTTTGTTGTTGCTTAATATATATATACTAGCATAGTTACACTTTTCTCTATTTCCTTACATTTAAACAATTCTACAATATATGTAATTTAAAACTTTGCAACACCATATATATATATATATATATATATATATATATATATATATATATATATATATTAATGCATTGTATTATATGAAACTATTTGGAATGACCTCCCATTTTTACATGGAAAAGGAGTCACTTGGCCTAGGTGTTATACAGAGAATATTCGCTTTTCCATAGGGATAAATAACTCACTGGTTAAGAGCGACACTATGTTGAAGGTTTGATTCCTGCAGTAGCCTCATTTTTCCTAATTGTTTATTCTATTCACCCTGCCAAGGCTGAGTAACTCATTCTCCATGAAACAATGGGAGGTACTTCAAATAATGACACATTCATAAATATTCTGTTTATATATATATATATATATATATATATATATATATATAGTAGTTGCTTCACTGCAGCGATGCTCTTACCATTTTACCATTGAGCAAAACAGTCGCCAGTTATGCAACCCAAAGTCTCATCTCGTTTATTCTCAGTCTTATATATATATATGGATGAATGTGAGAGGGTTTTCCACAACTGTAGGGCCTTAGTTGGCAGGGCCTGTATGCAGAATGACCCTCCAGTCTGTGTGCGATACGTGCATAACCGACCCCACCCTTTAAACCAAAGGCTTACATGCTATGATCCAACAAGATGGCACTACTAGGAGTGAGGTCATAAGGCCGTAAGTTTGACAAGAGTTTCAGTCTCTTGGCAGGCACCCCGAGCTAGCTATGGGGTCTGCTATCCCTTTGTGAAAGTATTCTGAAAGTATGGTGGTGATTCATAAATTCCTTTGGAACTTATTTTTTTCCTTTTTTCCAAGAAAGCCAATATACTAAGTTCCCTGAATATTTGGGTAACACAACAGTTAGATATATAGACATTCACAATACTGTTGTTACTGATTAGTTTCACATCATTGCAATCAACAGACAAATGTTTTTTTTTTCTATATACATAATATCTTTATATACATCTTGAGTGTTGTTTTATGGGATATGTGTATCTGTCTTTTTTATCACTCTCTGTTTACATGTATAGGGGGTTGGTTGTTAAGGGAGGAATGTGGTCCAACCAGTGCTAAATAGGTTGAGGGGAGGGAATATTAGTTGGATGGTATAAGTGTGTGTATATATAAGCATATGTATATACATAGACACTGACACACCAAAAAAAGAGTTTCAAGGGGGGCTTGAATTATTGACAATTTATACTTTACAATTCAAATGCAAGAAAATATTCAGTGCAAGTGGTGACTCACCTCATAGCATTCACAATAATTTTTCAAGCAGCCTGATCGCTTACAATTACAGCCTTTATTATGTCGTCTGTCACCATCACCATCTTTACCTTTACCTGGAGAAAAAAAAAATGTTAATATTGATCTTTGATAAGGCATATTTTCATTTTCTTAAAATTTCTGAAGTATTATTCAAGCAAAATATTTTACTTCAGATCAACTTAGAAAGCACAAGAAATTATTTTTGTTCATTACTGTAGAATCCCTGTGGAGCATAGAGCTGCAACCCCCTTCTGCGGTTTCAGTAGCAAGTAGGTTTTACATTATGGAGTTGCGAGTGCCACTCCCAACGCAACTCCACTATCCAGACAAGTCACCAGCTACAGCACCCCTCCTTCATTTTTTTTTTCTTCAAGAGTTTTAACCTAAAATTTGCTCAAACTGATAAGAAAAAAAACAAACTATTCAAATATTATACTGCATTCAATGTGCTGGTATTATGACAAGGGGCCCATCTAAAGACAATTGTTGGGTTTGGATGAGTCTGGAATATATGATAACTGATAATCTTAGTAGCATCCAGCAGATAATAATACACAGTAAATGAAGCACAACCAATTGAATATTTACTCTTCACGAAGTAATTTTGGTATTGACAAAATATCTTAGCAAACACCAATTTGATCATCAGCATTAGGAGGGTTTTGTGAAATTTCTAAACTGAAGAATAATTTTTAAACCTCGAAAATAATTAGAATAAAAGTGACCTCAAAGTTTTCTTGAGAATCTTAAAATATATTCTCACTTTTTTGTATTTGCAGAATACTCAATGTGAAGGATAATGCATTTCTTTGCAATATTGACACCACAGCTGAGGCAAGGGAAGGAATGAAAGACGCAGGACCCATGTCAGGATTCAAATCGAACCTTCTTTTTTTTCTTTGGCCGACCAAAAATACATTGATAATCTTCAGTCGAGGACCAAACAAAATCCTCGTTCACATATATAGAGAGAGTTTGTCGGTAGAGAGAGTGAGAGGTTAATCAGTCTTTCTACTGCCAGCAACCAGGGGCCGGCAGCCAGTAGATTGTCCGACTTTTTTTTCTTGTCTCTGCTGATAATCTCACCTGGTACCAGAACTAAATGATCATCGACCTTTTTCTCTTCTATTTTTCTCTTACTTTCTTTTGTTTCTTACGCAAATAAACTACCTGTCTATCTCTCTTACATCTGCCATTAGAGTCCTTATACACCATCCTTTTTTCTTTAATCAACTTTTTTTCACTTTCTTTCTCTTAATGTCATTTTAATTAAGTGGCTGTGACCGGCTATCTATCTGCTTTATGTTGTTAATAAATCTACTTAAGATGTTTTTGACGTCAGAAAAGTGTTATTCAATAACTCATCATATCTTTGACCAAGTATTTAAGTATAGTTCACACATACCCATGCAAAAAAGTATCTTTAACAAAAATGATACTATTTAAGAATAAAATGAAATATTCAATTAAAGAGTTTGCATCAGCCCTAATATTGTAACAAATGGCCAGCTAACTAGAGATGGTGCCTTGATAAAAATACAGTGGAGAGATCAATAAACCACTCTACCATACCTCCCAAGAACAATCACTGCAATGCACAGTTTACAGATATTACACAATGGCATAAAGAGGTCCATTCTTTTGAAGGCAAGAGAAACAGAGAATGGCAGAGGGTAACCTACATGATAAGTTTGAGCGAGCGAATGAATGACAGAATGAGTAATAGAAAGGCAAAATAGGATCATAAAGGACCAAGAATTGTTAAAAACAACATAAGAGAGGAAGCTGTGGAGAGCCATGATCACCCATGTCTTGAAGGGACACAGAAAGAAAGAAAGAATACTCACCTTTACCAATTTTAGGATGGAATGCCATAGGATTCCGATCTAGACAGGCTTTAATGGCACGAGACCGTTCCTCTTCATGTTCCAAATTATTGGCACAGTTTGTGCAATTGCAGTTATGACAGAATTCTCCATTGGCAAAACAATCACAATACCTGAAGACAAAATAAATAGAAAGAAGTTAATATCTTTTAGTTCCAACTACCATTATTTCAAAATGATTAAAATGTTGCTAATATGAAACTTTCAACACATGGTAAAATACTAGAAATCATATGCATTGTTTTTTTTCAATATTACTTTATTATTTCTCAATATAACAAGTGATGACAGTGAATATCTTTCTCCTACATGTCTTAAAATAAAATCAGTACACTGTTCACCCATTATAACGCAGAAGTTACAATGAAAGAGAGACAGAAAAAAATCATTGAGAAAAGAGAGGAAGAAAGGGAAAGGAATTGACATAACGAAAATAATCAAAATGATGCCACCAATTTATCAGTTAGAAGTTATTGGCTTTATAAACAAAAGAAATACTATTATCATTCTTTAATATTACTAAGAATGCATCTCTCTCCTATCACTTAATTTTCTCTCAATCATGTGCTAGTGATGGTGAGATCATTGTTATTACATGGAAAAATAAGGCAACTTCTAGCATAGGAGTTTGACAATATGTTAGCAATCTTTTTAGAGGCAGATGAAAGGTAAGAGGGGCAATCAGTTTATTGACTGCTGGAATGTTTTTATATGATTCGTTTCCTTTTTACAGTTGGTGTAACCTGTGTAGAACATTTTTGGGGGTCTTTCTATTCTTGTATTTAGCTATTTTGAGAACCAAATTTAACGCTTATGACAATTGGGATCCATGCTCAAACCACATTATAAACAATTCTATGTAAACAGGTCTACAGTGCATTATGAAAGATAAAAAAATTAAGTTTTTATTCTAATGAAATTATAAAGATCATCACAGGTTGTACTTGACACTCAGTGGTCCGGCAAGTTTTGCATCTGCCACTAGAGCAGTTTATAAACTGACTCATTAAACTGAATGCATAAAATCAAATTGAAGAATTCTGAATCCAACAATTTTCAATACATTTCAGCATAAAATTAGACCTGTATTTATCAATTTTCCTCAGAATGTTATAGATTTAATTCAATACAAACAATTCATTTTAGCATGAAATTAGGCCTGTACTTATCAATTTTTCTCTGAATGTTATAGATTTAATTCAATACAAACAATTAAAAAGCATAAACAAATACTTTTCATTATGATATACAAATTATATCAAAAAATATATCATTCTATTTTCCACACTATTAGAAAAAAAATTCTGTTTTCAAGCATTTTCTGTGATCTGGCAATGGCCAGGTCCTAAAGTTACTAGATTGAAGAGGTACGACTGCACAATTGATTAATTCTTTATAAAAAAAGTTGGTAAGTAGACAAAAAAGATATTAAGTGAATTGATACAGTGTTTTACATACATAGCCAGCAAGACTAACTTGAAAACTGAAGAAACATATGTTGACAGTTTCTAATATTGAATGCAAAAATCGATAAAAAATCCAAATACAAACATCATTCTCTTCTGCATACATTGAGACATATTTTTAAACAGAATTCACTTCCTGATAATACTTGAAGATATCTTCTATTCAACAAAGATGAATAAACTTACAGCTTTAAGCACTGGGATTTTGTACAATTACACGGTTTCCTTGGTCTGGCACCAGTCGCTTCGATAGCAGTACTACAAATAAAAAAATAAATAAAATAAAACAATGAATAGCAAGGACAATTTTGTAAATTTGACTGTGTTTTTTTGAAGGGCTACAGAGGGTGAATGGTTCATGATAAAGGTTGCAATAGTAAAATGAAATGATCAGTATGGCACAATATTTATGTTGGAAGAAAAAAAACCAAGTCTGCATACAATGAAATCATTAGTTGGCAGCCATCTTGGATTTTAGTATCTTTACTACAAATTTCTTAGCATTTCATAAAAAAATGCCTGCACTTTTTATTGTAAAAATTAGAATTCAGAATTATACCATTATTATGTACGACATTTAATGGTCATATGCACAGCAGATTTCTAGCCTTAATTTTGTATACATCATCAACTGATTGGCATGGTGTGGACGTAATTCAGTAACAGTGACACCTAAAGGATTAAGAAATGATGGACTATCATAGCAAAAATATAAAGCAAAAAGGACAACAAGAAAATCAATAAAACTCACCCATTTATCGTATTCCTAGCTAAGGTATTGGCCGTTACCACAGGATCGTTACTAGCAATAGGGATAAATTCAGACCTTATTTGGGCATTCACAATCGCTGGTTGTTTAGCATTTTGCTGCTGCTGTTGCTGTTGCTGTAACTGGAAACACAAAATATTCATCAATCTTAATAATCCATTCAGATCATTTTTTTTTATTACAAACAAAATTTGTTTTTCAATATAACTTATAAAAAGGCCACCTTCGGTAGCCTCAGCTCGATGTCAAGTCACTTCCTATTTATAGAGTTGATATTAAAGTTATAGGCAAATGCTAATTATCACTAAGATTAATCGTTATCATCAATTATTATCAAGGATTATTCCCTGCTTATTCCTCCTTATTGAGAAAGGACTGTAATTGCCAGTTTACAGACCAGGAGGTACCTCCTTTGAACAGACTTTTTTTTTTTTGATTTTTCATTTATATTTGAATGAAAATTCATTTTTTTTAAAAGAGGCCAGATAAGACTGCAAGTTGCGTTGTTCTCCATGTTAGAGCATTTCAACAGTATTATGCAAACGAAAACTGCATAACAATGTGGTGTTTTTGCTGCGCTATGGTAACAAACACAGGAACAAATATACACAAATCAGATCCTTACAATAAAAGGTAATAGGCAAATATCACTGATTTTCAAATACAAAGACATCTATACATGATGTACCTGTGTAATATACATTGTAGGAACCAGTGCACATCCAGGTACACTATTCCCAGCAGAGAAAATTGTTGTGCCAGGTGGAAGCTGTGCCAGAGCATGCCCAGTTGAGCCTGTTCCTGACAAATTTGGCCGGATCTGTGTAAGTGTCGACGACGGACCTGAAGATGTGGGGTTGGAGGAGGTGGCTGAAGTGGCCACCAAATTGGTGGTGGCTGGTAGAATGATACGTTGGACTGTTGGTGTAACACCACTGCCTTGATTTGCAATTGGCTTTGGAGCGACCTGTGAAGTAACAATGAAAAAACAATTTTAATTTTTTTATCATTCAAAATTCCAAGTTGTTCTTCAGACTAACATTATACATTGTCATTTATTTGTTCTCAATCTTCTGGAAAGTCACCATGTGTTAAATGAAAATACAAGTACAACACCAATTTTACAGCAACGGATGATCAGGTACCTTTTTCAATCCAGGCAGAATTAAGAGCGGACACTTGATTTTTTGTGACTCTCACTAAGTGGCCAAAAGTCAAAGTTTATAGAACAATTTGCCTCAAAGATATGTTCAAGAAGATAACCAAGAATAATGAGTTCCAAACTTGTATTCCAACATCCTTCAACTTCAAGTGACCAGGATATTAACCCTCAGACACTACAAGTCTCTGATACAACTGTCATTTATAAAACAACCAGTAATCTGACAGTTCTCTTCTAAAACTTTCAGATGAATAGTATACTGCAGGAAAAATTGTACAATATGTCACAGTGACAGTACTTGAAATTTTTCCTAAGTACATAACTATATTAGCTTAATGTAGCCATCCTCCGTTATAAAAATCAAAGAATACAGCCATAAAATACTGATTCAGACCTTCATTGGTCTCAAAAAAAAAAAAAAAAAAAAAAAAAAATTCTCATCAAAAGTAGCAAACACATGGAACAGCATGGCTACTATTGGAATATTCAGATTACTACCATCATTGGAAAATTGTTTATGACCATTACATTTGGATATTACACATGGAAAAGGTTGTAGAATGAATTGGCCAAAACACCATGTTAACTCAACAAGGAATTCAATCATTTGAAAAACTCCTTGAATTTTAATGACCCTTCTCGAAACAATAGACAATATCAATATTTTCAAAAATAATCTCAATTCTGATATTGGCCATACCGAATTTGACAACAAAATCTCATATTAGTTTAATACAACCACAATTCAACTGAAACTGCCTTGTTGAGGCAATTATCTGCTGCCAAAAAAGCTTATTTTAAGTTCATATAACACAGGTCCTGGGGTCCAAAAAGCCAACCACGAGCCGTGATAACTGCAGGGTGGGGATTAAGGCGATATTCAAGGGCGGGTGATAATGATAATAGGTGAAAGACAGCAAATATTATCTATCATGTAAAAACTAAGTGAGATTTGAACAAATAAACAAAGGCATTCTTTAATGCTTGCTTTTATAAAATAATACGACCTAAATAACAACATTACCAGTTATATCAAATTTCAGTATTAAAAAATAAAATATTTACATATTTACATCAATGATTCAACCCTTTGAACCCCTTAGCCTCTAACCCCAAGCTCCAGAAATGAAAAAGAAAGAAAAAAAGGTTTCTTCATTGACTACCGAAATATTTTTGGTTAATTCATTTCTTTTTTATAGTTGGTTTGCTGCATGCCAAATATACTTCTTAGTGGGGTCATGGGAGTTCTGTGACCTCTGTCATCAAATGGGGCTTGATTAAAGTCTATAGTAAAATAGTGCTTAGCCCAAAATATCCGCAGCCTGAAATATTAGGCTTACGGATTCAAAGGAAAATTCAGTTTTCATTCACAGTTTTCTATACAAGTAGGTAATATATAGATTAAAACGTTGTTCACTATTCACCAATCTTATATTATAAACTGTACTATACCAGAGGATAGCTATTGATTAGCCAGTTTTATATATCTGTGTTTGTTTGTGTATTCCAGAGATCTTTGTCATAACATTTTGTCTACAGACTTGAAAATAGGCATCAGTACTCCACTAAACCCCTTCTGAAAATTTTTTTTTTTAATTTTTGGAAAAAATGCTTTGACCATTTTGAGGTCATATTTTGACAGTTTTAATAATAACATCTAGGTTATGGCTTATGGTTTCTAGATTTTTTTTTTTTTACTCATTTCAGATGTTTTTCATAGGAAATAACATCTAGATTATGGAGAATCTAGATGTTTTTTTTTCCCTATACTGAACAACCATAGCCATCAAAGATAGCCAAGGGTTCTATCTTTTTTATAGGTACATGTGTATGTTAGTGTATTGCAGTACTCCTGGTATCAATTTCATTAACTGTATCATTTATATAAATGTACGGCACTTGACCATTCAATTCACATTTAATATTTGTTCAATATAAGTTTCTAACAGTCCTAATGCTTTAAAGATACGAGAAATGCATATCTATAGGTAGTAGTTCAGAGGTGCATTATTGAATTATTATTACTCGACCTCTGTTGGTCTGGCAAAAATGGATAATCTGGCACAGTTCTGGAATCAAGAGTGTTAGAAAATCAGTGGTGTACCTGTGATATCAATTAATAACACTAACAAAAGCTGATTTAGGAGCACCAGAACTGAGGAGCAAAGCCTTATTAAAATATCAAACTCAATTCTTATCAATACCCCTATGTTTATTTTAATCACTTTTTTTTTTTGACTATACTCATTATCTGTACTCTATTAATTTTGTCAATTTTTGTTCCTCTATCACATCAAAAATAATAAAAAGATTGTCTGTCACTAAAACATCATCAAAAGAAAAAACTGTTGAAAGGACATGAGATATGGCACACCAAATTAAAAAATGAAATTTCACTTATCAAAAAGATTGTAATGAAAAGAATATAGACACTTGAATTCTAACACAGTGAAAAACTCATTTTTCATACACTATCTCTTTACCGAAATCCCAAAGTTTGCAGCTAGTAAAATATATATATACAACAGAAATGGGTTTTGGGTGAAGAGAAAGAGAACAGACCAGGACTGATCATCTAAGAATATGCCAACCAAATCTTGGAATTTTTTTTTTATAAATCAGCAAACTTTGAAAATTCATCATTTCAAAATCTTTTGACCATTGGAATCTGGACGAAAAGAATTTTGATAATGCTGACTTGATCTCTTTCCTACTTCCAAAGGTTTTCCACGGAGAAAATTTTCCAACGATCTGAGTGAATTATAATTTAAAGGTGTTAAATCCAGTGAATAGAAATACTGAGGTAAATATTCCAAAACTAACAACTTAAATCTTTTCCCCAAATGTTGGCTTGCATTATAATTCAGATGAATGATACATTTCCTGACAACCAAATCAGGGCATCAGGTGGCATATGCAAATAGCAGTAGGATTCACTTATATATATACATATATATATATATGGTACAGATCAGGCTAGCAGTATATCATAATATAATAATATATTGATTGATATAAAGCAACTTCTAATATGTGATGGATTTATTTCATAGAGTGCTCGATACATTCAACTTTATGTTATGAAAGTCAAGTTGTTTTAGAGTAGAGCTAGAAATAAATAGAATGAGGATTCACTACACAAACTAGCTCATGTTTCTGCCCTCTCTGGGCCTCATCAGTAGCGAATCCACATTCTACTAGTTAATTATATATATGCTTTAGCTTCATAACAGACAAACAAGTGACATGGGCTTTTATATAAGATTCAACACATTTTTAAAAGATCAACTCATTTTGAGAAAACAAATTATAGCTCCACAAAGGCTTTTGCCACAGAGAAAAAAAAAACGACATTTACCATATTTTGTGGCATATAAGATGCACTTTTTTCTCAAAAGCTGACCCTCAAAATCAACTGGTGCCCTTCATGATGAAGGCCAGCTTTGGGTCTATGAATCACCCTTACTTAACAATCCAGGCAACTTTAGAGTGAATATATATGGTATATAACCAAAAACCTAGCATCTTATATGCCACAAAATAAAGTATTTACAAATAATAGTGTCAGTTTTTGAACAATATCATGATTTACACTTATAATTAATGAGACAGAGCTTTAACAGCTACCTATGTTTTCTTGTTGAGTTACAAGTTTTATAAACTGAAGCAAATGACAATCAAACCTATTTCTTTTTTACTTACAGGTGTTCCTCCTTGTATGGGAAGTGTAATTTTGACTTGTGAAGGTGTATTCTGTGATGGTGCTCTGGTTGGTACTGTGGCTGGGACAATTGGACGAGTTTGCAATATGGATGTCCCCACTGTTCCCGCTTGAGAAACTGAAAGTGAAAGTATACATATTATAAATACAAGTACAACTACATATATGCAAACACAATTGTAGAGAAAAAATGATATCCATTATTAAAGACAAAGGCTATTTGAGTAAAGTGAAAACTTATTTTAATTCACCAATATTTTACAGACTAATCTCATTAAAATAATGACTATTCCTGAAATTTTGAATATGTATATCACTTCATCTAAAAACATCCCACCAGAAAGCAATTTGGGGGGGAATCTTTCTGTGCAATAGTATAATCCGACTACAATTGGAGAAATCTCTGTCTGTTTGTAGCTGTGTATGTGTGTGTTTATGTACTGCAATTACTCAACTGGCCATGGTTCAAATTTGACATTCACCAGATATATTAGCCAGCACACGAGGCATTGCAATATAAAGTTTGAACTTGTTTGGATCAGAGGTTCGAGAAATCTTTAAAAGTTAAATAAAAAATTACAATAGGTCTTTCATCTAAAATCATAGATGTAAATTTAGATATAAGATATCTTGATTGGCAATAGATCTAAATTTGGATAAATGAAAAATTTGAATTAGCAATACTTTAGAGAAACCAAGAGGTAGTTTCATATGACAGACAGAAAATTATTTTACGTGACAATTATGGCAGGCTGTTGCTCCACACACCATAGACATTGATGTTTATATTGGGCACTGCCCAAACAATATAAACAAGGGGGAAAAAAAAGAAAGAGAAGGAAGGAGGAGTCATTTCTTGTACCCAAAACTTAATCATTACAATTACTGGCATTTGTGGAGCATAGAAAGAAATAAAAAGTCATCATTTTTTTCCATGATTGATACGGTTTGAAACCATACAGGTTCAGAATGGTTGTAATATTCTTAATGGCTACCATGCTGTAACAGATTGCATCAAAATTCCTTTAATATAGACTATTTATACATAAGCAATAAGGGGTTCGAGACTATATATATATATATATATATAAAGGATATATGATCCGACAGAATGATTATAAATTGCATTATATTATATTGAAACTATTTGAAATGATCTCCTGTAACACATGGTTATTGTATCGTTTAGCCAAGACAACATGAATAGAATAGACAATCAAACAAAAATTTCCTGCAGCAGCCCTGTTTTCTTTAATTGTTTATTCTTTCTACACTGTCTAGGCTAAACGATACAATAACCATGTGTTACAGGAGATCATGGATGATAATTTGCCCTGTATAACAGATCATTTCAAATACACTTTTAATATAATATAACACAATTTATAATTTTCATGTGTATAAAAAGGCTCTATTTGAGTGTAAAAGATTTTGAAATGAGTTAATGCGCGATTTTTCTTTTGACATTTCAAGTGTGGTTTCTTATCGATTATAAAATAGTTGATGTTTCCTGCTCATGTGTTAAGATACCAAAAATTGTTGTTACTTAAAACAAACAAACATTTTATTTGCCACTTTGATAAAGGTAAAACATGTTAGTAGAATGAATTTAATTAAAATAAAACTATTCATCTTATTCATAATATATATATATATATATATATATATATATATATATATATATATATATATATATATATATATTACATGAATAAGGAATATAAATTAATTAAAACGTTGTGTCAATCTGTTCATTGTACCCTCTGTTACAGAAGAAGTATTTGTAAATTTAAACATAATAACTTATATCCTTTTAGGTTATCCATCAAAGAAAGCGTTTTAACAGACAATTAATTAACATACGCTATTTTTATCTAGAAATTGTTTACATTAATATTTCATTTTCTGCACCACACTGCCAGCCTACATGACCCACTTGAATAAAATTTTAAAAATTAAAAAAAAAAAATACATCATTATGCTGTGTCTGATGTAAAGTTTACTCACACCGAAAACAGAATATGCGAACCGAGTTCAAGTTTCAGCCAAGGTTTCTTACGTTCACTTTGCACTAATGTCCTTATGAAATACGTTAATGCACTTCTGACCCCCGGCTACGGATAAGTAGCAGTTGGAGCCCTGTAAGGCAGCCCATCTTGGGCATGGTGCTAGCAACTCAGAAAAAAAAAAAAAAAAAAAATGGACTTGCTACTGAAACCAGAATACAGTCCTATGCACCACCAACGGTCTACAGGTATAAGCAAACATACTGCATACAATGTAAAAGTATTATGGATAGAAGGCTAACACCCAAAAAACTTATACTGTACAGCCAGGAGATTAGCATGAGTTACCCTCATAAACCATGTTTTCAAATAATCCAACTTGATTATTTACATAAACATACATGACAGAAAGTGACCTGGTTGCTCAAGAGTTTTTAGGGATATGCAAACATATACAAAACATTTTCTTCACTGAATAGATAGTTGTTTTCATAATTGACAATTGATTTTATCACACCCTGCATTTAAATAACTT
Source organism: Thysanoteuthis rhombus (assembly GCA_963457665.1). Lineage (NCBI taxonomy): Eukaryota > Metazoa > Mollusca > Cephalopoda > Oegopsida > Thysanoteuthidae > Thysanoteuthis > Thysanoteuthis major. The sequence goes on along the minus strand of OY735222.1, from coordinate 22,909,197 downwards.
TTTGATATTATAAAATAACAGTCAACTTGTAAATTAAGAAGGATAATTTTTATGGTTGGAATGTTGACATTGCTAAAGACTAGGATGCAAGCAATCTCTCTTTTTGCCAATTTAAGAAAAATGTAAAGGATGAATGCCTAATTTCAAAACATTAAAAATACTTCAATAAAAACTATCAAAATAAATATTCTAAGAAGTCTGTAAATTTATGGTAAATATTTCCAAATTTTATCTCCCACCACACCCCACCTCAATTTATGTCATTGAGGAGGAAAAGGGCAGGGACAAAAACAATGTTGCACCAACTAGAAATACATGATTCGGATCATTCACCATATCTGATAGCATAAAGGACCCTCCTCATTTCAACTGGGAATACCAAGAAGAGAAATTATTTCTCAGAATTCCCCGTTTTAACTCCACTAATTCTGGTCAATGTGGGGCTTGACAAAGATTACATTTACCTTTTGAGCCATTATGAGGAGAGCTGGGAACCAGGTCTTACAGGTCTTCAAAATACTGATTATATCACTAGGTAAAACATTCACCTCACATCACTACCCCATGAAACAATTAAGGTATGAACAAATTTATGTTTGTTTCTCTTTTGATCATGTCAGTAAAGAAAAAGAAAAAGACAAAGCATATCTTGCTCACCTGTGGTAGTCTGAGCCTGTGTCTGGGTTTGGGGAGTGACAAGTCGTACATATTGTAACTTATCACCTGGAACCTGTACTTGATGTATTGATTGTGCGGAAACTGTGACATGCCGTATGTTTGCTGCCTGTTGCTGCGTAGCTACCTGTAAAGGTTTGCTCACTGGCAACTGGACTTGTTGAGTTGAAGACTTAGGCTGCATTAAAGAAGAATAAAGTTACATTAGAAATGGGCTTTCTAAACAATTTGATTGACTCAGGATGACTAAAAAGAAATAAATATCAAAGCAGTTAATAACGATTGATTTAGAATACACACATACACATTTCCTTGGTTGTGGATTCTGTCATAGACTTCACCTTACTTCTTATAAAAACAAGTCATCATATATACCGATATACAAAACGGACATTTGATTTTTTTTTTTTTTTCGAACTATGCAAATATTACATGGATGATAAAGTTAACGGTAGTCCCCCAAAAACCTTTGTAAATTGCTTGTCTTATATTCTGGCATATATAGTACTTGATAAGACACATAGAACATATAAAACCTGAAATGAATCCAGAATCAAGTTTCATCAATATAAGAAATCTGATTTATTTCCAAAACAAGAAATAATGATTTCTCCTCAGGAAAATATTTAAAGCCCAAGGTTTTTTTTTCATTCAATAATAGATGCAGATTTACTTACCTTTCATAAAAAAAATCAATTAGAACTTGTTTAGAATCAGTTTTTAATTGCGATTGGGTATTTTTGACTTGGTGAGAATATATGTCAAACAAAATTTGTAAAATAGCAGTTTGTTTTCATAAAATCAAATTCAATTGAAGTATTAAATTTTGAAAGAAAACCTTCCTGTTAATTAAAAATTTTGAATTGCCTACACACAGCATCCTTTCTCTTGGGCTTTTAATTATTTCATAACTGCACTAATGATAAAAAATCTTATCCGGTATCTTTTATACATGAACTCAATTTGTCTAAAGTCTATGTTAATTTTTTTCAGCTATTGTCATATCTTAGGGATGAAAAATCTATCATATTATTTTGGAAATAAGGCAGCATGGATCTTTAGAAATGTAAGCTGCAACAGAAAATTATATTAGCAATATTTTTATCTTCAGCTCAAACCTGTAAATTTTACAACAGAAATTTCATTTAGATCTTATAAACAATTAACAGCATAAAACATCATTTTGAACATCAACTGAAACATTCCTATAATTGGTAATTTTTCCAATAAAAATATTTGCAGGGTTCATGAAATTTTTCCCAAGTTGGGGATGATCAATTGAAAAAAAATGGAAAAAGGGGTGATCAATGAATAAGTTACATCTCTTGACTTTTGTTGGGCTGTGATCATTAAAAAAGACCAAATATCCAAATAACAAGCTTGAACATGGGCAGATACAAACTAAGGTACCTATTTACCATAAAATTACATAGCAAATTGAATCCCCACTAAAACCCAGGGGTGGGAAGGCATCAAAAACAAAAACAGGTTTTTTTCTAGATATAATAAGTATATTTTAAAATTTTCAGCCCTCTAGCTACATTGGTGTAGCCTACACGCACAATACATACACAGCCAGCCAGACCAAGTTAAAAACCAAAGAAACTTATGCTGATGTTTTCTCATTATCCAGCCATGTTTTGTGCATTCTTCTTGCATATCCAGCTTTATATTCATGAGCTCAGTCAACATTTTCCTCAAAATAAGTCATCAATTTATAAAATTTAAAACAGTCTCATTGACAAAAATGAGATTAAAATCATTTGAGCCCCCCCTTTTTTTTCTTTTAAGAAAGTTATATGCGCAATTTGATACAAATAACAATATGAGTTGATGAAAAACATCAGAAATAAGATGAAAGAAAAACTAGTCAAAAATTCAGTCATTGACAATACTTCAAAGAAATTAATACGAGACTTTCACTACAATGTGTAAAAGCAACAGAAATAAGATGAAAGGACTAACCAAAAATTGATTATTTACAATGCTTCATCCTAGAAAATTCATACTGATCTAGATAAGAAAACTGTACATGGTTCAAGTATATAACAAATAACACATTTGGGTTAGTTTGTTTTTCAAATCAATACAATTTAACATCCTAGCACATGAGAAATAGAAAAATCTAGCGTGTATGCTGGATTATACGACAAATGATTTACCAGGGTATTTGGCAGACTACAGCTCACTGCAACTTGTCCAAGCCCTAAAACAGTCCTGTTGAGCTTCAGTTGACAGGTTCTTAGTCATAATACCAACGCTTTGGATGCAGTGTAATATTTGCATAGTTTTTTTTTCTCAAATAAATGACAGTCTTTTATACCAGCATATACAGTATACATTTTGATTCTAGTAGTGAGTAGATTGATCAGTTGCCAATCCTTAATACATCAGATTTTCTGATAACAAATACTAGCAGCAGCCGCATTGGACATTGCCAAGGCAGCAGACTGATTTTGGTCAATAAATTCCAGACACTCAAGACAAAAGGAAGAATGTGAGATGATAAAAGGAAAAGAAAACAAAACAAATACAATTCTGCAGTATTCACATAATTCATCTTTTTTTGATAATAGGCTATTTAAAAATCAACAAAAGTATTTGAACCATACCTTCATTTTCACAGGCTAATTACCTTTATCATAAGCCTGTATTACTAATACTTTCATTTCAGTTTTTTGTATTTGATTTTTTTTTTTTTCACTTATAAGTTTCAACAACCTTTGTCCTACTGTTGATTTCAAAACTGTTTTTCTCTCAAAGTTTTCTGCATAATTCCATTTTTTTTTTAAATCACTTAATTCAGCTGCACTCATGACAAAACAATCAAACAATTCAACAGTACAGTAGTACCTCCTTAATCAGGTAACCTTGAGGCCTGGCCATTGCCAGACCACAGAGATTTAACTAATAGTGTAGAAAATAAAATGATATATGCTTAATGTAATTTATATTATGTAAATCCTGTTATAAGAAATGAAATTTATACCAGCTTGCTTATGCTTTTTAATTAATCTATTTTCGTGCTAATAATAATTTACATGGTTCAGGAAAACATTAAAACAAATCTAATTTATGAAAAAATAAACACTGAAAGTCATTGAATTCAGACTTCCTAGATCCAATCTTGAACAATAGTTAGGTTTTTACTCATTTGGTATAACAAGCTGATTTATAAACTGCTAAATTACAGTTTAAGCTGCGGTTTGAAACCAAATCAAAGAACTCTAGTGGCAAATCCACAAACTAATGGCGGCAGATTCAAAATATGCTAGATCACTAGAGTTACTGGACCACAGAGCACCACATTAGAGTGGTATACAACCTATATTATATTATTAAGTAATTTTATTCACAAAATTTAGTATTTTCTCTTTTGTAAAGCATACACTTAAATCAATGACCAAATCCAAGGTTTATGGTTAGAGACAAAAATTAAAATTTCCAATTACTGGACTGATAAAATCAAGAAAAAGAGCCACATTAAAATATCTTTTCAAGATACTTCTTTGTACTTCAGGAACTCCATGAAAGAGAAAGCAACCTCTTAATAAGAAAATCATTTTCTACGTAGACTTTTTGCAAAAGTACTTAGGTTGTCTCCCTTAAACCATGTTGGCAAAAAATGAACTAACACCCGATGATTCATTGAATGTGCTAGCATTGGAGACAAATGATTTACTATGATATATGGAAGATTATCATTCACTGCAACTCGTCCCAACCCCATAACTGTACATTTTGACCTTTACTAGGCGCCCCCAAGTCAGAATACCAGTGCATATTTTTAAATGTCCGTCAATATATCTGGTACATTTACTAATTTTATATAGCCTGGGACTAGCCAATGACAAAACTCTCAAAATGAAAAGCAACTTCAGGATACATAACCACACTAATTCCCAAGAGTTAGGTAGATAAAATTATCAATCTTAATAAAAATAAAGAAAATCAAATTGAGAAAAAAAAAATAATAGTCGTATTACCAAGTGGTATGTATAAACAAGTCAGTGGATTTTGATTCATTAACCATTTAAAACCAGCTGACAAGATATCTCAAAAGAAATTTCTATGACCTGATAAAGAGTGTAAAACTTTTAAAATTTCAAAATCAAACTAGAAAAAAAAAAAAAAAATATAACAGGTCTGATTTGTCACTCATCAGTACTCATCACATGACCAACATCTTTTGGCAGCATGGCATGTTAGAAGTGATCAATTAAAAAATTGGAAAAAAAAAAGGATCAATGAAAAAGTTACTTCTCTCATCTTCTGATTAGGCAGTCTGAATTCTCAAAAATTGAGTGAATGCTGCCAGACCATAACTTACATTGCAAATTGAACCCCCACTTAAAACCTACAGGTGGAGTAGAAGGGATTTTCAAAAGACGAAAAGCTTTTTTTTCTAGATATGAGGAGGAAATATTTAAATTTTCAGCTGTCTAGCACCATTGGTGAGACCAGCACATATCAATACTAGAGTCAGCTAGACCAACTTGAAAACTGAAGGAACCTATGTTGACATTTTTGACTGACGGTTTAGTAATAATGAACAACAGGTTTGTAGAATATGAGTGATTATCACCAGTTTCTCTTATTAGAGGTCAATTAGTTGAGGAGCCAAAATAATTAATCAGGTTCATTTCAGTGTGTCTTTAGTGGTCTGAACAGAAGTCTAAATAAAAACTGTCATAATGAAAAGAAAATTAATGCTTTGATTGTATCCTAGATGTAAAAAATATTCTTTGTAGCATTTACATCCAAGATAACAAAGAGAAGAAAGAGAGAACATACTGCATTTTGTCAGTTACTGCATTTCAAAGCATTTTTTTTCAATTTTTTTAATAATTAATGCAGGTGAAGCATAACATAGGCAGAACCATATTTATAAGCAATAAAAATCTAAGCTATATGATTAGAGTGGAGGTATCCCTTCGGTAGAACTTACATCCTGCCAAGGGTGTGGTCATAAAAACTTATAGGTGTAAAGTCCTGGACTCAACCAGACTTGAGACTTGCAAGGATCACTAAACTGATACATGCAACAGAAAGTGGGACTTTGTCACCAGCCATTATATGCTATTTGGAGTGTCCCTAAGGAGACAGACACTCTACCCAACTTTTACCTTTCTTTCATCCTTTATTTTTTTCAAACATATGAAACACCAATATCTATGAATTCCATAACTGACCTTCCAATATGTAAATTTGGGTCTTTCTCGCTAGTCCCCAACAAACTAAATAATAACAGGTATTACACCTCACTGCATTTTTGTTTGCTAAAAGAAAAGTGAATGAAAAAACACTTCAACAACTTGACAGTCATTATCTTATCAAGATAATGGGTTAGGGGTTACTTTTAGTCAGTCAGGGCAAGCCTGCAAAGTTTGGTTTGTGTTGGGGATTTTCAACCATTTTTTTTATGAACATTTCAGTAAACATTTTAGCAAACAAAAATACGGTTAGCTGTAATAGCTATCATTATTTAGTGTGGTTGGGACCAATGGAAAAGACCCGTAAATTCTTATTACTTTGTTCTGTTTAAATGGTCAGTGAAACAGAACCACTGTTTTGGTAAGACCCTATAATTATGATCATGGGCTTAAAAAAATCAAAAACTGACCAGCAGTATGATTTGTTAATTGTATGTACTGCAAATCCAGATTAAAAACCATTACAGTCAGATTCCAAGAGTTGTTCAAACATCTGATCTCATTCTTTCTGTTGCTTTTATTATTATCATCACATTTCGGTCAATCTATTCTGCAGCCTCCAAAGGTACAATCCATGTGGAACATGATTTGTGGAGGGGGTTTTATTTTTTTATTTTTTATCCAGGAAGTATCACTTGTAGATAAATGTAAAAGTCAGGCCTGAATGGATTTCTTTACTTAGCAAAGAAAGGAACAAGATCAGACCCATTGCTCTAGTGCTTCACAACACAAGGTAATTTTGTCTTCATTTCTGAATGATCCATGGACACCCAATCTGTAATGCATTTGCAGGCTTTCATGGGGCCAGAAGGTTGGTCCAATACCGAAAATGGGCTGCCTTACCAGGGCTAAAAGGCTGCAACTTACCAGCTACTTAGCCATAGCTGAGGACAGAAGTGGATTCATGTCTTTCCCAAGGGCATTAGTGTAGAGTTTAAACTCAATTCACCAATTTCCATTCTTCAAGCAATTAACCATGCACACCTCCCAAAAGCAAACCTCACATATAAAATATGGAATCATCCTTGATACTGCAAGGTTTAGCGTAAGAAGTTGGTCCAATAAGTATGTTTGCCACTATTTTTCTCCCGTTTTACAATATTGGTAGACACTACCAGAAAAAAAAAAAAAAAAGAAAAAAAAACCTTCCACCGATGTTCCCTCTAATTTTTAGGAGTCAGTTTGCAGAAAAAATTTATATCACGCAAATGTTTTCATGTGACAGAAGTGTGTGCATACTGAATGCTTGTGCAAATGTAGACTTGAAATTGATTGGATAATTTTGGCTCAGCTTATCTCTCATAGCTAATAAAATTGTATTGACATCTTTTAATACGTTACAAGTTAGTTAAGAGATAATTTTCAATAACTATAATATATTGTTACTATATTTATAATTTAAAGTATAATTGATTACAAATCATTTTAGATAAATAGCCTTTCGAGCATGCATTGATTTCCTGTGCACAACAAAATCATAATAACTCATCTCAACAACTACACAATATAACATTATACAGACAGTATGAAAACCTGAGAGTAATTTTGACACAGAAAAATATTACTTTTATTGAGTATCTTCGCTATTTATATTCATTTATGGAGTTTCTTTTTCAATTGACTCTGTGACATTAACCAATTGATGATTTTACTTTTTGATTTTTCCATTTAATCATGATCAAATATACAGCGATCCCCGCAGTTTAAGTAACCTGCAATAAACCCCATAAATAAATAATTCATAAGTTTTACCGAATAATGGTCCAAAAGCGCTGGAGTATTGATTCTGGCAATTCAAAGGGAAAATTACTTTACATGACAATTATGGTAGGCTGCTCCACGCACCACAATGTCCATGCCTTTGGAATGGGCATTGCCCAACTGTTTTGCAGGAGGGTTTTGTTTTTATTAAAAACTTTCTGCCGTAAGGGCTCTTTCAGGCAAATGATTCGATTTATCTGGACCCTATCAAAAAAAATTATTGGAAGGTGTGTATTTTACTGTTGATCTTTCTGGGTGGAAAGCCACACCTTATTATATTTATACTTCCTTTTTCTTGTTTATGATTCTTCCATTTGTAGTATCTTAAGTTCTTTTACCGATTAAACTATCTGTTGGTAATTTTAGCAGTCTTTTACCATCAATTCTTTTTTACTTGTTTGTTAATTTATCTCCCATAGGGGAAAGTAAGGTTTAATCTCTGTACTTATGGCTGGTCATTATAAAGTATGTTGGTTGTATTGGAATGTTTCCTGCACTGATCCATCATTTAAGTGGGATGGGTTTATTGCAGGAGATATACAGTTGTTAGCTGTCCACTAGCTTGAGGGTTTGCCCTTACATGACGTTAGTTATTTGTATTTGATTCCATCATATTCTTAACGGGTTAACTTCTATATATCCAAGATAATTTTGAAAAGATATTCCGATTCATCTAAGAAGATTAAAAAAAAAAATATCAAACGCAATTTACTTTACTTTAAGGGGTCAAAAGTGAAAAAAGATTTTTTTCCCTCCTTTTAAATGGTCAATTCACCTTTAAGGAGTCAGAAGTGTACATAAACCTTTTTTTCAAAGTCTAAAAGCTTTAGTTATTTTTTTTTTCTACTCCTGAAATATTTTACCCAGCATAGACTGGTTTTTTCAGCTAGTATGACATAATCCTTAAATAGGGATGCATATAAAGTATATTATATTAGAACTAACATGGGATTATTCAAGTATGGATCAATACTTCTGTCTAGGATCAAAGTATCACTTCCCAGCCATTCTACCTAGGATCAGAACGTAGTATCTGTCTGCTCATTGAAAAGTGTTACACACACACCATATTTCCCAGCATTAAAGACATTTTTTTCCCCTCTAAAGATTTACCCAACATTCTACAGGCCAAAAGTTACTTCTCACCAAAACAGTCTAAATAGGTGTCTTCAGTTTTCAAGTTAGTCTGGCTGGCTACATATGTATATATCTCATGTACAGGCCGCACTAATGGCACTAAAGAGCCAAAAATTTTAACATTTGCTCATCATTATGTCAACAAAAAAAACTCTAAACAGGTTACAGATAAGATTTAGTTTGTTTTAAGCTAGATGTTCTCATTTAAAACACAATCGGATGTAGTATCCGATATCACATCCTAAAAACTATTCAGCATCTGAAGGAAACTACTATATTCTTTTCTCATACAAGTACACAATCCTCTATTATTTTGCAGATAAATTTTTTGTATAAAAAAATATGGTTCTGCCTGTTATGATTCACCAGCACTAATTAAAAAAACCCTGAAAAATGCTTTGAAATATAGTGGCCAACAAAATGCAGTACGTTCTTAGATAATTCAATTTTTACAAATTTTCTCCTCTCGTCTGTAATATAAATGCTACAAAGAATATTTTTACATTATATGAGCTCTAAGAAAATATAATATTTCTAAAACAAATTCTTGTGTAATTTTATTCAAAGCAAAGTATTAAGCTTCCTATCCACCTTGGATGCAGGGTAATATTTATTATACAATGATTTACAATGTTTTCATCTTGGTTGTTATAGTCACTGTACCCTCTGGTCTTCTTCAGGTTTCCGAGATTGTAGGTAATGTTCAGGGAATTTCAAACCGAACCCTTTATTCAATCCACGGGGGTGGATTGTTCTCATTCTCATGCCAGAGGATACTTCGTATCAATTAATCTTTCCTCACTAATTCGCCCCTTGTGAAGACTGAACCCAAGAGTGACTTTTTTTGAGAGACCCAGGTATGTTACTAGATAGGCTTAACAAAGGCTTTTCATCCACTAAAGCATGTGTCCTTTACTAAGAGTAAATCAGTGTATAATAATAATTCATCACTTGAGAAATTCAGACAAAATATGCGATATTTGATTTTGTTGAGTATTGGCCAGAAAATCTTGTAACTATATGGATTTAATTGATTTCAATTCTTATAAAAAATGAATACCAAAATAACCGTACCTCACATAAATGAATTGTAGTAACCTGCACATATACCAGAACAAATTATCTTAAAAAATACTAGCACCAGATTTGGGCATTGTTGGTCCAAAATGACTGTAGAGCCCCAAAGAAATACATTTTTGGAAAAAAAAAAAAAAAAAAAAAAAGACTTTTTGGGGGTGGTGACTGAGTGGTGTACTCATGCAAATTTTCAAGGTTGTAGCCCCAAAAATGTGACCAAGAGCACCTGGAGACACACAGACGAGCAAAGAGAGAAGATTCTGTCGCTCATTTGGCTGGTTGGTCGGGCAGGCCATTTGTGGGGCTACAGTGAATTGATTGGTCACCATTACATCTTAGCAGCAGATACAAATGCTGTTTCTGTTTTGAAAAAAAAAAAAAGAAAAAAAGAAAAAAAAAAGGCAGTTATGAAAATAATAAAGGAAAATGTTGAAAAAAAATTCTAAGATATTCTAAAGTTGTATTATAGGTTTTTTTTCACATGAAAACATCACTGAAAATATTAGTGTATCTAAAATCTTCATTTATCATCTGGTCTTTCAATGATTGCACAAGAAAAGGGTGAAATAGTTGAACATAACCTGTATGCTGTCAATAACTACCCAGTACATCTAATTCAAAGGGAATAGGAATAAAATGCTAACCCTTCCACAACAGGTCATTAAATGTACAACCAGCACACTAATCTACAAAAAAGTACTGTATTTGATGATATATAAGACGTTTTTTCCCAAAAAATAGTTTCAAAAAAATATCCCCTAGGTCATATATGCGAACTTGAGGTATCTGTTAGATCAATGTTTTCCAAAACATCTCATTATGTTTTTGTTTATGATAACCATTCTGATATAGCAGTTTATCTCAACTATATTGTAGCATTTCAGTAAGATTAAATGCTTACGCATAAATACACAAATTTCTTTTTCTTTTTTTAAATATTCCTGTCTGAAATGGTTTTTTTTTTATATGCCATCAAATACCATAAGTATTTTTCTTCTGCTAATATTTCGAAAACTTATCAATAATGATTTTTTGAAAGAAGACATTATGCCGAATGAGAACAATCAAGTAAATTCTGAGAAGAAACTTACTAAAGTTGCCTGTTTGATGATCAACTTTGATGGTGACACTGTTATAGTGGCTGGCTTTGAAATGCCTGCTGTTGAACTGTTTATAGTAAGCATGGACCTTTCAGTACCACTAATTGTCCGAGGAACCATGGTAACTATTGAGGAAGCAGAGACAGCCCGTTGTGGAGATTTAGCAATAGATACGGGTATCATGGTGATTTTGGTTGGCGTCTTTGCCGGAGATATTGGCAGCTTGGTTATGTGTACCCCTGATTTGGTAGGTGTGCTAGGCATCGCTGCTATAACAGTCTTACCAGCAGATACAATACCTTGTGGGGATATGGTGATAGTCTTTGTAGGTGTCTGAGAGTTCTGTGCCTGGGGCAAGACACTGATCCCTGGGGCTATAGAGTTCAGGGTCATCAGCTGATTTGGAATCTGTACAGGAATAGCCTGAGGTTGTTCAAGAGATGAGTTCTTTCCAGCAGCACTGGTGATAATGACCTTGGTAACCACTGGAGAAACAGTTGAACTATTAACGAGTGATCTTTTGCAAGACAATGATTTGTTAACAGCTTCGATAACAGCAGATGTCCCTGAATTTTTGTGTTCACTAACAGCAATGTCTGGAGCCATGGTGACAACATAGGTAGGTTTGGATGACCAGCCCTGCTCGGGCTGCGCCTCTGAAATGGATAAGCAGTCAGTGGTGCCAGTCGACTGCATGTTAGACACTCCATCGCTGCTACTGTTTTCAGAGATTGGGGTGGAGGCACTAATTCCTTGCAGTGAGTCAATCTGAGAGTGCACACTCTCAATTGCCTTGTCCTGTATGATTTGTGAAAACTGTGTACCAGTTGCAGTACTGGTTGTTTCCAATGAATTACTGTTTGAAGAGTTCAAAGTCTCTATCACATTCGATGCTGTAACTGCGACTTGGTTCGGATCACCAGAACATAGGATGCCAGGAACTACATCTTTATCAGTGCCTGCAAAAGAGAGGAAAAAATCCAAATTAAGTGTACATTGAAGAGAGGAGAGGATGAAGGGAGGCACGAGGGATGGAACAGACAAAGGGGGGCGCAAGGACTAGGGAGAGAGGAGACAAAGGGTGGCACTAGGGAGAGAGGAGACAAAGGGTGGCACTAGGGAGAGAGGAGACAAAGGGAGGCACTAGGGAGAGAGGAGACAAAGGGAGGCACTAGGGAGAGAGGAGACAAAGGGAGGCACTAGGGAGAGAGGAGACAAAAAGTGGTGCAAAGGAAAGGGCTTATCCTTCAGTACACATACAATCATATACAAGAAAAAATATTTGCTTTTTTTTTCATAGATCTTTTACAGAATGTATATTGTGAATACTAAATCTTATAAATAAATAAAACATTTTAAAATTTTACGATAGATGCTTTCTTTTCATTAATCAGAAACATATCCCCATCACACTTTCATTAGAAAAAAAAGTCTAACCTGTATTTTTTCTTGTCTTCACTTGTTTTTCTAGAAATTCACATTTGACTAATCTAACGCAAACAGATGAACAGACAGTAATTTAAGATTTAGGAAACTAATACAGACCCGGTTTCAGGTGTCTCGAATTTTCTTCTAAATATCCAAATGAAAAACCAAAACAGTCGAGAATTATTTGGTTGAGAAAAAAAAAAAAAAAATTTCCAGCATTCTTTGACTAATTCTTTCATCCATATAAATTCATAGCATCATTATTCAGTCATCAAAGTATTTTCTCTGCTTTTTCATCACCTTATACCACCTTTCAGCTAAATTGAGTATCCCATAATAAAATTCCTGTTTTGATTTGATCAACTCTCCAAAGACTTTTCTTATATCTTCAGCTCACTGGAACCACTTATAAGACAAGGAGGATCACATAGAGTGAAACAAGTCTGAAAGTGACAGGTCAGTAGAATATGCAACAAGAAATTCCTATCCGAGCTTGATAATCATTTGCCGCATTACATTTCAAATATGAAGACAGCTAAATCATATTTTGACTTCCATGCCAGAAAAAGGCATTTGTTTTTATCTCAATATGTCATCCAATTGAGCCAATTGCTCACCGTAGTATTGTACTGTCAGATTTTTTAGATTACAACAATTCTGATATTTATCAATCAAAATTTATGATTCAATATTTTAAATTTCTTTCAGAAAATTTTTTGCACAATCCAAAATCACTCTCTAGAAGATGATCAATTAAAATATTATCTTAAGCCTCTCTCTGTAACTTTTGTCCCTTAATGTGTTTTTTTAACTCAAGATATTTTTTCTCTTGCTCATTGCAATACAGATATTAATATCATCATTTAGATAATCTCATCCAAAATATATATTCCACAAAGAAAAAAAAAAAAGAAAAAAAAAAAAACATCAGGTTACAGGTGGAATTTAGAATCCCTCATTAATGTTATCATTGATATAATCCAACCTGTCTAGGAGAGTCCAATTTGTAATCTTACTCTTTCTTAATATTTCTTTGATGGTTAACTGAAGTAGACTAGCCCAGACATGTAGACGTCTTATATATTTATATTCGGCCATCCCAACTAACTACGTCACTGGAAAAAAAAACATACCCACTTCCATGAAGGCATCAAATCAATTGACAATGTTAAGCAGTGCAGCAACTAAAATTAGAGAAAACAAGATTCTGAAAGTTAATGGAGTGAAAAAATGAAAAATGAAAATAAAAGAGTATTTCTAAGTCAATCATACAATATTATGTGCATTAAGGAATGGCAAATGGAATTGAAATAAAACCAAATCACAAGATAATCCAACAAGTATGTTATGAAATAACTCAAGAGGATGACTAAAATATTTCAAACTGTTGGCACACATTTTTTTGTCAGGTAACATTCTAATATGATAAAGATTTCAATGAAAAGCAATTAACACATTACAATGATATAAATAAATTATATATAAATCTATGTCTATAGCTTGATGATTTAAAAAGAAAAAAAAAGCATAGATTTCAAACAACTTTAATTTTTCAATATAATATCCTTCCTTGTCAATGTACTTAATCCAACATTTCTACAGCTTCAACAACCCAGATCAGTAGAACTCTATGAGAATATGAAGCATGAGGAACAGCTTTCATTCCCAGTGCCATGATCATTCGTTGTGTCACATTTGCAATGCAAGAACAGGCATGGTTTGACTTCCTTGCACCTAAAAAGACCTTTCAATCACAATGTCATTCAAATGAGCCAATTGCTTGCAGTAAAATCATGCAGTCATCAGTTTCCAGCAGTTCATAAGGAAGAATTCCCTCCAAATACCAAACACAAATGAGTTTTGATTGAGTTGCGTAAGGCTATCCTGGATATAACCACTTTCAGATTCTCAAAATTAATCTATTTTACATTGTCAGTAATTATATTGTCCAAAAATTTATTCTATGTTAAGCAAAAAGAGACATACAATTTTTAGATGCTGACCAATATAGTTACTTGAAACCAATTTACTAGTTTCAGAATTTTTCCTATGGTTTGCACATGACATACTACAGTTGACATTGTATAAGCCAGGGGCTGGCAAACCTTTTTGGGAGGTGGGCTAGATTAGAAATGTTTTTATGGCTTGCAGACCAATGCAAACAAAATGAAACAATGACCATACAAGGCTACGTAAACAGTTCATTTTTTAATAACTTAGATATTTTTTTATAATAAGTGAAGCTTCATGTACTATCAATTAATGATAACTACGAAATTCTTTTTTAGGGGACAAAATATTGTTAAATCATAGTTCAAATTTTTTGTATATTAATAGAACAGGAGGAATGCATGCTATCAAAACATTTTTTTGCCATAAAACATTCATTTGTTTGAGGCCATTGCTAAAATAAGACCTTTTCTCTATTTCTCGACTCTGAATAGTAATAAAAAAAGAAAAAAGAAAAAAAAGAAAAAAAAGAAAAAAAAGAATCTTCACGCATAATATCCCATATTCAATGAAGTTATATTAGCCTATCTAGGATAATCTTTGGTTTCATTGCCTTAATCCCCACCTATGAATTGTCTTGAATCACTGTCAAACTCAGAGTGAGAAGCCCCAGAACGATGAATTTTATCTCGTACAATATCTCATCAGCCACTCCAGGATAAAGAAAATTTCAACAAGATATCTGGACAGCTGCTCCAAGGAGATTAAGACAAGAGAATAAGATATAAAATCTAAAAGCTTTACAATATCACAAAATCATTCTAATTATTTTCCAACATATGCTTTTATAAGACAGACATTTAATAGAAAAAAAAATTTCAAGAAACTATGCTAATATAAAACTGCATCCAATGCATTGGTATTATGACTAGAGGGCTATTACTGAAGCTTGATGTGGACTGTTATGGGGCTTGAACGAGTTGCAGTGAGTGGTAATCCTTCAAATACTCATGTAAACTATTCGTCTTATAGACTAGCAAAATTATTTCAAAATTACACTAACACACATGTATGTAACTGCTTGTACATGAGAGAGAAACAGAGACTAGAAGAGAATGACACAAAAGAGGTAAAAGCAATCAAAACATAGGTTTGAATAAAAAAAGAATGACAATAATAATTCATGCAACAAATACTGCAACTTGAAAGAAAGGAGAGAGAAAGATTACCAACAAAGCTATTAGCGGAGACATGGTCTCAACATCCAACTGCACCTGGTGCAATTCAGTTTCACAAACGGCTGGTCACTCACTGCAGTCTGAGCACATTTTTATGCAGAAGGAATGGTACACAGCCCTTTAGTGCACAGAAAATCAATTCTACAATTCTTCATGTTTCTGAATGAACGTGACAGATTTCCTGAATTTCGTTTCATAGTCAAAGCGAAACAGTTTCAGAGTGATACTAAAATCAATTAGGTAATTTGTATTCATTATCAGGACTGGCCCTAGGTAAAGGTAATAAAGGCAGTCACTTATCATAGACAGTAAGACTTCCGAAATACAAATGAAAAAAAATGGATAATTAAACAGATTAAAACACTCAAAATAGAGAATACAAGATATTATATTTTAAAGGGCACCAAAGGTCAACTTGCCTGGGATGCCAGGGACTCTAAGGCCAACCACATTCATAATTAAGATATCCAGAGGATGCTATTCATCATAATCACGGATAATGATATGAACCAGTTATTGTTATCAAAACCAGTCGGTCCCAAACACTTCGAAATGAATTGAAAATTCATAATAAACAAATTCATAATAATAAAGTTCACGTTAATTTTTATAATGTAAATTTGTTTATATAAATGAACTTATGATAATAAATGTATATTGTTCCAATTTTCATATCCTTTGTATAATATCATAAGCCGGTTATTCTTATCTAATTAAAGACCTTGTCACTAAGTGATCACAATAAGCAACTTCTATGTATATGCTATACTTAAGTGACAGAGAAAAACACAGACAGCCTAGAGATCTAAAGCATCCTCTGAAGTGCTGGGCTGGGGAGGATATTGTCATTGAGTGAAAACTGATAATATTCTCTTCTAAAGCAGTCAGCCATGATACTAGCAAGATAAAGATAAACTACTGTAACATCTTAAATTCCTGATCAACCCTGAAAGCGTTTATGATACACTTGTACCTCTTCCATCCGGCAACCTTAGGACCAAGCCATTGCAGGACCAAAGAAATTTCTCTTTTAATAAGTAGTCAATTCCAGCTGTTGATAAATTTTCAACGATTCTTCAAATAGTTTGGAAAATAGGATATATTTTTAACGTAGATTACTTTAACAAAATGAACGTGTTCTTTTTTCCTTTTTAAAGTAAATTGTGACTGGGGATGAAAAGTTAATACTTCACCAAAGCATAGAATACAAGGGATCATGAATATGATCTTCATTTCTTGGAGAAATCTTTCATTTTTGAGGAAAATCAAGTTCTAGATTAGGATTTCTTATTGCATCCTTTTGGATAAACATATTTTAGCATAAATTTAAAACTTAATTTTCCTTAAATCGATCCACAACGACAATCCAAAAGCTGTTCTTGCTTTTGAAGAACATTCAGTGCTTTCTAATGGAGTTCCTAATTTTTCTCAAAAATGAAAAATATCCCAAAGAAATAACAGTCACATTCATTCAAAATACATCTATCTACATAAGAAAAAAATTTTCCAACAAAAATACACTGCTTCATGAAACCAAATCTTCACCACAATAATAATCATTATGTTTAAAATTTATTTTGGAAATGATGGATACAATGAATATAGATGAAAAAGTTTTAAAATTACAGCAAAATTAACAAAATTTTAATGAACAAAATCAATTTCTGCACTGAATTTTTTTTAAATGCATCACTATTTTTTCAATAAAAATCAGGTTCAACAGAGAAATAATCTTAGTTGCTAAAAGATATCTTAGATATAGAATATAGAATTTTTCAAAAAGCAAATAAATGAAGCAGGATGGAAACATGAGATCAATTTTGGTAGGCATTCTATGAATTTAATATGGGGCCATCCTCAAATCAAACACAGGTTTACAGCCCTCCTACCCCCTGCTAGTACACACATCTGTGTAAGTTAGTATGACCTAAAATGAGAGTGACCTACTTCAAAACACAATAAATAGATCTACATACCCAGGCAAATATGTCTACTACTATGCAATTAAAAGAAATTCAACCCATGCACTTATAGGAAAAGAGAGGGAAAAAGTGGGAGCTAGATAGATAACCCTTTCTCTCTTAAAAAGAGAAAGTAATATCTCAATACCAGATGCAAAGATTGTAATCCTCAACAAGAAGTAATCCAACTTCATCATCAGTCGTTTATTGTCTGTCATTGGACATTGACCTTCTCCAGGATTCGCCACATCTCACTATCGTGGGCGTCGCAGACCCAATATTCCCTGAACCTATCTAGTTCTTCTCGCCATGTTTCTACCCCAATATACTGTGCTGTCTTGTAGTCTCTCCAAGTGATGTTGAGCATGGTTCTCTCGTGTGCACGTAGCGTGGTTCTCAGTTTGCAATTCCCTCTCCCCAATTTGATAGGAGGTGAGGGGTTAGAGGAATACGATGATTTTTTTTTTTTCAGTTTGTTCAACATTCTAAAAACTCTCTTAACCTGAGAAAAAAAAAATCTTGAGTTCATACAATAAACAATCACAATAGATCTTCACCAGCCCACTGTAATTTCAAACTTCCCTAGGGGTACAGCAACGACCAGCTGTGCATTGTCTTGGTTGCACTTGATCCAGTCACCTGTTAACACACTCTTGTATACACAGGCAAGCGATTCCTGATTGTTTTTCTGCATTTATTAATATCATTTGCTCTTATTTGACCCCAGCTATGGCTCCAGTGAATAAAGGAAGTGCATCCTTGTGCTGTGAAGCAAAAACAGCACACACTATCGATTAAAAAGGTGGAACTCTTGAAAAAAACAGTGCTGTATTGGTGAAATGCTTGTGCAAGTGCTACAACGTTGACTCTTCAACAGTGTGCAATATGAAGAAACAAAGAAAAACTTGTATTATTTGCTTATAGTGACTCAAAGAAACAGATATATGCGAGAAAAACAAAGAAAGATAGAAGGAGTTCAGCAGACGAATTGCTGCTAAAGTGGTTTAAGCTTCTTATAAATGTATGTGTTGAGCTGACTGGAGATACAGCGGAAGAATAAGAGTGAATTCAAAATGCAGAATTGAAGAGAGTAGATCATTACATCTACCTGATTCAATGAATCTCCATGAAATCCTCAAAAAGAAGAAGAAATCAGGTGGAGGATCAATCGACGTTAACAAGCTTTTAGTAGAGAAAGCTCAACCTTCAGGATCAAGAAAGCCCCATTAGTCGTTAAAAGGGTAGACAACTGATGCATCCTCCCAATAGTCACCTATAGAGCTGAAAAATGGAACTTAACGAAAAGATTGACCCTCAAACGGAGAACCATGCAACAAGCAAAAGAAAGAATTATGCTCAACATCACATGGAGAAATAACAAGACAATAGAATATATTAGAGTAGAAAAAAACGCCAGAGATGTCAGACTACTGCTAGACATCACAACTCATGTGGATCCCCAGAGACATGAAACTGTGACCAGCAAAAAAGATGGCGTGACCAACTAGATAAGTATTGGCTACGCAACACCTATTTTGGGAAAAGTCTGTGTCTAATGACAATAAAAAGATGATAGTGATGGCTGGTATCATCAAATCAAGTGGTGTCATGGCTTAGAGTTTTGAGCAAATTTCAGTTGCTTTTTATTCAATGTTTCTGTTCTCATATTATCCAACTTGTACTGATTTACATGATATTTTCAAGTTACGCTGGGATGGTTAGTTTCTATCAAGAGGTAATCCTTCTCTAATTCTTCATCTTCACTAATCGGGCACTCTTTGGGTACCAATGGAGCCAGATTAGTGTAGATCTACTGTATTAAAGAATACTTTTAATAAACACAAGATAACTTGGAGAACTAGAAAGCACATCTCTCTGCCAATGCCAAACAATAACTAGATAACAAAATGAGGCAGGGGATGTAACAATAAGTTTTGAGTTTTCATATTTTGGATTATTGTCTCAATATACAAAAAATATCTCTCAATCAGAGAAAAATTCTTGGATCCACCCAAAAATTTAATCAATTCTCCCTTAGCCCATAGCTACCCATTTCACAAAATGCCATTTAGATTCATGGAGATAACTGTGGGCAGATAGACAAACACAAGTGAAAATATATACCTCTTCCAAGTTCATTGGCAGATGTAAATGACTTGGGATAGCAAAAGAGAGAAAAAAAAAAAAAGAATAGGCTCACATATATCAATCTTCGTTTGGTCTTATTTATCACATAAAATACCAGAATTATTTTGTCATTTGTTCTTACTAAGAAAAATTTGGGTTATGTTTCTTATAATCTTTTTATGAAATTAAAAATTATATAATGTAATCTTTAAAACATTCCAATTCACTCACCTTTTTTTCTTAATTATATACAGATAGCAATAATGATATCCTATTCTATAATATGCTCATCAACAATTTTTTTATTAAAAAAAATATACGAGTTGAAAAAATTAAGTAAGATGAATTCAAAAGAAGAATAGTTTCATCAAAAATACGACAGGAAGTATACATGATATTTAAAAATGAAATCAAATTGAGGTGTAAATGAACAAGATCTTAACATTAATGAGAATAAAAATCCCTTGACAATAAATATCACAGCATTATGTTTCTTTTTTTTCCCTTCCCCAGAAGAAAACTAAAGTATCAAAATTCAAAGAGTTTTTAGGGTGATTGAACTCCTTGTTTGCATTGTTAACACATTTCGAACAATGCATTCAACAGCCTCCTTCAGGTGTAGTATTTCTGAATGTGATGGTGGTAAATAAAAATGAAAGGAAAACACCCAAATCCTACATTATTAGCATTGCTACTAGTGAAGAGAAAAAAGTGGTTCACAATCATCACATTTGGATAGTGCACCTGAAAAAGGTCATAAAATGAATCAGCTGAAATGTTGTGTTAACAACACAAACAAGAAGGAATTTAATCATCCCCAAAAAACTATTTGAATGTTAATGACCCTTCTCAAAACTTCAGACAATATAGTATCAAAGGTTTTCCTTATGCGGGTTTGAGAAAAAAACACATCCACTACCTATCGGTAATCAGGGATTCAAGGGCCTATTTCAACATTGTTCAGTCTAATATTGCTAGTATTAACAACCGATGCCAAAGGTCTTCACTTGAATCTGCATCCTAAGATGTTATAACTAATCAAATGATCCAGCTATAAATAGAATATACAGATAATCTCACATTCAAAGTATTTCATTAGTGTATATGCACTAACTTTATATTCAGGCACACTATAGATATATACGTGTGTGTGTGTGTGTGTGTGTGTGTGTGAAAGTGTATAAATAACAGTTATTAAATGAATTTTAATCTGTAATTCCCACTGTATAATGTTTGATTTATATGATGAATGAGAGAGAATTGAGTTAAGTGCATAGACAAGAATTGAGTTTATGTTGAAAAATGAATATTTGTTGTGTAAAATAAATGCTTCTTTCATTATTAGGCTATTGATTTATTGATGCACCCACCCACACACACACACACACACACACACTAGGTTCAGTTGGAAATTTGAGGGAATTAGAGCAGTGCCTACAAACCCAATACGAAGCAGACTTTTGGCAATACTCCTTACGAAGCAGAGTGCTAACAACAATCAAGAGATTTCTTTAGAGGAAATGATTAAATCTAGAAGTAAAGGTAATTTTGTCCACGGTCAAATTCACAAACTCTTAGGGTAGCACCTTGTACACATATACATATATATATATATATATATATATATATATATATATATATGCACGCACACACACGTTTAGAGTAGTAGAAAATCCATGAACATAACAGAATAAAATATTATGCCTAAGTTTCTTCCCAATACTTTTTTTGTCTTTGATAACAAGCATAAAAGTCAGACCATAGGTGCACAAGTTCTCTCCCTCTCTAGCCCCAAAAGAACTAAATCAGCAAAGTTTCTTTTGGTATGTCAGCAATTCAGTCAGGCAGTGATGGCAATCAGTACAAAAGATGCTTGCGCATCTAAAAACAGAAGCAAAACATAGAGAGAGAGAGAGAGAGAGAGAGAAAGAGACAGGAGAAATATAGCATCAGTGTCAAACTATAAGCAAATAGACGTTTGTTGGGCTAACTAATCTAAGTACAAGGCCTGATCTATTGAGTAAGCTGGATAGTGCAGAGAATTTTTAGCCAATCAAATTCAAGACAGATTAATGTTCACTTCCTCCTAAATCTTAGCTATCCACTTACTGATATTGGTGATGGATTTTATAGCAGAGAAAATATAAACCCAACATTCCAAAAAACAAAGGAAGAAGGAAAATAGTTATCATGTAGACTTTATTTCAGACCAGAAGAAGTAATATATGGGCCAAGGAATATTTTAAAATGCAATAGTATTATAGTGTGTCTTTGAATGAATGATCTAAAGTTAACGCTGGATGACCTGGATAATATCAAAGATTTTTAAAATTAAGATTTTTTTTTAAATTGGAGGTCTGTCCAGAAACTAGTCAGCTATTCATTAAAGAAAATATAAAGATTTGGGGGTTACAGGTAAATAGTACTCCAAAGACAACAAAAACTAAAACTAACCCTGCAACACAATAATTGTTAAATTTGCATACACAGAGATATATGTAAATGAGACAATGGTAGTACTTTTTTTTTCATAGCCCAATTCCCCAAACTTTTGGGTAGCACCTCATATTGTTTTAGAACTGTAAATACATCATTTTTCACATGGTTATTCTTCTCTGTCAAGAACATGCAATTAAGAATCATGAATAATAAGAAATGGCATTAAACAAGGAACAAACTATAAAAACACTAAGAAAGGCTTGTTATGCAATTCGTACAGCAGTCACGTTGGGCAATCGTATTTAAGTTTGATGAATTTAAACCTATTTTCTCTCAAGTCCATAAGTCCATCTGGAAGAGTGATTTTCTATCCATATAATTAACGTGTTTTCTTTATCAAAATAAAATCTGAAGGGAAATAACTCATTAACCTCTTTTGTTTCGCTACAGAAGTGTACAATTAACCCTTTTTGTGAGTCATGTACAAGTCAGAAAATCCTGAATGGGTTCGAGACTTATTTTCATCAAAGTATAGAAGTATATATATATATATTAGAGAGAGAGAGAGGGTGAGACTGAAATCAGAGAGCTGAGTGTCCCCATTTTATAGAATTCCTATCATACTTCGACAAGGTGTGTCACCTGTTAATAAATCTCTGGCATAAAGTTATAAAAGTTATTTGTAAAACTTGAATGCTTGATGAGTTGTCAAGTCTATACTTTTTGACAGTCATATTCAAGTATGAAAGACAAGATAGAAATATTGCATATTACAGCTCAGAAGATGAAAATAACCTTTGTTGTTTCAAGTATTCCACAATGTGTGGCTAGACAAAAAAAACAGATTTTGTTCAAGAACTGCAACACTGTATAGACATTGTCAACAATTGTCTACGTTTGCTTCTACAATAAAACTTTTTGTTTCCTGTTAATTTTTTAATCTAATCCTTATCAAAACGTCTGAAACAAAAATGAAGTTTGCTTCAAAAGTACAAAAAATATCGTCCAAAAATGCAAAATGATTCATTGGCTAAGAAAAAAAAAGTTGTGAATATATATATATTATATATATATATATATATATATATATAGAGAGAGAGAGAGAGAGAGAGAGAGAGAGATGTATATAAAGGGAAAGAGAGAGAGCTAGAAATAGCGTTAGATATACATCAGTTATGAACACTGTATAATCAGTTTTCTTTCTCTCCTCTTCCTTCCTTGTACTTTCTATTTTTTTCTCTTAATTGATCAAAAAAGGAATATGAAGGAAAAATATCCCTCTTTCTTTGCCCTCTCTATATCATATTTTCCTACACTAAAAAAAAAACCCACTCCCTCTACAGGTCACTTGATTCCTTATAAATGCTGTTAACCAATTTGGAAATTGGTCTTAACATGAAATATCCCCCTTTATAACAACTATCGACTTTTGTCACAGTTGAAATAAAAAAGCAAGATGATAAATGAGAAGAATTCAGCTTTTTTTTTGCTGAAATAGGGGGCGAGGGTCTTTCATGCCATCAAATATGGCAAACACAAGTTCAAGAAACAACTGCAAAGTCTAGCATAGATAAGATTTCAGTAGATATCCATATCAAATGTTAATATATCTCTATACATTTACTGTGTAGAAGGTTATTTTATCTCATAGGCATTAATAAAATTAAGAATCTGGACCTGCTTTGTGGCTGAGACAACTATGTATTTTTCTAATAAATTGTGCAAATATTATACTGCATCCAATGTGCTGGTATTATGACTAGGGAGTCTTCTACCAAACCTCAATATGGACAGTTATAAAGCTTAGACGAGTCGCAGTGAACAGTAGTTCTCAAAATACCCTTATAAACTATTTGTCTTATAGTCCACCATGTATAGTAATGTTAAAGCCTGGATTAAAAAAAACAAAATTCCGAACAGATTTTCAAGGCAGGCAGGGCATCCCAACTTCAAAGATTGGTACAACATATGCTTCAAAACACAGAATTTCCAAATGTTTGGCCCTGAACTCAACTAAGCTTAATAAATATCAATAACTTGGTAAACATCTAAATCATTTTTAAATAAAACTTTCTTCTCAAAGAAAGAATGTATTGAAGTAAAGTAAATACGTCATTTCTTGACCTATAGAAATCAATTTGATAACTGGACCTTGCATAAGGGAATCACCATAGCCTGCACGTGTCAGAACTAATTGTCTAAAAAAGAAAAAAAAAAAAAAATAGATCTATTAGGAGTCATCTATATAAAATTGAAAAAAATTTTTTTTAAATAGATCAAATATTATCCAAAAAAATACCAGCACAAGATTGGGGCATTAAGTTCGAAAATGACCAGAGACAAAAAAAAAAAAAAAAAAAAAAAATGTTTTCAGATGTTGCCCACAGGAGCACTCATGCAAATTTTCAAGGTTGTAGCCCCAAAAATGCAACCAGGAGTGCCAGGAAAAAGAGAGAGACACACACACACACATACACACAGACAATTAGAAGAGCCTGCAGCCCATTTGGCCGATTTCAATGTACATCAGAATCTATTTGTTAAAAAATCCTTACAAGTTTCCAATACCGAATTGTATGAAATACACTTCACAAACACCACAGAAGTAATTGCATCAAAGTTTGATGTATATTTTGAATATTTTACAGATGATACATAAATGAAATAAATTATCTGGAAGCAAATGAAAAAAAATTGGGGAATTGTCTAGTGAAGTGATTTTTCAAAACTTAGGGTCATCTTGTAGCAGAGAAAAATCATTCATCCCACAGTTATCAAAAAGCCATCATTGTACCATATGTTGTAATCCATTTAAAATAAATATGATTTTTAAGGTCAAAAATTGTTTATTATTGTAGTTCATTGATTATATTTTGAAAACTAAACACTAGAAATAGGGGATTGCCACGTTTCCTTTAGAAGGTATATTTGGATTTTCAGAGTTTCAAAATCACTGGTCAAGTGAATTAAAGCTAAACTCAACAAATAAACTTGATACCTAGTGCAGAGCTTTTACCAGAAACCTACTGAGAGACTAATAGCCTGTAGGTAAATCTGAATATATATTTAATGACCACTTACTTTCCTTCACTATCATTATCTTCTATAGTAGGGAAAACTCAATTAATTGCTCACCTCCATATAATTTTTGGCTCAGTTCTACAAGAATCGTTTTAGACATGTTGAAATAATTTAATGGAGTTAAAGTTAGGTTTTATTCTTTTTATAGCTACAGGTCCTACTCAAAAGTTGGGAGAATTCTAACAGATTGGTCAATATAATCATTGGTCAAGTTACCAAGCACTTCCCATGTTTCGCCAGACATGTCACACATCTCTTGAAACCACTGGACCAGGAAATGAAGAACATCATTATTCATCAATTTTTTTTTCTTTCTTTCTTTCAGGAAGATATTTTATGCCTTACTTTCTTCGAACTTTGGGTAGTGATATTTTTTAATGTATATTTACAAAAGTATAGTAAAAAGGCCAATGAGAGAATAGGGGAAAAGGTGGATCATATAATTCATCAATCACTCGCATTCTATCTTAATCACCATAAATCCCCATTTGCTTAATGGACCTAATTTGTCTCCTCATGACAGTATGTACCATTTCAATGATATATACAGAAAAACCTTGAATAGTGCAGGTTTGGATGTACTACAGTAAAAGTATTGCCATACAAAAAAAAACAAAAAAAAACAAAAATTTAAATAAAAATAAGACTTGAACAGTGCCGTTTTGAACAGTACAGAAGATGCGGAGACGAACTAACCACACTAATTAAGGTACACCAATAGACAAATGGATGGGGGTGGATAAGCAAAACTTGGACTTAGTATAGGAACCTCATTAGGATAGAAAACTAAACATTTTCTGGGGGACTAAATGCTATAGTTTGTTTTTTTTGAGGGGGGGTAGTGTCTCATATGAAGTTAATTTAAATTAAAAAATAATTAAATAAAACAATCTCCCCAAGTCAGTACAAAAATTTACACACCAAGATCTGTGAAATGTTCCATTTGAGGAGACAAGATTTTAGAAAACATTAATTGGAAAAATTAAAACTACTGCACAACAATTACTAGATACAACATACATCTGAAGAAGGTTGACAGATATTTCAGCCAGACTGATATGATAAAAACAACAAAAATGGGGATACTAGTTTCAATAATTTGATGGGTAATAAGAGCTCAGAATTTCAGACAAAAAATTATCATTGGGAAGCCAAACACTGCAATTACCCAATAAAAATTTACATAACCAGCTGAAAACCTCAAATCTTGGGGGGGGGGTATGAAATCAACAACTGGTCATTGAATGAAGTTGATATTTGCCATATATATTAGTCAGCACACCAGGCATTGCAGTGTCAAGTTTGAATTTGTTTGGATCTGAGGTTCTCAAGAAATCTAATCCACAGTGATCATTTGACAACTGGCCATTGTAGCAAGTCAACATTACCTTAAGATTAGCAGTTCTCGAGGAATCTAAGAAAAATTTTAAAAACTACAGATTACAGATTTTTATTGAAAAGTATGGATCTAAATTTAGATATTATGTATTCAAATTTACATAACTAAAAAACGTAACCAAGAATATTCAAAGCCATAATTCTGTACATCGGACGGAAAATTATTTTAAATGACAATTGTGGCAGGCTGCTCCACTCCATAAAGTCTGGCCTCTTCCAAACATGCACCTTTGGAATGGGCATTGTCCTCGTATAAACCAAAGTTGAGAATAAGAAACCCCACTTGACTCCTATTAGGGACCCATCACCAGATGACGCTCTCTCGAGTCAAATGATATAAGAATATAAGTTTTTATTTATGACAAATTATGTAGCCAGCGCAATTCATAGTACTGTTGGTATTTCAAAATAAGTGTACTGTTCAAAGAGAGAGTTGAGCATTGTTGATAAAATTTTAATTGTCAAAAATTTAGATTCAACAATCAAATAAGTTTTAATTGTTGGATGTAGAAGAAGCTAAATATTTCAACCATCTATGCTTTGATTCTGCTTGTCATGATCAACGACTGTTACACTTTGATTGGTCAATTGGTAAAAAACTGAAGAACTTTTAACCAATCACAAGAGAGAAAACTTTGAAACATGGAAATTTAAATAGAGCTGATGACAGAAAAATCAAGACTATTTTGTGAAACAAATTTTCTTGGTTTCATTACAGAACTACAAAAAAAGATTCAGTTTAGCAAACCAAAGTAATTTTTATGAAAATGTATTACTTTTTTTATTCAAAACATTACTTTTATTTAGAATGAAAGGAGAAAAAAGAAATTAAAGTATTCATTGAAGGAGTAAGAAAAGATAAGGGGAGAAAGGATAATTAGGTAGATTAATAAGAAATTAGGAAGAGAGGAGAGGAAAGAAAATTGGGTAGTTTAGTGAGTGGATAGAAATAGAGATAGGGTAGAAAAAAAAAGTCAGGTAGTTTAATAAGAGAGTAGAAAGGGAGAGGGCAGAAAAAGTTAAAATAAAAATAATAAATAAAAAGATACAGGCATAAAGTGAGAGGAAAGCAGAGGCCTGAGATAATTGATAATCTCACAAGTCAATACCTGCAGAATTTCCAGCTAATAATTATTAATTTTTGACTTATATTTTCTCTCATTTTGATCTTTAGTTGCTTTTTATAACAACTTACTCAGATTATCAATCTGACAGCGAGTAAATGTTGCAGAAAAGAAAAGATCTCCCAGTGAGATTCTAACTCCTATCCCTTTTACCTCAAGGAAGCCTGGTACAATGTATCTGCTGTTCCTACCAACTGAGTGATAAACACTACTGCTTGGCAAAATATCAAATAGGACCTCTAAACCCATTCTTTAATCTTCCCCAATCTCTTTTGGCACCATATTCTGTTATCTACCAGAGTAAAAATCTACTTTCAAATCAATCTTAGATCAGGTAAACAAAGTTATTATTTCAAAGTGGTGCCCCCCCAAAAAATTCTCAAACATCATAATACATAATGGAGATTAGCTCAACCTCCATCACAATGTTTCTCCCTGAAAATTGCGTTTTATCCCCCCAAAACAGTTGCTGGCTTTAGATATCTCACTGAAGATGGTTTTAGACTAATTTCCAAATAGTTCCTTGATTTTTTAAACTGAGAAACAAATTCTTCAGATTGTACTAAAAGTAACTTTTAGAATGTTCAAGTATGAAAAACTAAAATAGCTATACAGTCATCGTTCACATAGAAAGTCGAAATTATTATTCAATGTTTTTTTTGCGGGGGTGAGGTTCCACATTGATAGGATTAAAAAAGTTTTTCCACGAGAACTGCGATGTAAACAAAACCGGTTATTGACCAAAACCCATTGTATTGATTTTTACTACTATTTCCTTTCATGAAGCATATAAATCATTTGCTATTCAAATACAAGGATGCCTGTCATAAGTTTAAACTAAATCTCAATTGTTACTTTTTCTAAGGGCCGAAAGTTACTGAAATAACTATGATTTTTATTTAAATTTACACTCATTTTTTAGCAGTAAACTGAAACAAACATTCAGTAAGTGGCCACTATTTACTTAAAAACAACACCTAATTTACCTCCAATTTTTAAAACACTAGCTGGAAATACTAGACCACAAGGTGGTTATCCTTAGTTATATGGAGCCTAGTCGCAAAACCACGAGTTATTTAATGATTTAATGTTTTACAGCCATAGGCTCCATATAGCTGGTGATTTCTGTTCACAGGGTGCGTATTTTCAGCTACATTTTATTAGGTTGATGATCTTATTATATAAGCTAGCCAAAACGCAGACAATTCAGCTCAGAAAGCATTCAGCATCTCGATCAATATCTCTCACCTAATGTCACACTCAGACCAATTGGGGGAAAAAAAAAAAAAAATAAATGCTGGTTATGATATTAGATGAAATTAATTTTCTCGGAAAATATGATCCAGATTCGGGAACTTTCTTGGAAACCAATTCTATTTCTTGTTATTTTTTTTGCTCTCTCTCCAGAGTTCTATTATTATTATACTTGAATTTTCATAATGATATTTGGTAGGCCTCACCCAGGATCAGATAACAGCACTTTCCTCAGTATTATACCATTACCATCTGGATTTTCATACTAGTAATATTCAGATATGCCTTTTACTCAAGATCAAGTGACAGCAAGTCTCCTCAATATTTCAGCTCTCTCCTCAGTACTTTACTCCTTTTGTTATCTGAATTTTCAAACCAGTAATATTTGGTAACAGTAAGTGTACACAATACTGCACCCCAACCACCCACTGCTATTATCGGAACTTCTACACAGGTAATATTTCAACCAAACTGCTTTCCAATTGTCATCATAATGCCCAATATGGGATACATGGTCTAACTTATTTCCCAGTTCAACAACATCCCTGCGTACGACAATACAGCAACGATGACTGCTCCACACAAGGATAACTCGGCATAAAGACCAACAAACTATAGTAATGAAACAGTTTATAGAGATATGAAAATTGAAATTATTTTTTTAGATGAATTATTTTAGTGAACTAATTTACTTCTGTAGTGCAATCCAATAATTTATAATGCACAGGAACAAACAATAGAGTGAAAACTATTACAAAAACTGAAATTACTTTTTACTTTGCAAATACTATATTTTACCGCAGGATGAGTTTGTGAACAGACCATAAAACTATTTATTACACAAATCATTTTTTAATTCTCAGTACTGTAGTACGATTACTAGTGAACTAAAAAATAGTTATAGTCTTAGTAATAAATAGTATTATAGTTTGTTTGCAAACTAAAAAAGAATCTTAATCTATGTAGTGAATAGTTCTATAGTTCAAAATTTAGAATACCATTCAGCAACAAACTGTAGTATCAGCAAGGTAAAAAGTAATTTTAATTTTGTAATAAATTGTTTTCACTCCAATCCTTATACTCAATTATCGTGCATGGAGTAGTCATGTGCTAAGTAGTCAGCATGGAGTTGAATCACATGGAGAAGTCGGGTCACATTATTCCTGACCACATGACATGCATTTTCCACAAAATTTAGATTCAATTTTGACTTAAAGGTCATCTTTTGGAGTAGGTTTACAGGTTGAGCCAACTGGTACCCTCACAACCCTGTTTGACTTGATATTTTTCTGAATTAGTTTTATTTTAAACAACAGCAAAAGTTCGGTACCCAGCAAGCTTTTACCTTGTAGAGGAACAGATAGTTACAAATTAAAGTTTGTTAATGTTTTTTTTTCTTAAATATCCCCAGCCAAATCCTGAGCTTATATTATATAGCAGAAAATATGTTATATGAAACAATCACTAAGCTTCACTCTCCAATATAATACTTGAAGTATAAATGGTCATTCCAGAAAGTATCCAGTCATTTTTAACATCTCAAAAATGAGTTGTGCAGTCTTAATGAAACTTGGTATAAGATCATAAAGGACCAAACTGCACATTCATGAACAGATACTCTCCCATGGGGTTAGTCAGTCATGAGATACCACTGAATGAGCTTGTGTATGTAACTGTTGCATTCACAATGACTAAACCTGCCTATTCTTCAGACCTAGTATAGGTTGTTTGGGAGAAAATATTGCATCATCCAGGTTTGTCACTCCCTCCTACAGTCCAGATTTGGCTACCCCGTATTTCAGACCGTGGATGACATTATGGGGAATGCAACCAGGCAGCTGATAGTGATCGAAAAGGAGTACTTAGAAAGCAGTCTAAAGGCACCATTGTCTTAAGTAGGGTATTTTTTTCATTGATATTGAATTTCCAGATACTTTCTAAATCTCATATGTATTTAACAGTAGCAAAATATAGCCGTCAACTCATTAGTCAGCTAGTAAATCCCCCACAGAGATAAAATGAAATGAATAAACATAAGGAAATTTTACTTTCATTTTCTTCAATCAACCAAAGTAACGAAAAAAAAAAAATCACCTTAACTACTTGAACTAAAAATCAGAGTGACCTTGGCATGCTTAACATTTCAACTTGTCAGAAACACACAAAAATGCAAAATACAACTTTTTTTAATATAAAAATGTGACTCGAGTGGAAAAATCTCGGTGGTTTTGTTTGTTTGTTTTCTTTCCGTCAAGTTGCATTCTTTAAAATTTTTGAAAGTATCAGCTGGGGATGTTTATATTCACATTCCGCACTAATGCCCTTGAGAAGATCATGAATCCAATTCTTCTTCCAGTTGTAGGTAAATGGCAGGGCAATCAGAGCCCTTTAAGGCAATCCATCTAAGAGATTACTAAAATGCTCAGCTGTCATCATAACTGGTCCCAAACTCAAGAAAAGGAAGAATGTGGGGCAAGGGATTAACCCTTTAAAAAAACCTATTTGCTATTACTTACTTGAGATGAGCTGCCATCATTACATGGTTATTGCTAGCCCTGCCATCATTACACGGTTATTGCTAGCCCTGCCATCATTACACGGTTATTGCTAGCCCTGCCATCATTACACGGTTATTGCTAGCCCTGCCATCATTACACGGTTATTGCTAGCCCTATGCTGCATAAGGAGTCTACAGGAATAAACATCAAACAACAACCAGCCAGACTTTACCTCATTAACTTTCAAATGACAAAGATTAATCAATACCAAATTAATTGATTTTACAATCTATTATCATTGAACATATAAATTTCAAATGCATTGGCTGCACTGAGCATAATTACTAAATATTTGAAGTCCATTTTGGTTAGTGTAACAGTAAATTCTCAAAGCTATAAAATCCCCAAGTCATTTATTCTATAACATTTAAAATGTATTAGGAAATGGATATATATGATAAGACAGAGTGATTGTAAATTGCATATAGAGACTTACTTGGAATGATCTGTCATTATTACACGGTTAATATATCACTCATCCTAGAAATGTAAATAGGATAAACCATCAAAGAAAATGGGACGGGTGCAGGAATCAAACCTGCCACTGATAGGGTAGCTCCTTCAATGTAGCAATGCTTGTACCATTGAGCTAAACAGCTGCTGGTAATGCAAAGGCCCAAATACTTGTTTTCACACCAAATTATGTTGAAGCGGCTACCCTATCAGTGGCAGGTTCAATTCATGCCAGGGCCCCATTTTCTTTAATTGGTTATTCTATTTGAGATGTCTAGGGTGAGTGATACATTATCTAGGTAATGACGGGAGATCATTTCAAGTAAGTTTCTATATAACACAATTTATAATCAATGTTTAAAATGAAAACTAACTGATAAGTTTCTTAAGAATTTTTGTCAAACTCAAATCCAACTCAAAGGCTTGAGCTGACTTTGTTTTTCCACTCGGATAACAATAACAAGAACAATCCTCACCTGATTTAGGGAAGTTAACTCTTCACATCAAATGAAACCAGTATAAAAAATTAGCATTTTCCTGCAGTGATTTGAATTACTACCAAGTGATTAGTAGATGGCTTTTTTACCGACTGAGCCAAACTGACAAGTCATACATATCTACTACAATTTACTAAGTAGATGAAAGAGTGGACTTTGACCCTGCAGTAGCCAGGTTTGTATTTTTATTTTTTTTTTTTTTTTTTAAATCAGGCATCTCAGTACCTTGAGATCAAGCTAAACATCAGCTTTACACATACTTCAATAAATTATCAAAAACGTACAACACATTGATCTTAGGTAATAGGCTAGATAAAAGGGTTTTATGCAGATGATTCAAGATTACAAATTTCTTTCTCAACTTGAAAACCTTTTTTTAATAAAACTGAGGACCATACAACATGCCCACAAGAGAACCATGCTCAACCTCACATGGAGATATCATAAGACAGCACAGTATATCAGAGAAAAGAAAAAAGTCTGAGACATCATAGAAACTGTTAGAAAACTCAAATGGCAATGGGCTGGCCATGTTGCAAGAATGGCATAAAACTGCTGGACATCACAACTCACAATGTAGATCACCAGAGATCAGATGCTCGGCTGTGGCCAACAGAAAGTGAGATGGCGTGATGAGTTAGATAAATTCAGAAAGTACTGGATCTGCAATGCCCATGATAGAGAGGTCTGGCAAATCTTGGGGAAAGTCTATGTCCAACGAAGGACAATAATAGACTGATGATGATGAAGAAACATGGTCAATTTATCACTCTATTTTATCTATTTAATGTCACTAGGGAATGTATCCAGCAATTTTGAATATCTTAAGAACCAGTTGCACGGCCTGGATGGAACTTGGCAAGCCATCAGAGGAGATCATACTGTGCACATGTGAACAGACACATTCCTGCGGGGTAACTCCGTCAGCAGTAAAATCTCACAATGACCAAATGAGTCATTGTTCAGATCTCGTACAGGGTTTCTTTGGCACAACATTACATTACCCAGGTGAGTCAGCCCCAACCCAAGAGAGATTTCAGACCATGGACGAGATTTTGGAGAATGCAATAAGAGAGTTGATGGCAATCCAAAAAGAGGACTTTGCAAACTGTTTTGAAAAGTGTAAGGGACACTTGGATAATGCGTGAGTTACCAAGAGGGGTACTTTGAAGTGGTTGAAGGGACTATTAACTTAGGTAGGCTATTTTTTTGTTAATATCAAATGGATAGATAATTTGCAGACAGACCTCATATGTTACTGGTTAGTGCTAAGAGTCGATTATGATACTGTATGAGTAAATTATACATAAAAGTGAAAGAATGATCAACAGAGAAAAGTGAATTGAAAAGGTATGAGATCATAGTTTTTTTTTCCATCACCTAAAAAAACTTCTGAAAAAAAAAAACTTCTGACATGGTATTAGAAACAAACTCCTTAGCTTGCAATCTTCAGTTTTAACCAATGAGATACAGTGGCAAGCACCTGGGTATTACTAGATAGTTAACTATTAAGAATACCTAGTGATGTTAATAGAAAACCAGCATTCCTTGCAGACTGATGTATCTTAATCCTCAGGTAATATACTAAGAAACCAAAAAGCTGATGACCTACCCCACTTGCAGTCAACCATCTAACATAAAACTTAGTACAGAACACTACTTTTTCCTCCTCCTGAAAGGCTCCTGCAATCATCAAATACTGATGTTAGCAAAGGAGTAGTTATTAGTATGGATATTAATGTCATTTGAATGAAACAAGCATGATAATAATAAGGTCACTGACATACAATGAGAAGCAGTCAGGAGCTCAGTAAAAGAGAAAAAGTTACAGAAGTAATGTTTAAAAAAAATCA